>JAPZDV010000020.1:15710655-15724384 GCA_029814665.1 Acanthurus lineatus | reverse complement strand
TGTAAATACAAGATTTATAGATCAAAGTCTTGTGACCCATTTAAAATTTTAATAAAGTCTGTAGCTCAAACTATGTTTGACCAGTCTTAGCTCAAACAGGTGTGGGTTTGATGGATTTCTCCATTGATTTGAATGTGGATTTCTCTGTCTGCCTGCATTTATAGCTGATCACCACACAGCTGAAAGCACTGATGTCCATCACGCCTTGACCTGATCACAAGGACTTCCTCTACCTTTCAAAATAAAAGCACCCAACTCTTTCAAAATAAAAGCTCTTATTTTTTCCAAAAATGACCCAAAATACCTTAAAAATGAATAAATTTTCTAAAAATCAATGCCAGTACTCTTGTCCATCACACCTTGACCTGATCGCAAGGACTTGCTCTACCTTTCAAAATAATAGCACCAAACTCTTTCAAAATAAAAGCTTGTGATTTTTGAAAATTGACCCAAAATACCTTCTAAATTGGGATAAAAATATATTACACTTTAATGCGAAGAATACGTACCCCGACGGGCCAGAGTGCGAGGGCTCTCCCAACGCTGCTTGCAGCTTTAATTTTAATTTTGTTTAAAGGTAAGTATTTCCTAATTCTCTTACTAGGCTGTGAAAAACTGGGTGTACAGTGGAATACCTAGAGTTATTCTACAAACATATTGTGGTGTTTTTAAATAGTAAAGGCACCACGATGAAAAATTTCCTTGCCCTCCATTATACTAAAATGGCAGCAGAAATCTCAAAGACCCCCAAACCTGGACAGGGTAAAACAAATATTTTTTGTTTGTACACACACACAAAGCAGAGGCCCTGCATTTTCAGTGGACGATGAAAGAGTGTATTTGAACGACAAGCACTGTCAAAGCCAGCAGAGGACAGAGATAATACTCCCTCATTTCCTCTTTGCACCTAAAAACACGTAAAACAAAACATTTTAATAATAATTTGGGCATGTAGACGCTATAAAGTCAGCCTAGCTGAACTTCAATGGCTGCTAAGGCCTGCTTAGTCATGCCAAACCAAATTACTTAAGGGGTTTAGCCTTGTTTTTCCCACATCATACAAAATACTACCTGTCAAAGATGCCAATCTATTTTTTACCATTATTTTAAACTTAATGGTGTGTTCTTTGTCGAATGATTTAACCATCAACAAATGAGAAAACTATGAGAGAAATAGTGATGAATTGGAAACAGAAAGGTTTGAGTGGCTTATAATTAATGCTTCATCCATTTTCCATTTGCTTATGAAATTACATTGGCATTGAAATAAGAAAACCGAGCTCTGATTGGCTGCTTATGGACCATGAACAAACAAGCTGTCACCAACTTTTTCTTAGTCTATTGACCAGTTTACCTTATTGCTGAGCTTTGTCAGAAAAAATGGCCATCAAGTGTTTTATTGATTATACTTTTCCAAGTGTGAGCCGAGAAGGAGAATATACACAACATAAATAAGGCATTATTGATAAATATACTCTCACAGGAAAGTGGACAATGTGTTTGACAGTGGTTGACTCATTGTGTTGCAGTGTCAAGTGACAGCAATAACTGAGCTGCCCTGACAAACCCTCCTTATCTATGACACTACTGCACACATTCATACACAAATACATGCACACAAAGCAGAGGCCCTGCATTGTCAGTGGATGATGAAAGAGTGTATTTGAACGACAAGCACTGTCAAAGCCAGCAGAGGACAGAGATAATATTCCCTCATTTCCTCTTTGCACGTTGACACACTTTGCCGAGGACAGCAGAATGGTTTGGTTAATCACAATGTACGAGAGAAGAAAGGAGGGGAGAGGAGATGAAATGGAAAGAGGTGGAATGAGGGTGGAGAGGTGGAGGGGAGATAAGGTGCTGTGTTTCCATGAATGGCAAACGTATTTTTGGTCATTTCACAACCAGAGGCACAATTGTGAAATGGGTTGAAGTGGAAGAAAAAAATTATCAGTTAATGTTGTGAGGGTTGGTGTCCTTCATGGCCACTTCAATCAGCTTCATCCCACATAAATATACCTACCTGTCATGGCCTCGGCACAGTGACGGCTCACGGACAGAGGAGAGGGTCCAACCTGGCTGTCTTTAGAGTTCCCAAGAGTTAAAGGTAAAAGAACAGAGTACCAGTGCTGGAAAATAGGACTGCTTATGTTCCTTAATAAGGTGCAAACATTTCTGGGGTTTTAAAAAGCCTGAACACCATGTTCTCTATATGTGATGGATGCATCAACAGCCCTCCTTCAAACACATTTCTGCTCATTTTAATGTTTGATTTACTTCGGTGTTTGATGTTAGCAAGCATGCAATGAGGTTACAATCATGCTACTAATAGGAAAAGGGAATAATCTGTTTATGGATGCAAAAACTAATGATGACTTCCCAAAATAACACTGTTTACATGACTGGAGCACTTTTTTGTACGTAGTTTCATTATGCGGATAGAATTATGGAAATCTAAGTTTTGGTTATGAAAAATAAAATCTTGAAGTGGTTTGAGAAAGCTGGATTTGTAGATAAGGACAGAGTGGAGTCAAGTATTGTTGTCTTGAGTGAGTTCAGAGGTGACAGCAGGACATAGGGGTTTAAAATGTCTTAATGATCCGTACGATCTACTACATCTGCAGGATGTTACATTGTTACATTGTTCTACTGCATCATTAGCAGCGGCACAACATAGACACACAATGGCAAGAGCTTAAAAGTAAGACATCAAGACATCTTGAAAAAGACCAGACTGTTGTAAAGCAAATTTAAAGTCAGGTCCTTTTTTATTTACAAATCAGTCTGTAAATTCATTGTGTTCAGCATGTGATTGATGAGTACACAGAAGGGTGTAGGTAGAAGACACTTTAAAAGGAAGGGACAGTTTATGAGCAAAAGTACAACCTGTTTTCTAGGAAGTCATTTAGGTTGATCCAAGAAATGTTTTTTTTAATCCTCTTTTTTTTTCTTTAGAGGTGACCAGAAGTGAAACATTAGGATTACAAAAGCAATTAGTTTTGTTTCTTTTAAAGTGATGCTACAAAAATCTGTATTAGGGAGTTTTAGGACAAGAAGTTAAGAATCAGTTGCACATAGACTAACAATATGACTTATCACTCAGAAGACACAGGGACAGCACCTGTAAGCAGCATCCTGTTTGTGTGTGGGTTATTGACAAGCCACATGAAGGGAACATTACTGGCAGGGACTGTTTCTGGTTAAGGATGACTCATCATAATATCCTTGTTTGACAAAAGGGAAAGAAAACTGAACTCCACCGTGGCCTTGACCACAAGAAGGAAGTTAAAATTCTAAAAATTATGTTACTAGGAAAGTCCTAAATGACGAAGCCAAAGTTCAGCCAGAGGGTTCAGGGGAGGTGCATACAAGACAATACCAGCGACCGCTTCAATTCACAGACACTGGAGTTGTCAAAATTGTCAGAGTGATCATGTGACAATCTGCAAGAGTGCTCTTCACATAATCAAACTTTGATAATCTTAAAATAATTCAACTATTTTCATATGTGGAAAAGTATAAGGAGTTGTAAAGTGAAGTTCTGTGGAAAAAAAGGCTGACAAACCTCCACCCTTGTTTTTTGCTGTTTGACCGTCGCTGTCACTGCGAGCAGATTAACACTTACTTTTATTTTATCCATACCGAGTTATTTCTGACTGTCTCTACCTGCAACTACTGTAGTTTGCGCAGAAATGATGCCACATTACATAAAATTATCCAATGAATTCTTCCAATGTAATGAAGGTGTGACAGTGTGACAATCATAGATCATTGCATCAACTTGAACTCAACTTGAACTATTGTGGAAATAAGGCCTCAAAGGGCAGTGCTGGGGAAAATTTGACATTTACATGTTTAAACAGGGAAGTTTGGCTGACTGATGTTGAATCTCTCTTTAAGTGCCTGACTGAAAGCCTGTGTATGGTAGATCACGACTGAAGCAGCATCTCAGAAAACCAAAAGAAGGTTTGTCTGTGACCTTCTCTGAACTCAAAATATCAGACTCACAGACATATTTTTGCAGCTATGATTCAGATAATGAGGTAAGTCTTAAACTTACACACAAACTCATGCTTATCCATGAAACACTTTTTTGTGTATCAAATTTTGAACACATAATTAATAACCCTAATAGTGTCCATTATTTTTGGCTGGTTTATCTACTGCAGCTCCTGAATCAGTCATCCTTCAGTTTACTGTCTCATATGCTGCTACGAAGTGATCAACTCATTTCAAATTAATACATTTTAAAATGTTTGCTGCATTGCAGAGTGTAATTAAGGTAACTCATTTCTTGGCAAAAACAAAAAAAACAACAGAAACAACAAAACAGCAGTGCTGGTGATTGGACCCATTGCACTTGTGCCCTACAAAAAGCAATGCACCCTTATGTGAGTCCCATCAAGTCTTCTTTACAGAAATGGATTAGTCAAGTTTAAAAGAAGTTTTGTATGCATCAATCTTTTTTTACATGCTTGACCCCAAGACACTCTTAAATGCAAAAGCTGAGGTGAGAGTCTAAAATTACTTTTAAAGGGGTAAAACTTTTAAAAAAAAGTGAGACAAAAAGCCTACTGTGTTTGGCCATTGGGTGCTAGTATTCTCTAAGTTCCTACATTACTCCGCTTCATAGCCTTCCTTATCTATGTTTCAACCATTTCAATCAAAATGAAACACACACACACACACACACACACACACACACACACACACACACACACACACACACAACCACCAGTGGGTGCTGGATTCATACACGAGAGCCATCACTGATTATTATATAAACTTCTAAAGAGGAAAATTTATGTGTATTTCAGCATTCATCAATTTTCAGTAGCTATAATCTTTTCATAGTTACTAACAAAATCTACACCTGCTTCTTATTGCTCACTGTTCTTGTGTAAATAAAGAATGCACCTGTTTACAATCATCAGAAATTATAACTTTAATTCATACTGTACTCTGTTGTGTTTACTATAGGCTGGTGCCTTTTAAGCACGTAATTTAAACATGACAAAAAACACAGAAATTTAGCTAAATAAGTTGGCATTTAGAAGATTTAAGCTTCAGATAAGGTCAGTTAAAATGCCATTGGGTTATTTAAATTGACTTAACAGCGTACTTGTGTTTTTCTAACAGAGGGAAAAACATGTTTTTTTTAACTCCACTTGAAATAAGTTTAATCTTTTCATCTGAAAAATTAGGCTTTCTTTCTTTCTTTTTCTTTGTCTGCCCCATGCTCACCAGCAGGGGTCTACTACTACCCTTACTCGTACCAGAGCACACCTATGATGCACTTGCATATGTGAAAGCACCAAGTGACAAGTTTACATAATATCAGTCAACTGTGTAACATACGATCAAATGCTTTGTTAATAGTTTAACCATGCTGAGTCTTGACATGATGATCTGGTGCTGACCCTCTGGTGCATGTATGGTGGTCATTGGCTATTCATGGGTGGGGATGTATGCTAACTGCTGACAAAATGGGGCGAGCTGTCAATTTAGCATTGATTGGCAATCATGAGCATCATCAGCTTGCCTATAATTAAATCTTAATTCCATGGCATTTATGAAATTCTATGTGCAAATCTACACACAGATTTACCAACATTTCATGAATGAGACCGAACCTGTACAATGTATCAGCATGCCGTGGCAAACTACAACAGTAATTTCTCTTTTCATGTTTTTTCAAGTTTTTTCCTCTCTCCAGGCATGCAGTGATCTGCCCATGGTGCTCAAATAGGGTAAAGTATTTTTCGTTCATGCTTTTGTTGTTCATTTAAATTTAGGAGACTGTTAAAGCTGGCTAGTTTGGATTATTTCTGCATACATGTACCATTGTTGCAAACCAACTGAAATCCCTGCTTTATGTTTATCTTTAATGGGGGTAGGGCCCCATATTAATCACTGAAATGGGCCCCTCCCGTTGCATAAGGCCGCCATTGCTCTGCTTACATAGGTCACAGGCTGGGTGATAAATCTCTTTTCACATGCTGAACGATTTCATACATCAACTATCAGGCTTATCCAACCATCATACGTGTGTAATGTTATTCTGTTTTCCACAAGGTTTTTGAACCCCTTCATTGACATGCAGAATTTTTGTTCCAAGTCAACCCCTAAACTCACCTAATGTATCTTGAAAAGATCTAGAAAGAGTGGCATGTAAATAAATGTCCAAATCCAAAACTAATTGTAGAGTAGCTGAAATACATTCTGAGCTGTTTTGAGTTTCATCTGATCTGCTTTGTGTGTGAGAGTCTGTGGAGACAAGAAAGCCTTTATCTTACTGGTATTTTCTAAAAGTTTTATTCTGTTGTCAAACAGCTGTGCAAAACCACCACCTTCTGAACAAGAGTACAGCTGAGCATTATTGACATAGCTCAAAAATATCTAAGATGGCTTGAAACCAGATTTTTGGTCTGGCTAACAGACAGTCACACCTTCAATAAATATGTCATGTGTCTAATCTGGATTACTATTACACATCTTGCCGCATCTTGTGTGCATCTTGTGTGCAAGCAATTGAAAATTGCACACTCGAATATAGACCAAAAAAAAAATGAAAAAAGTAAGTAGAAAGAAAGAAAGAAAGAAAGAAAGAAAGAAAGAAAGAAAGAAAGAAAGAAAGAAAGTGATTTATGTTGCTGCGTATAACTCGCAAAATTCAAATGTGGATGAGAGTATAAAAAAATCAAACTGATAACAGGCTTTTTAAAAGAACCACACAAAATCTTATAAAGCCACAGTTTTAAATCCTCACTTAATAATAAAATGATCCATACAGAATGCAAAAACTTTAAACATGATATTTCTACAATGGATTTATGGTTGCAGTTTTGTCAGGGTCCAACAACTTAAAATTATGCATTCAGTGGCTTTTAAGTAATGGCTTTTATTAATCCCTGAGCAGAAATATTTATGATTTTGTTGAAAAATAAAATACTAAATTGCTTTCAATTGCTTTTATATCGGCAACAGTGCTATATACTGATTTACAGCACCATCTTTAAGAGAGAAAGTTCAAAAGTTTCAGTTCAAAAAACACATTTTAAATGACATTACAACATAACATTTGATTTAAATTAAAGTTATATTCTGTACAATCCAAAAAAGTTCCCTTTTATCCATCCAGATCACAATATCCATATTCAAGTTGGCTTAGGTAGCTCAGCCAGGGAATAGATGCAGTCATATTCATTACCTTCAGTTTGATTTGGTTTAGATTGTCCAGTGGGTTCAGTTTGCATTTTGGGTAGCTGAGCAACAGAGTACAAACAATTAGAATTTGTGTCTCTGCCATCTGTGCATGCTCCCTTTGAACTGACCCCAGAACTAAAAGCTGAATTTAAAGAAAAATCTTTTGAATTACCGCTTTCAGCTGCTAATTTAGTGTCTTTGTGGTAGGCATAATTAGCATATAGACTGTTTGGGTCTGCAGAGATGCAAAGGGCAGAGATCACGGTTTGTTGGTTCGCGGTTGCTTCTTCAAGTCTGATTTCTTCATATTCACCATCCTCAAATCAATGAGAAAAAAGAGTCATTAGCAACACTTGAAACACTAAATAGAAACAAAATAAAGCACATTATCACCCTTAACAAAATGTGTTTTCAAAAACACTGTTTAATATTACACACATCACACATTTCCAAGTGTTCTTTGTGTTTATAACTTTTGGCTCAGCATTGTGATAGTTTTTTAAACAGCATAAAAGTATGATATGTGAAAAGAAATACCAATTTTTGTAAGAGAAAGCCTGAGCCTCAAACAAACTGCGAGGATGTTTTTGAAATTATTTCCGTTTGTGTGGTAGAGCCAACAGAAACAAAAACCTCCACATGGTTTCACAACTATTTTTAAGGGAAACTCACCTCTTGTGCTTCCTCAACTTCTGAAAACATAGGGGACAGTTTTGTTAACACATTTTCAAGAGGCTAATGTTGATGTAGTTATAAATACATATATGTAATATGTGTGATGGTTGGTGGCTCTTACTCAGTTGCCTTTTCTTCATCCGTGTCATGATTTTCAGTAGGACTATCAGTATGGCAATTAAAACAAGGACACCTCCAATCAAATGTGGTAAGAACGGTACACTTCCTGGCAAGATAAGGAGGAGAAATGAAAAAAAAGCTGGATCATTCCTTGCACAAAACATAGCTTGCTTTTCAACACTGTACACCATGAAAAGAGGGGGAAAAAGTAGATACATTCTTTGCTCAAGCATTATTGCTCTTTATGTAAAAAAAAAAAAAATTTGGAAAAAATTTTAAATATAATAGATAAAAATGAACTCTTTAAAACTCTTTAACTCTTTCTGCTGCCTGTTTTTTGTGCAGAGCGGACTGAATCTCATGTCATATTAATATAAATCTAACTTATAGTATAACTTTTTTGTCTTAATTATTGGAATACAATAACATTAACTTTGCTCTTAATGTGCAAACTACATCATCAGTACCAGTAACAAAGCTTTACACAAAACACTATATTTGTTGTCTGTTCACTTTCATGTTGCTTGTTCCTGTCTGTCACTGGCATCAGTTACTTGGAGCTTCTTGCATGTGTGTGTGCATGTGTGTGTGGGTGTGTAAGTATATATATATAGATGTGTAGATGAGTGCCCTTTATACCAGATCCTTGTGTCACTGATGTAGGAGATGCTTTTGTAGAAGGGATGGTGCTCAGCATAGACATATTATAATTAATAGTTGGTAAAATAGAGCCGCTTGTAACAGCAAATAAGTGAGTAGAACCAATGTTGACTGTTGCTGGAGCCGTCTCAGGGCTGGGAGATTCAGCTGAACAAAACAAAAAGAGCTGTGAATGTTTTAGCCTATCTACTTATTAGGAAAACATAGTGATTGACAATGGAGTAGAAATTTTAAATTAAAAAAAATCCATAAACTTACCATCTGTAACGCTGAGATTCACCTCTATGAATGAATCTAAGGAGAAGAATTTCGCTGCTCCACAATAATACTTCCTTGAGTCTGACTTTTGGACATTAAAGAAGGTCACAGATAAACCATCTGCACTATTAGTTACATTTATTCGATCCTGACATGCAGTCTTTCCAAACGCTGCTTCAAGAATGATGTGTTTGTTTCCAGTACATGGACTTACACAAAGGTACTTATCATTGAATTTCACATTTGTTAAACTGGGCCAGCCTGAGCAAAGGATTGTCACATTTTTGCCAACATGTTGCTGTATGTTGAGAGGCTTCATCTCCACACAACTCAGAGCTACAAGTGGAAATAAAGGAAACACTGGCAATGTCAAAATGTAAATACACAAAAAAATTTAAATGTGCACATAACTAATTAGGACAAGCCAATAAAAAGCATCCAACAGCTATGTCATACACACACAAGCTGCAGTCGATAACAATTAAAATAAAGAGAATATAATGAATAAATACACTCACCAGAGAGGACACAAAAGTACACAAACATTCTGAGCAGAATGATTAAAGTTAGATATCAAAATGCAACCGATCACAAATTTTCAGCAGAGTCTTTGCAGTCTGTAACTTCCCTTTCTTCTCACCCCGTGAGTGCTTAGAGCTCCTCCCTTTTCTTTGAACAGACATACACACACACTTGACCACATGCAAGTAAAACCACTCAGAATGTTTGGATGTACCAACCTAAAAAAAAAACTGACAGAATTCTAAAAAAAAGATAATTTTTCTTTCTTTTTTTGATGTGTAAAATGCAACAATAAAAACACATAAGATATAGTTTTTTTTTTTGCTTTTGCTTTTGGACTTTTTTGTTTTATAATTACACTTGAATAGGTAAACCACATTTAAACTGAACATTGCACATATCTGGCCCTGTCTTACACTTGCCAAAAAGAGATGCATGTTGGAGCACAAGTGTCATTGCTAGTTTCAAACCGCCTAGTTATCATTTTCAGCACACAGCATGTTAATGGCAAGTGCACATGCAAAAACTCTGTGTACCCGTGGGCATGTTGGTCTTCAAATAATTAATTAAAATAGTAGTAAGACAGTAAGATTTACATGCCTATAGGTCCACAATGTGTGCACACTCTACATTTTCAACACACACAGACAATGAAAACATCTCACTTCTGTCACTAATGTTACCTAATGTTACCTAGGAGCATTGTCCCTTTCCAGCCCCTTCCCAATGAATGAATGGATGAAGGAATAAATAAATAAATACATAATTAAATGCATAAGAATCCTTTTAGTTCAGTTCTGTTTACATTTGCGCCAGGTGTAAGGTAGCAATGTAGCTGTGCCACTGGCGCGTGGCGCAACAAGTCTTTAGAGAGAAAGAGAGCAGATTATCTGACTGGTTCATACATTTTCGGCAAAAGAAACACCCATGACACACCCATGATACACGGCTGATAGGACCATCCGCTGTGCCCCAGTGGCGCATTGGTCAGGGAAGAGCAGCTTCTGCTGCTCCTGGAACAAGATGGCAAAGTTTGACCTGGACATAAATTAAAATCCCTGCGCCATGCGCCCCGCGCTTGTGCCAGGCACAAGTGTAAGGTAAGGCCCTTCGATTATTGAAATAGGGCAAATAATGTCTAATTCCAATCACAAACCTATTTTTTTTTACTTAACCTTTATCTAACCTGGAGAATTCCCATTGAGATATAAAAAAATCTCTCTTATAAGACAGTCCTGCCAAGACAGCAGCACAAGAGTTCAACACATATAATAAACAACAGACTATAACAAATAAGGATTACATCAGTCAACAAAACATCAGAACTGAGCAGGAAAACACGTGCATATAATGGTTACATAACCCTTCATTCTGGATTTAAAATCTTCCAAACTGATACATCCAATGAGATAAGAATGATCCTATAGTTAAGACCAAGGTGATGGAGCAAACACATGAAAAGCTCTTTTACAGAAGGCAAAGCAAGTTCAAGGGATTTCGTACATGATGTATCTATCAGACTGAAGGTTTTTTAGCAGTTTTTGGATTTAGTGGAGAACATAAATAAGAGGGCAGTTGATGTAGGAAAACCAACCAAGTTTCTCATACAAGATACAACGATGGATGCAAGAACCCAGACCAGAGACAATTCACAAGGCCACATGATACAATGAAGAAGTATATATAACCTGCATGAAGGTCAAACTCTGCATAAATAACATAAAAAGATTATATTAACAATAAATAAAATTGGGACCAATGTGGAACCCCAATTTGATTATTTAAAAAACTAGATGACAGACTAGATTAAAACAAAGGTTTTAAATGTCATTTAAAACCCTTGTAGTTATAGCTACTGTTGTGTGTTTTTTCTGAGCCCAGACTGCAAATCATTTTGAGTGCCGTGTCTTTATGAAAAATCTTTCATTTGATTACAAATAAGCTGTTATAGCACCTTGGCTAAAACGGCTGATTTAGGCTGATTTAAAGAATTCACAATGCCCGTATTATCTGTATTAGTTTCATTACCCAACTTAAATGATCAAGGCAGTTTCATTTAGTGCCTGAGGACATTTCCTTTACAGCCTTTTAAGGATCATTTACATTGTCAGTTATTTGTTTGAAAAGTCTGATTTAGCTTTACATTTGTCAAGTGCATTTGTCTCTCAGTTTGCTAACATATGTCAAATCTGATTCAGATATGGATTTTCTCGCAGTTTCTCTTACAACATTTTGCTTGTGAATAATATCAGAGTTTGTCTAAGAATGAGGGATTTTCACATCTTTTACCTTAAATTTTCTAAGAGGAACATGTTTATTTACAATCTCTAAAAATGATAATTTAAAAGATGAGAAAGCCATTTCAGGGTCAGGAATTACATATTGCTTCTTCAAGTCACATAAGTAAAGGTCATATACAATTGCTTGCTAGCAGAAATGTTTTAATGCTTTGTGTCTCTCACCGCCGCAATTACACAGAAGTCACTAACATTGTTTGCACCGTTTCTCTGTCTTTCTCTTTTCATGGTTCTCTCTCTTTCTTTCTCCTTTTCTCTCCTCTCTCTCTCTCCCTTTCTCTCTCTCACTCTCTCTGTTTCTCTGACTGGATGACTTGACCTGACCAAACATGGATTTTTTTTTCCTGAAGGAAAAAATAATGTAAAAGCATGGGGTAACAAGTGATCTTAATCCGTGTTCACTAACTTAAGGCAGTTTATTTAAAGCTAGATGTGGTAAATATGAAAGTTAAGTGCAAACCTTCAGTTTTACATAGCACTATGTCAGATTCTGTAGTTGGCTTGTTGTTTAAGTTTCTGTTGCATTAAGGATGTGGTTAGAATGTGGTAAAACTGTTGGTGTTGAACTGCAAAAGCTTCATTAAATGTGTAGATTTCAACATTTAAACATTTATTGGTAGATGTGTGGCTGACACATTTTTTTTTTAAATTTTTGTAATTTATTTTTTTTTTAAAAAGTCCAAAAAGAAAGTTACAACTGGCACAAGTCCATTAAGTATGAAGACTGACACAGGAAGTTGTTAGCTGTTTTCTTTGCATCAACACTGTCAATGAAGGAAAACAGATTGCCTTTAAAAAAACATGCAAGTTAATAACCAGATGTAAGTGAAAAATAACAACACATATATCAGTCTTATTTGGCAGCAGCTTAAAATTATTGTAAATACCATGTGACTGGTTTCTTTTTGAGTTACTTTCACAAAGCTGATGTAGTTTTAGAATAAGAGCTTTTGCTTCAGTGTGGTTTCACTATGACTCCCTGTCCAAGAAGCCAGACAAACAGACCTTAAGTCACAGCAAGTGGAAGTAGTAGTATTCAAATATTAAAGAGCATGCCAAGTTCACTTTAGTTTGGAATGTTATCTTGGGCTTGAAATTCAAAGGCTGAAAGCAGAGACTTGGAGTTTACAAGTATCAAGAAGAAGTATCAGCCAAGAACTGGAGCCAGGTCACTTGAGCCAGTACACAGGATCATGGATTCACAGGACAGAGAACACGATAACAGGATCACATGCAAGATCTCTAGTAGATGTGAAATCTCTTCTTTCAGTTTTGTAAATGCTGTTACAGATAGTTTGTAAGAGCAGGATGAGGGGCAGCTCAGCAATTTTCAGACTGACCTAGCAGTAGACAAAGAACATCCTCTTGTCAGATGTAATGTTAGATGAACTTTTCATTTAAAGGAACTGTCATGGTCATATTTTCCACCTCAGTGGACATTACAGGTTAGGGTGAAGGTCAAGATGCTCCTTGACGTTGCCGACAACAAGACACAAGTAATAAGAAAACATCAGGGGAGACTCCTCAGAATCAGCCTATATAATAAAACATTATAGAATTACAAGAGAGATGCTGATTTACATCTTTTGTAAGATCTGTCAGACTTTTATTATATGTATAAAATAAATGCTGTATATTATTCAGCTGATTTAGAAATCAAACCATTTTAGGTAAGGAAAAGAATTTAAGTTTTATGATGGTTTGAAATAGTTTGATATTCAATGAGGGTGGATAGGCAGTTAGGAGATTGTAGCTGTTTCCCACAGTTTAACTTCTCTGAAACAATGTCATTTCCTTGGACTCTGCACTGGTTAAACGGCAAAGGGCAATGGCACTTAAATGAGGAATTTGCATCTACATTGGTAAAAAGATGTGAATAGCGTATAAATAAGCAGTTACCTTTGTAGATTTTCTGAAGTTTAGTAAAAAATTGTTCCAAATTTGGGTCAAGACCTGAAAGAAGAAGCCAAATGCAATCTTCTTCTTTTTAT
>JAPZDV010000020.1:15650349-15669120 GCA_029814665.1 Acanthurus lineatus | reverse complement strand
TCTGTTTACACAGCTTTTATGTGCAACAACATTAGCTGATGATAAACTGTGTGTGTGTGTGTGTGTGTGTGTGTGTGAACAAACAGTGAAACTTTTGTTCTTCCTCTCAGAAACTGTGAACAGCGAACATGTAACATGTCGAGTTCAGAAATTAATCAGGGTCACGACTTCTGAGAATTCTGTCCGAGCCAAACACACACACTCACACACACACACACACACACACACACACGCTGACTGGAAACCCAGTTCTGCAACAACGGCCTCATTCAGCAGCTGAGCAGAAGTGGGACACTTGTGGCGAAGCTTCATTGGAAACCATCAGTCAGTAGAGAGCTGCAGCTACATGTTACCTCATCTGTGATACCTGTCACTGATTGGGGGGGGCATTAATAACAAACTGCTGTTTATATCAGAGCTGGTCGTCCACAAACATGACTCACACACATAAACACATAAATTGACACACACATCTTGTGTCATGCAGCAGGAATGCTTCGCTCAGCAGCTCTGAGTCTAATCGATGATCATCTGGTTGATTCTGCTGGAAACTGCGACCTCGAGGTCACTTCTGCTCTGATCCGATGATTTCTGCTCTGATCCGATGATTTCTGCTCTGATCCGATGATTTCTGATCCGATGATTTCTGCTCTGATCCGATGACTTCTGCTCTGATCCGAGGATTTCTGCCTCTGAAAATTAAAAAAATACAAGCACAAAATGTGAAGATGCCGCAGATTTCAAGAGAAAACTCGCTGTGAGAGGAACATGGATGCAAACCAACGCTGCTTTGTCAAGTTCTTCAGTTTGTTTCCGTGCAGAAGCTGATTTCTTCAGCACAGGTCGACCCAGTCAGCCAGCCAGCCAGTCAGTCAGCCAGTCAGTCAGTCAGTCAGAAAGTCCATCTCATTCACAGATTCACTGCTTAACTCTTTTTGGGAGTCTTGCTGCGGGTCGCTCTCAGCTTCCCCGGTAACGATCCCGCACGCTGCGCGGATCCATAATTCATATCACATTCTGATAAAGAGGAGCCGCAGGAAGCCCCGCAGCTGAACAGCACGCTCTAAAAATAATCTGCGGGGTTTTTATATGAACGTAACGACGCTGCCGTGTGAGAGGTCGCCCTGTGTGTCACGCACGCACACGCACACACACTCACGCAGTAAACATGTCAGTGTTTTGGTGATATTTACAGACACTCTCACTTTGGCCCATCTGCTCTCCAACAATGTTCCCTTTCACCGCGCGGAGCTAACCGGTAACCGGGGAGGTGAACGCTCCTGTTGTTCACAGTCACGTGATTTTTGCTCCTGTAATCGAATAATCGACTCCTCGGCTCCTTCCAGGAGCTCCGGAGGCGCCTTTGTTCCCCCCGGTCGTCCTCAGTCACTCGGTGACATCATTCCCCTTTCACCCAGTTCTCCGACGGCTGCAGCGCGAGGTAACCAGCGGTCAAACCACGATGCGTTCACGGCCTCCTCCACGGCTCGGACATCCAAATGTGAAGGGGAAATTTTAAGAGACTTAACGAGATTTTTTATTGATTCTGGTAATAAATCATAAAATTTCTTGACACAAATGTTATTATGTTTATTACACGAAACCGACGCTGAGAGTTTTTTCTTTTTGTCTCTGTGATGTTCGCTTTCAATCACAATGGCTTTTAACCACAAAACCTGAGTAAATCAAAGTTCTTTGGAGATACAGGATGAATATTTAAGTGTATTTGATGACTTGTGACATTATTTACAAAAATTCTTCAGAAGAGAGAAAATAAAAACAAACCAAAAAGTTAAAATGAACAAGTTGAACCTGATGGGAAGTAAAGAAACGTCTCATTTAAGACCCTGATATCAGAATGTTTTAGACTGACATTTCTTCAAAATAAAACTGCCTGACAAACAGTGAACACTGAATCTTCCTTTGACATTAAACACCACACAGTTTGGTTAAAATAAAGACTCAACCTGAACACACACAGTTCTGGTTAACAGTTCTCACATGATGCATCTTATCACAGATCAGTGCAGCTGCAACAGATTCATAAAAGGTTTCAAGGCTTATTTGTTTGTTTTTTAATCAATGCTCTCCACGTATGTGGGTTTTTTTCCGACGACACCTGAACGCTACACGAGCTTTTCAAGCTGGAGGAGAAACACACACACACACATAAACACACACACCGATGTTTGTCTAACACAGATCTCCTGCAGGCGGTGACACAAATGTGCATCTTTGAAAATCGGTTCTCGGTGTTTGTTCGGTTTGTTTGTTTTGTGTTTGAACGTCAATCACGCGTCGCTGTGTCTCGAGCCATTCTTCCCGCACGCACGCGACGTCTTTAATAATAATAAAGCGTGTCTGCTTGTTTTCAATAAACAGATGTTCTTTTTTTTAAAGTAGCTTCATCGTACAGATGTGAGACAGCGCAGGTGAATGTAGGCAACCCGGACACCCTCCTCCCCCCTCCTCCCCCCTCCTGCCTCCCTCCATCAGGCTCCGTGCCGGGGTTACTATCGGACAAACCTCCCCTCCTCCTCCGCTCTCGGTGCCGGGGTTACTATCGGACAAACTCTCCATCCTCTTCCTCCTCTCGCTCCTGCTCGTCTGCACGCGAGCCGAGCCTGTTTGTTTGTTTGTTTGTTTGTTTGTTTCCCTCCTCCAGCCCGAAATGTTTATGCAGCTCACACACGTTTATGGGCCCGACAGCGGAAACCACTCCGGTGAAAAAACCGGGACATGTTGCAGCTTCATTCAGTCCAGCGGAGAGCGGCGCCGTCGGGGGTTACTGCCGGTCAGAATGAAAATTAGGAAGCTGATACCGTTTTTTTCCGAAACGGGAAAAAGCTCTGAAACATTCAGCTCAGAGTTATAAAACCCAACATGCAGCTCCTGCAGACCCGGTTCTGTCTCAGTCTGCGGGTCTCATGCGGGGTCAGGTCTCTCCCTGAACCTGTAATTTCCCTGATTGCACACAAACGAGCCTCTCATCCAGCAGGCAGTGACTCTCCAGCTTCCCTCAGAGCTGCTGAGCGAGAAGAAAACGGCTGATGAGCTGCTGTTTTCTGTGTTTATCTCCACAGAAGTCTTGAAAACGTGGGCTCGCGCTCTGATTGCACGGCCGGGCTCGTGGTTGGACCCAGTTTCAGTTCCTCTGAGCTGAATCTCAAAGAGTTTCTGCAGTGAAGGTCACAGTTCTGCTGGTTCATTAATGAACTCAAAGGCTGCAGAGTCAAACTGAGTCGAAGTCGCAGACATTTGATGCCTGTTTGTCACTTTTTGGCAAAGCTGCATGTGTTTCTGTGTGACTGGAACATTCTGAATTTCTACTGAGAAAAACCACAAACCACTCGGCTGATTCTGACATGTCGTCCTGTCCTCAAACATCCTTTCATCTTCATGTCGCTAATGTTGTTTGAGTGAGCGATGATGGTCTGATGGTGGATCAAACTGACCCTGAAACACTGTGAATCCACTGCGATCACACTGAAAACTCTGGCCCTGCTTCATCCTGTGATAAAGTTCATGTTTGCACGGACAAACCGCG
The DNA here is from genome assembly GCA_029814665.1 of Acanthurus lineatus. Classification (NCBI taxonomy): domain Eukaryota; kingdom Metazoa; phylum Chordata; class Actinopteri; order Acanthuriformes; family Acanthuridae; genus Acanthurus; species Acanthurus lineatus. The sequence continues at coordinate 15,665,573 of JAPZDV010000020.1, read as the reverse complement.
GTTTATCTGCAGATGATGAGGCTGTTTTACGGCTGATGATCAGCAAACTTCCTGCCTCAGCTTTCATTCAAGCCTGCAGATGAAGCTGCAGCTCTGAAGGTGGATGTATCTGCAACATGAATGTATGACTGATCTCTTTGTGAAAAACAGTGATGGCCCACTCTGTTGGCTCGCGGCTCGCCACCTACGTGGTTGTGTGAAACGCCACCGTGTTGTGGTCTGAGTGGATCCTCCTGCAGGCAGCAACGATCGCAGCTCTCTGCTGGTTTCTGCCTTCCTTTATATTCAGGAGGAGCTGTTTCTTTTACACAATGTGCCGGAGAACCTTTTGAAACACCTCAATCTTCTGCTTCACACCCTCAACTCCAAGGGCATCTCATCCAAAATGGCTGCCGGTGAAGCCGTCCCATCAGCCCTGAGCGTGTAAGCCGCCCCCCCCCTGCTGTGCCAGCCATAACACACCATTGTTCTGCAGCCTGTGGGAATAACTGCACCTGACACACCACAACCGACGACCTGCGAACCTCTGAGGAGCTTTTTCTGCAGAACTGACTTCACTGCTGCACTCTTCTCTCCCTCGCTCAGACAGACTTGATGAAAATGAACTTTCTGTGTCTCGGCTCTCCATAATGCAGCTTTGTTCAGACGGAGCAGAGGTGAACACTCTGTGCTTCTGCAGAAATGTGATTTTTTTTTGGACTGTTTTATTCCTGAAGTGTTCTCAGATGTCTCTGAGCGGGACAATCGCTGCTTCTGTTCATGTTAAAGCTTGTTGGGTTGTTATGTAAGAATAAAACATGGAATACAAACGTTAAAGAGTAACAGCATTTCATCATAGTTTCTCACTTTTTTCACTCATTGAATGCATCATTGAGAACATTTAATCAGCTTTTTTTGGGGGAAATGACTTTGTGAAAACCAATCAATCAGCTGATTAGATTATCAAAGGAGGAGCAGGTCTGTAATTGTCCTGTGAAACTCCAGACTGCATGAAAACAGACTGAAACAATGAATGAAACAATGCAAAAAGGTTCATTCAGAATCACTGAAATCATGTAAAAATAAAAAAGCCAAAACACAAACCCTGTGAGCTTCTGTGACATGCTGCTTTTTACTTTTTTCTTTTTTATCTCACGAAGACAGTTCAACATTTAGCAAAGGACAGAAGCCTCAAACTGACTCCGTTTCCTTGAATTCTTCAGCTCAAACGTCAGCTGTGATGATCTTCATCCATCCTGATCCTCACTGGCAGATCTGGAGCTTCTTTGATGGATTCAATGACTGATGACTCTGATTCTGTTTAAATGAGATCCCCCCTGTATGAAGACATCGCAGACAGCTTCCCCAGGATGAAACGCTTTCAGAGTTACCTGTGTTCACCTGTTCCTCCCCCCCGTTTCAGGATCCCTACATCAAACACACACACATGAAATTTATGTCATTGACTCATTTTGTTTGATTCAGATCGTTTTGTTCTGCACACATTTTGTGTTTCATTGTTCATTTCCCTTTAAATGCCCTTTTTTTAATTCATTTGAAGATTCCTTCCAGTGATTCTTGTATTGTTTGTTTGTTTGTTTGTTTGTTTGTTTGTGCTGCAACAGTGGAGTTTCCCAATCTGGGATCAATAAAGTACATCTATCTATCTATCTATCTATCAAAACAAAATGAAATTCATGTTTCCTGAAGAAATTCTGACAAAGCAGGAAATGTTCGTGTCATTTCTGTCGTCCTCCATCATCTGTGTTCTGTATGAACTAATTGTACTTCTTATCAAAGAGCAAACAGGCGAGGCGGCGCAGACACACAGACGGATGATCGCTGGCAGATGGTTGTCGTGTCTTTTGTACATTAACAGGTCTGGACCTTAAAAAGGCTCCTGCAGCTTCCCTCCAAAGAGAGACACACAGAAAACTGAAAGGATTAGTGTGAAGAGGAAGTGATGAACTTTACTCGCAGTGCAGCTGAAAAGTCTTTGAGGTGTCGGTGTGAGGTGGCTGTTTAATCAGTCAGTCAATCAGCACAGATTCGCTAAAATCAATCAAGAAATGTTGGAAACACTCACAGAGGGAGGAGGAGGACTGGAAAATTTAATCTCTGAGTGCAGACAGCAGTGATTCCAAATGATGAAGTGGGTGATGTTTCACCAAATGTAAAGAGAAAGTTATAAGGTTTCTAATCCAATCGGTGCGAGTTGTTATCTTGTTCTTCTGTAAACTTTGTTGCATCACTGAAAGCTGCCTGCAGACGTCGACCTGCTATGGTCTGAGTCTAAAGTCTGAAGGGTGAAGCAAAGGCAGGTCAACATCCATCCATCCATCCATCCATCCATCCATCCATCCATCCATCCATCCATCCATCCATCCATCCATCCATTCTGTTCAGGGTCACTGAGCTGCGGCACTCATCCCAGCACACAGTGAGGGTTAAGGTACACCAACATCACATTCACCCTTTCACCTATGAAGCAACAGCAACACTCTGTAGGAAGGAGAACAAGAAGAAGGATGGCAGCAAGGTTATGAGTCCAAGATGAGTTTGTGTGGAGACTTTGAGAGATAAGACTGATAAAGTGTCACAGTTTTTATTTTTAAATCCATCAAGATTCCAGCTGATCGTGCAGCACATTCTCTATTTTATTCAGAGTTTTTAAAAATGTTTTCAATTTATGGTTTACACAGTTTTGTTTCACATTTTGCTCCAAAACAAAAGTCACAACAGCTACACCAGCAAAGAAACTCCACGCTGAAAACTGTGAACATTTGGCTGCAATGACTTTCATGTGTTCATAAATACCTCGACAAGCATCCTGACACAGTGTGTCCAAGTGCATAACCCAGACTAACTTATCCAGCATACAAATACAGGTGAAAAAAATAACAACAATGACTGAAAATTTATGTTTATAAGAGTTTCTGTAGAAACATTTAAAAAATCTATATATACATACAAGAGTCTAAAACAAACTACTTAATATGTTTTCAAACGGGCTTTGTAATATTTCTGCATATATTTCTTCTTAAATATTTTAATTATTGTAACACCATAATAACAGTGATGATTCCTGTTATGCTAGTAGAATAAGTAGTATTAGTTGTAATTTAAAAGTATCTTCAGTAGTATCAAACATATTTTGTACCACCTCCTTGTAATAAGCAGTAATTGAAGGTCTCTTGAACCCTGAGCGCTGATTGGCTGCTGCGCTGTCGCTGGCCCTTTAAGACATGTTTTGACTCCGCACGTGCTTGCCTTATATGGGCAGAGCGTCACTCTGTGACCGTTAGTTACCTCTGCCGCTGCTCGCGCTGCCGCGCCGCATCGAGCCGCGGTATAAAAGCCTGGCGGAGAGAAAAAAAACTGTTTTGTCGGACAGTGAGACTCGGAGAAGCGGAGCGACGCGACAACAAAACCCCGCAGTTTATTCACCTGTTATAAGTTCACCTGGACGCGGGACTCGCTGTATGAGAGACCGAGAGTGGATTTCCGCACCGTCCAGGACCAAGGTCGGTGAGTTCGGCCGGGTTCCGGCTCGTGTTTGTTCGGGCTGCTTTGTGAGTTTCTTTGTTGTTTCGGTGGAGATGTTTTCTGCCACCGTGTTAAAGCTAAAAAAATGTTTTTTCATGTTTCTTATCCTCATTGTGTTGTCAGCTAAATGTTCTCTGTCTGGGTTTGACTAACCGGACGCGTTAAACTGGAATAATTTTTGGTTTTCTAGTTTTTTGCTGCCCGATAATTGTCCGTCAAGTTTTTCTTTTAAATGCATTTTAACGCATCAAAATCAACTCAGACTTGCAAAGTGCGGGATTGTCGCTAAATGTCGAAGGTGTTGCGGTTGTTCTGATGAAATGACAAGTGTTCTTCTTGCTGGTTTTTACTCTTTTTTATCGTGCGTGTCTGTGTTTCTTCCATCGTTTGCGATCAGGACCAGAGTCGAGTTAGCTAGCTATAGCTAGCACGCAGCTTCCGCTCAGGCACTCCAAAATAAAAGTCTGATTATGGAAACCTTATTTTATAATATCTAATATAAACCTCAAAGTGGAATGTGGGAAGTTAAAAGCAAATGTCAGTTCATCTCTTAATATTTTTAACTAATATTGGCAGTTTTTGTTTAGAAATTCTTTACAAGGTCGCACTTAATGGCGTGTGCGGTGAAGTCGCTTTTTTGCGGTTTTAATGCTGAAAGCGGGATCACTTCCTTTGCGGTCTCATTTTGCGTGACTTGACGCGTGTGTGGGTCAGCATCGCGGAGCTGGATGACCGACAGTAACCTGGTTTCAGGAGAACAATGAAACGCAAAATGTAGAAGTCAGTGAGAAAGATGAATCATGTTGAGAGTCCGTCATCGTGCTGACACTGAGTCCAGGAGGAAAAGATGCTTATTTATGAGAACTGACAGCAATTTGTTTAAAAAAATGTTTTTGATTTATGCGTGTATTCTTGTTAAAACACGTGTCAGCGCAGTAATATTTTGCTTTTCCTGTTTTTATTTATGAAAACAGAGTAAATGATGTGCATGTCTGCAGCGATGTGCAGCGTCGACACAATGCATCCGCTTTCTGTTTTTCTCATTCGAGGTTTGAAGAAGCAAAAAAAAAAAAACGTGTCTTGCAAAGGATCGACGCTCTTACACGGTTTCCTTTCGTTATTTGACTAAAACAAACTGTTTTAAAATCAATTTTTCCGTTTAAAATGACCCTCCTGATGCGCTGGTGGATAATGAAGTTAAAAAACAATCCTATGTGTAATAACACGTGAGCGGGGGTTGATGGTAAACAAGTATAAAAATAGTGGTTTTTGTTGGCCGCTAGGGGCGCCCTGGCTCTGCACCATTTGAGCTGCCCGACACAATCAGCAGCGAGCGTCTCTGATCTCCGCATACGATGTGTTTTCTGCACCGAATCGGTGAATTCACGGACGGTAAAGTCGCCATCAAACGACTCGACTCGAAATGCAGATTATAGAAGCAGAGGAGCCATTTCATGGAGCTGAAACGGGATGAAAATCAGCTCTTTTATTTGGTAACAAACGTGCAACACGGTGTTTTTATAAAGATATCAACCCTCAAACGGAGGCAGGAGGTGTGAAGGGACGTAATTTATTTAATTAGGTCAATCAGAGGAAGAAATAATCCATTCAGTGCACCAAATGAAAGAAAAGTGTAAATTGTGCCCATTGTTGCCGCCCCCTCCCCTCAAACACACAACAACATCACAACACAAAGACCACAACACAGCAATAAATGTGTTTTTTATCATTGATTTAGTTGGATTTGTGTTGCTGTGTAGTGAAATACATTCAGACAAAACACAAAGACCCACTGTAAAGCAAAGAAAATGTTGATATATGAGGAGTGATGAGCCTGTTGGTGATGTCATAGTTTATGAGCCTGCAGCAATAAAAGCATCAATGTTGCTTAAAGGCTCATTCAAGAGTCTATTGTTGTTCTTAAATCAACAGTGTGGCTTTTGATTTTCGCTGTGAGAGCACATAGTTGTGTTATCAGGTGCTATCTGTGTTATTTGTGGGTCTTTCGTGAGTATTTCACACTGTTTTGTCAAGGAGACGCTTAAAAATGAGCCGTGAGTTGGAGCTTTAAACCAGGTGACCTGCAGAGAGAAAACAGACGTGTCGGTGCAGCAGATATCGTACCTGGACCGCCGGGTTGTTTGCTGATCCCAAAGTTCCTGTTGGTTTTTATTGCAACACTGGATTACTTAACGCAGCCATTTACTTGTAACTGTGGAAAATATGTGCAGCGCTGCCAAGCCGCTGATACACAAAGTAAAGCGTGAACATCTGTTTTGCATTTCATTTTTGTGTGTTTGTTCCTGCCGTGTTGTCTCTTTCTGCGTCCGAACGGGCAAATATTTAACAATGAAAAGGCACAAAGTCTGGCAGCGGCGTTGTAAATTAGCTCCACGGCGTCACTGAGTGGAGACTGTTTGGGAAGAGATTCAACGTGATTAAAGGCTCGTTATGATTAAATTAGAGCAAAATGTGGCATTAAACACCCCCCAAAAAACTGGACTGAAGCTGTTGTGTTTGATCATCAGTGAGTCCTTCTGCTTTCTGTGTGAAACACAGATTTTGAACTCCAAGTTGACCATCAAACATCATTAATAATTTTGATCTTTGTTGCAGAATGCTGTATGGCATCCATGCAGTTTTCACATAATTTGCTCTTTTTGAGTGTGAAAGTTGTCTCTAAGTTGTGAACGTAAGACCTGTCCTACATTCTGATGTGCTGCTGACCGTGACGGGCTGACCTGTCCGAAGTGTCTGACCTCGTTTTGACTCTTACTGGCTAAGTGTCCGTCTCTGAAACAGGATTATCTGGATGACCTCTGATAGCTCCGTGTTGCTGGTTTGCAGCTTTTCTTACCGTCCAGATAACAAAGTGATTCGTACAGAAAGAAACAAAAAAATCTCCAAACTGCAACAACTGTTTTGTGCATTTTATCTATGTTGTGATGTTTGTCGTGTAAATGATGAACTCGGTGTGTTGCACAAAAATCAAGTCCAAGGACTTTCAATTCCACAAATAGAATAAACAGAGAGGCATGAAGAAATGCGTCCTGGCATGCACCGGTTTTTACGTGGGATAAATCACATGAGCCCGACAAAAGCCCAGTGTTAGGTAAGACGTTATCGGAGTAAACCCGCTAATGCAGTTTAATCAGCGGGTTGTTTGGTTTAGGCTGAACAGAGAGGATGACTGGAGGCTGAAGTGATATTTCTCTAAACATTTACACTGAATGTAGCTTTCTGTGAGTGTGTGTGTGTGTGTGACAGCGAGGTGTTAACAGTGTGAAAACTGTGATGAGAAAAAAAAAAGGATTAAAAACAACTTTCACCCCCTGTGAAAACTGCTCCCCACCCGCCCGTCCATCCTGCTGGTTTATCTGTCGCTCGACCTTTGGACAGATGAGTTTGCATCAGTGGGCCTGAACCAGCAGCGGTTAGCGTCCTCCCCCAGTCCTCCCCCAGTCCTCCCCCAGTCACCAGGCGACTTCGTGTGCGTTCGGCTGCTCTGCGACTCAATCAGAGGAAACAGTTCTGTTCAGTCGGTGAATCTGCTGCTGTCAGTGCTGATTCTGTGTTTTTTAGGCCGTTTGTTGCACTTTGGTCTGTAGTTTTTTATGCAGAGTATCATAACAAGCAGCAGCCAGGTGAGCTCGTCCCGCTCTCTCGTGCTTTTTGGCTTGATGGTCTTTGTGACGGCGTTTTTTCTCTTTCTGCTGTGACCTTTCATGCCCTTTTTGTGGCACATTGAACCAGATGTCACAGCTGCATTTGGCACATTTGGTTTTTGTTTTACATATGTAACGAGTTTCTGTTCTGTTTTCACATCAGTTTTGTACGTCTTCGTATGTAGGATTCATGAGAATTTTGTGGTTTTATGTCGTTTTCCACCAGAACAGACCGGATCATTAAGAGTCTGTTAGCTGACTGTGACTGTAAACCTGTGGGGAAACATGTTGTTCGTCAGTTATTCAATCTGATGTGTATGAGTGTGTTTGCAGTGTGTTTGCAGTGTGTGTGCAGTGTGTGTGCAGTGTGTGTGCAGTGTGTGACCGTCTCCTCTCGTCCTCTGGGGTTCGCAGTGAGGAGCTGGAGCGAGCTCAGTGAGGTGAGGAAGACGTCAGCATGGCCGTCTCCACTCAGCTGGGTTTACTGCTTTGGAAGAACTTCACCTACCGACGGAGACAGACCGTAAGTAGGAGTGCTCCATCTAACTGACTCACACAACAATAAGAAACAACCAGAAGCTACAAGAGTTCACAGTGAATTACCTCTTTTTGCTGTATTTATTCTTCTTAAAATCTATTTGTTCTATTCCTAAAGACAGTTTCTTAGAGCTTCTTATAGTTAAACACACAAAACCAAACCAAAGAGTGAAGAGTTAGACTGAGGTGCATCAGCTCTTTTGTGTAATTTCCCATAAATCCTTAATCTCAGTCACATTCGTAGTGATTATTCCAGTCATACGGGCATTACGCAGCCTCGGTGGATTCATTTGTTCATGAGTCAAACGTACAAATTCAGCCTGCAACAATGAAGATGATGTCAGTCTGCTCCGAGCAGCTCGGCTTGCAAAGTGTTTCAGTGAGTCAAAGACGTGATGATGACACATTTGTGCGTCCAGTGACCATCTTGTGCTGGTTGATGTGCCCACACACACACACACACACACACTTGAAGTTATGTAAATCAAATTCAGGTCCAAAGTGTAGAATGGAGCTTCTGTATCTGTGGAGAGACTCGTCTGCAAACTGCTGGGGACTGTTTGATAATCAGTCCAATTATCTGCAACAAAGGGACACAGTGCATTTCCTAAGACACTGCCTTCATTCTTTACCCCCCCCCACCCCCCCACTGCATGTCTGCCACGCTGGTTAAAGCCGAGACAAAGGCAGATAAAGCAGAAGAGGCCATATGGAGCAGATGGACAAACTCATATTCCTGTAAAACCCTGCAGACCTCTATCTGTCTCGCTCCATCTCCCCTCACTGACCCATATACTTTACCCCGACTCATGGTGGGATTACTGTTTACAAAGAGCTGAGAGCCCCCTCAGCACACACTCACACACACACACAAACACACACACACACGTAAATCTTGTAAAGCTGTAGAGAGCACAAAGGAAAACAAAGCTGTCTTCTTTCGGCTGATTAACTCATTTGCTTGATGAGTTTTTTGTTTCCTGAGTGTTTAAAGCCTTCGTTAACTTTCTTCTTCTTCCTCCTTTTCTGCCCTCCTTTCTTCAGATCCAGCTGCTGATCGAGATCATCTGGCCCCTTTTCATCTTCTTCATCCTGATCTCAGTGCGAATACATTATCCTCCCTACGAGCAGCATGAATGTAAGACTTTCACACTCAAACCAGCTGAAGTTTGATGGAAATAACATTTGCAGTTGTTGCATTAAAAGTTCAGATTCAATCCCCCAAAATAAAAGAATTATACAAAAAAATTAGCTTATGATTTTTTTGCTGTAACTCAAGAAGCTTTAAAACTATTTTTTATGCCCTCGAACACAACAAAGCTGCGTGTTTGTCTGTTGTTCTGCTATTAGAAGACGTTGCTTATTTTTAGACGCTGCCTGCCTGTTAATTCTCGGTAAGATCAACATGTTACTTAACCAAGGTTTCCACCTTATCGCCACTTAAGTATCTGTTGGATTTGTCAATATTTGCCTGCACTGTGTGAACATGTGACAGGACCTTTAGCTCCTGGAAAAGGGAATTGCGATGTGATTCGTCAGCAGAGCTGGTTTCACAACTTTGACCACGCTTCAACTCAATAAGATTATCGCTGGTCAGAAACCTTCAGGAAGGAGAGCAGAGAAATGTTTTTCCATCAGAAGTTCAGAAATCCCCCCCCAGCTGTAGTTAATTTATTCTGTGCGTGAGATTTGCTGCATCTGTTGCAGGTGATTCAGAAAATGTGGTGAATTTTACTTAATGAAGCTGCTTTTGAACAAATTGAGTGTCAGACACAATCAGTACGAGCTCGCATGTGACTGTTTGAGCTCAGTGGAGCACAAACACTGATATCAAACGACCGTGCATCACGAGCCTGAACCCAGTTAACCCCGTTAACCCAGTTAACCCAATGCACTCCAGAGAAGTGTGTCAGCCTGCTGACTCCCCTCTTTTGCCCTGCACGCCTGTGTTTTCGGTGTAATAGCTTGTTAACCTCAGCAGTAAAGTGAGCTGATAAGAGTTCAAACAGTTGTAAAGTAAAGTTTGTGTGGTGAAGCAGGAAGTGGAAGCTGGATGCAGAAAAACAGAAGGATTCACTGGATTTGCAGAGATGACACGTCACAGATTTCCCACAGATTCTCAGTGTTCTTCAGCAGAGACGTCACATTTTGATAAAAATCTGTTTTCTTGACATTAAAGTCCAAATAAAAACCAATAATCATAAAAGCCGACGTGCTCTCCTCTCTGTTCCAGGTCACTTCCCGAACAAGGCCATGCCCTCGGCAGGCACGCTGCCCTGGGTACAAGGCATCATCTGCAACGCCAACAACCCCTGCTTCCGTAACCCCACCCCCGGCGAGAGTCCCGGCATGGTGGGGAACTTCAACGACTCGATGTGAGTGACTCCACCTCCTTCTGATTCACACTTTTTGTGTTTTTTGTATCGGTATCACTCAGTTTTGTTGTTTTTTTTTAATGAAATAAGAAATTTGAGGAGAGATCAGACTTTTGAATTGCCAAGAGATTTAAAAAACAGCGTTTCTAATTCAGTCTCTTTGTCTCCAAACTCCAGAATCTCCCGTCTGTTTATTGACGCCAAGAAGATCCTGCTGTACACCCAGAATGATAAGAGCTACGAGGGATACAAGGGGCTGCTGAGGGCCCTCAGGAAGCTGCAGAGGAACACCGCAGGTGAGGAAACACCTCTGATCTCCTGCTTAACTTCTGCTCTAATACACCTGCGATTGACCAGCTGATTGGATCAGATGAAATCACCCATGAAATCACACTGATCACTCAGTCATCAGTTTTTCTTTCAGTACTCCCGTTTAAACAGAGAGAAACACTCCCACACGGCTGCTTATGCAGAAATGTTCCCGCTGTGTCAGTGACCCCCCACCTACAGTTTGTCCACATGATGCTATTAGAGCTTCTGAAAACATTTGGGTTCATGCAAATATGTGTTTCACCAAAGAATCCACATACAAATCTGAGAGTACTCGATTTAAAACACCAAAGATTTTAGGTTTTTTATGTTCAGTTGTTTTTTTCGTCAGCTGGTCTCACAAAATGAGAGTCCTCTCTTCTTTTCAGGCCTGATTTTTGTTGAAATATTCCAAGATTTTGTTTTGTTTTCCTCAAAAATATCAATTTTAACAAGTCATTCATTGAAAAACACTCCTACACTGTTCCACTGTAGTTGTTTTCTCTCCAGATTTCGATTAAAAAGAGGTCAAATATCTCAAATAACACAAAAGTGGGTGAATCTTTAATCATCGCAGATCAATATATTTAACCCAAAGTTGATAAGTGACCTGTTTAAACAAGATCAAATGGCCTTTTTAAGGTCAGTGTGCAGCGGAGCAGCAGATGCAGCTGATGTGAGCGTCAATCTGCAGCGTCATGTGGAGTGTGTGGGTTGTGTGAGGAGTGTGTGTGGAGTGTGTGGAGTGTGTGATGCCCCGTCCTTATCGCTGGCTGCCCGCCGCGGTGGGCTCAGCTCCCAGAGGCCGACGACAAGAAGCAGAAAAGTGTGCACCACCCAGGCAATCATGGCCCAATCTCTGCACAGATCTGTTAGAAAGTGCAGACTGGAGTGTTTCCTGTCTGTGAGCAGCAGACTAAACTGCTCAGATTAACCAGCACGTTCAATCGGGGGGGGGGCAGATTCATCATGACCCGGCTTTCACAGAGCAGAAGCAGGTTGTCGATGCCTCGGCCTCGCTGTGAGTCGGTCAGAGGAACCTGTGCTGAACTCTGCACTCACTTCAAACACAAACACAGTAACTTCACCAGTCAGTGCCCATCGCTCCGACACAGAGGCATGCTGGGAGAAATCTGTTGTCCAGTCGAACACATGCACAGAGACGAGCAGGAAACGTGTGAAACAGCATAAAACCACAGATCAGAGAGCAGCGAACAGCTGTGACGTAACCGCTGACCTCAGCTAATTGCTGTAGTGAGACGAGGCGGTCTAATTAGAGCGGGTTGTCTTCTGCTTTTTCCGTTTATTCCCTCGCCGCAGATTTTTCCTGGTATTCAGTTTCCATAGAGGAGGAGGAGGATTAGATTGGTCTCCCATCAGAGTCTAATGTAAGGGGTTAATCAAACAGAGTATACCATCAGAAAATTATGCAACAAAGCAGAACAATCGGGCTCCTCGTTGTTTTGGCTGCCGTCTGCTCTGTTTGACTGGAGGTGCATCACGTTACGCAACAGCCCTGAAAGCCGAGCGCGGCCTGAAAAGACGGAGAGAAAAGACACGTCAGTGGAAGGAAAATATGTTTTATTCATTTTTATCTGCTAAAAAAGAGTCCCACGTTTGCTCGTTTGTCGGTTTAATTGTGTCTCGTCTGATCGATCTTTGTTAAATCTGCCCTGTGTGGGTTTTTAATCTCCACCAGAACGAGCCGAGCCAGCAGGTTCTTATTGATTTATTTAGTCTTATTGTTTATAATTCAGACTTTGGAGCATCTGTTCGCTTCAGTCCAGCTGATTTCTGAACGCACGGCCATCTGACAGCGTTCGATCCCGTGTGCCGCCCTGCGTTTGTCCGTCGTCCTCGTGAGGGTCTGCATGGTGCAGGATGAGCCAGACGCAGCCGTGCTATAGGAACAACAGCATGGATCAAAGAGCTGAGAGCGAAGCCCCTCACGTGTCCGTTAATAATTCAGCGACTGGCAGGGTCAGCGAATGGGATTTACACTGACGGGGGAGGGGAGAGGGGGGCTGTGAGGGGGCCACGGGGAGGGATGAGCTTGTTTTTTTTTTCCTCAGAGGATAACAGGACATACATCAAACTGATCAGGTCGAAAGCGTTTCATTTGACTGATTAAAGGAGGAAAACCTGTCAGACGTTTGCACATTTAAAGAGCTGAGTCATTTCACATGAAGAATGAAGGCAGATCAGCATTTTAGAGGAGAACATCTGCATTTTTATTCCTTCACCACCTTCAAATTTCATGTGTGTGTGTGTGTGTGAGCCCGGTCTGAACTAACCTGTGATGCCAAACACACACACACACACTCTCAGCCTTTACTTTAACGTGGTGGCTGTGACTCAGGCAGTAAAATCAGGTCCTGCAGTAAAAATAGAGGCGCAGACTTGGCGCTGTGTGGTTGAACCGGGACCTGTCTGACCAGCGAGGACGCCCGCCGCTCAGCCTGTGATGTCAGTTTTTATCTGGTTTGAAAACGGGCTGGGCTCCATCATGAGCGTGTACGGACCTGCGAGCGCTCGCTTCAGGCTCGCCCTTTTCTGTTTAACCGACTCAAACACAGGAAGAGCAAACAGAAACAAACACAGTCGAGGTTTGTTGCTTCTTATGTGGTTTCACTTTAAAAAAAGCTTTAGATTATAGAGCGACAGAACAAACACACACACACACAGATAAGATTAAACACTTAAAACACACAGATACAAACACACATGTACCTTCCCCGACCTCACGAGGCTGCTCCGTCGAGTCCGGTCCGTCCTCAAGGGTCTCTGGATGCAATGCACCCTGGGAAATGTGACTTCCTACTGGGACACTGATTAGAGCTCATTAACACTCCCTGGTTGTCCCCCCACGAGAGCTGAGGTCACACACATGTGCAGGCACAGGTGCACAATTACACACACACACACACACATGCACAGGCCCATGGAGAGCAGCAGTGGTAAGGATTTATGTAACACACACACACGCACACACACACACACACACACACACACACACTGATACACAGCTATGGCAGTAAGGGAGAGCGATTTCACACACAAGCCTCGTCAACACACAGAAACACACTGTTCTTTCACTTCCTCCCAAGGGAGGGGGGCAAGGGAGGGGGAGGGGGTCAGATCTGAAGACGCCAAGTGCTTCCTGTTTGTTTAACGTTATGAACCAACCAGAGGACAGCAGGACGGTTTCCTGTCCGCCGGTTTTGATGCATCAGGTCGTATTAATGCAGAGTAAGTCATTGCATGACGGACAGAGTCGACGCAGTTTATGAGCAAAATGACAGACTGCTGTCATCAACCGGCCGCAGAAACACTTCCTCTTCTCACCGCAGAGCCCTCACCAAGAAGGTTTCGGTTCAAACTCGGCAAAAAGTATCTGAGGAAACAGAAAAAATAGGTGTGAGGTCGAGGCGGAGAAATTTTAGGGCAAAGAAAGTTAAAGAGAGAGAGAGAGAGAGAGAGAGAGAGGAAGACTGGTGGGCAGAATTTGGACCAAAGTGGAATGAACTGTAGTAACCCCGGCTGAGAACAAAACTCAGAGCTGAGGAGAAGAGCCCAGTGTGTGTGTGTGTGTGTGTGTGTGTGTGTGTGTGTGTGTTTGCGTGCGACCGCACAGCTGACTCAAGCCAGTTTCCGAAATGGGTTGACTTCTTTGGAATGCAGCAAAAGTACAAAACCTCAGAGTGCAGAGAGGACAGCGTGTCCCTGTTCGGGAAGTTTTCAGGGATCAAGTTCACCTTTTGTTTTGGAACAAATCCTTTAATTCACTCGTTTTCTTTCTTTTTTTTTCCATGTTTTTCACATTTCAGTCGTCTTTGAGCATCAAATCATTTAGTTTTTCCCACTTGTTGTACTTTTGCTGTAATATAATGAACTTATAGAGGTGCAGCCTCGAGGGAAAGTCTGTGAGACTAAGCAGGAATATTAGAAGACATTTTATAAATAGCCTCTCTGAAACGATGTGTTTACTGACTTGTGGTCATGACATAAAAACATGGCAGCGTGCTGTTCGTCACGCTGGGATCCCAGCTGAGGGTCCTGGTGTCAACATTTCCCCCCAAATAAAGACGTCTTTCTTTGTTTTTAAGTCAAAGAGGGTTCTTGTGTCTCTCAGTTGTTAACTCGATGCTTCTGTGTGTGTGTGTGTGTGTGTGTGTGTTTTCTAGGTTTTAAGCTGAAGGACTTTTTGCGAGACAACGAGACTCTCTCCCACTTCCTGCACCACAACGCCTCGCTTCCTCATCACGCGCTGAAGCAGATCGTGGAGGCCGACGTCAATCTGGAAAAGGTAGAGCATTTTTTTGGTTTTTCATCCCCTGCTACGAGCATCTGTTGTTACCAGCTACCCATAATGCCTCAGTCCCAGAGCAGAGAGCAGACAGCAGCGCCGTCTGAATTCGTCTTCTCAGTGTTTTTGATTAGTCTTTTCCTCGTGAGATGATCTCGGTCCTCCGGCCGCAGTCTGCTGCACAAATCCACACACAGGACTTCACAGCGGCACAGCTAAGCCTTTAATACCCTGCAAAAAAAAAATCACTGTGGTGGGGGGCAGGGGGAGGGGGGCAGGTTGGTGGAAAGACCAAAAGCCCCCCCCTCTGTCAGTCTCTTCCCTAGGTTTTATTCCCATTGTTATCTCTTTCTGTCAGTTTTCCACTCTTTCTAAACAACATTTTTTCTATTTGACATGATTATCTATTTCACAGCAACACACACCCATCCCCCCAACACACACACACACACACACACACACACACACACTAACACACACACACTAACACACACACACAGCTCCTCT
>JAPZDV010000020.1:15633582-15646270 GCA_029814665.1 Acanthurus lineatus | reverse complement strand
TTCTGCTCAGCTTCATTCTGCTCAGCTTCATTCTGCAGCTTCATTCTGCTCAGCTTCATTCTGCAGCTTCATTCTGCAGCTTCATTCTGCTCAGCTTCATTCTGCTCAGCTTCATTCTGCAGCTTCATTCTGCTCAGCTTCATTCTGCTCAGCTTCATTCTGCTCAGCTTCATTCTGCTCAGTTTCATTCTGCTCAGCTTCATTCTGCTCAGCTTCATTCTGCTCAGCTTCATTCTGCTCAGCTTCACTCTGCACAGCTTCATTCTGCTCAGCTTCATTCTGCAGCTTCATTCTGTTCAGCTTCATTCTGCTCAGCTTCATTCTGTTCAGCTTCACTCTGCAGCTTCATTCTGCACAGTTTCATTCTGCACAGTTTCATTCTGTTCAGCTTCACTCTGCAGCTTCATTCTGCTCAGCTTCATTCTGCTCAGCTTCATTCTGCTCAGCTTCATTCTGCAGCTTCATTCTGCTCAGCTTCATTCTGCAGCTTCATTCTGCTCAGCTTCATTCTGCTCAGCTTCACTCTGCTCAGCTTCATTCTGCTCAGCTTCATTCTGCTCAGCTTCCTCTCTGGTTTCACTGTTTGTGTTTGTGTCTGAAGCGTCTCGTGTTGCTCTTTTGTTCTCTTTGTGCTCATTTTCAGGCTGCTGGTACTTAAGGTATCACATGTAAACACACGGTGGCATTTTCACCAAAAGAGCATGAAGACAGCCTGTGATTATTTTGTCACTAACCGCTATCATCCCTCTCCGGGGTTTATTACTTAGTTAGAAGCAGATTATACGGGTTTGCCCAGCTGGTTGGTGTATGAAGCGCGAGGCTGGCAGAGAGAGGAATGCACTCATGTAACCTCCCCACCCAGTAATCATCTGCAGCCTGTGTTTCAATCCACGGCTTATCACTGCTGGAAGGCCAAAGGAGCCACAGCAATAATGTCTTTTCAGATGTCAAGAAAAAGCTGCTGCTCACATTTTCAGCCGTGTGCCGAGACGCATGAAACAATCTGTGAAGCCGATAACTTTAACACAACTATCACAAGTTTCAGGACTTAAGTTTGGAAAAAAATTAACCTGAATTTATTTTATCTTTTCAGAAAGTCTGACTAAAGTTTAGTTGCACTTAAACATTTAAAAGAAAATTTCCTCTTTTTCGTCACAAAAGTGACATAATCTTCATTAGTGGACTTAAAGGAGCTGTTGAATTTCTGCAGCGCTCCACGTTTTTAAACCCTGCTTAGTTACGATATTCTCCTTAACCTTCTTCTTTGTTTGTAAGTAGATTATTTTGTTCAGCTCAGGAGACTTACAGCAGTGATTTAAACACAGCCGGACTCCTTCTCGCTCTCTGACTGTTACAGCAACTCACACTAAAACCGTCTGATTACAGTCATCAAGCAAGAACAAGCTCACACATTTTCTGCCCCGACAAGCTCAGCAAACGTCTACTTTTAAAATAATTCATGCTGATCTTCATCGAGACGCCTCTCGGAAACATTAGTCACAATTATCTCACTCCTGTTTTTGGCCTCGAGCAGTTAATACTGTTGCTTAGCAAAGCGGTGAGTGTGAGAATGAACTCTAGTAACCTCTGCGATCACAGACCTGATCCTTCATCACGGATCTACAACCTGATGGAGGAAAGCAAATGAATCGGTCTCTACATTCAAATGGACGTCTCAGAATTTAAATTTTATGATCAGAATACAAAGATTTGTTACTTCGACATCAACAGAACTGTTGGATTTTAAACTAATTTATAGGATTGATTCAATTCAAGGTTTCACACAGATTCTCATAAACAATATTCTTGCATCTGTTTTCATTTAGCAGTGTGTGTTTAGTCGTCGTTTTGAGTGAGTTTATATTTTAACAGGCAGCAGAAGTCTCGTAAAATTCAGGTCACCACCTGGTTAAGAAGAACGATTTGATTTGAGTTAATTTACGATCGGCCCTGAAGCTGCTCCGCTCTGAATCGCTGTGAGCTGGTGCGTAAACTTGAACTTTAGTAACCTCACACAGGCTCTGCTGCGAGGTTACTCTGGGACGATCCTGTTCTGCTGCCTGCCTCTGTGTGTGTGTGTGTGTGTGTGCGTGTGTGTGTGTGTGTGTGTGCGTGTGTGTGTGTACTTCTCACCCAGTCACCCGTGTTAACATGAACATCATCGCTCCGGGGAAATGACACACAAACTCAGTCACACAAAAATGTTTTGAGCACAGACAAATGAAAACTAACCTGCACACACACACACTCTCATAACAGTTTGTGCTGTGTGTGTGTGTGTGTGTGTGTGTGTGTGTGTGTGTGCAAACATGTGACACTGAAACAGGAAGTTAAAAAGGAGGTTTGAGGTTTCTGTCAACCACATTTCTGCTTTCACAGCCTCTGCAGAGGTGCAAAGAGATGAAGACACATATTTAGATGTGCATATGTAACACACACACACACACACACACACACACACACACTCTGATAACGTTATAATGCATGAACACACACAGACAGACAGAAAAGAGGACTCAGTCGCTGCACATTATCATAACCGGTTTGTGAGCGAGCGGTGAGGTCATGTGACCGCCGGATGTAAACAGAAGGCTCAGCTGCAGAGCGACGGCGTGCAGAAGGTTCGTCTGCTCTCTGAGCCGCGAACGTTCTCGCCGTCTCTCACTTTCTGTTTGCCGGAGAACCAAAAGAAACACTCGTAGACGAGCAGAGGAGGAACCACACTGTGTAAACAGTCAGTTTGAGATGACAGAGGAGACACAGAGAATAATGTCATCTGTCTCGAAACAAACCTGCGTCACACGTCTTCTCTGTGATTTGCTGCGTCCCTCCTGTTTATATATGTGTGTGTGTGTGTGTGTGTTTGTTTACCACTGAGTGTGTATCATCTTCAGCTGTCAGCATCATGGCGCCGTGCTTGTGGAAACTGCGGAGGTTTGCCTGTCGAGAATGACCGAGAGTAACCTCTCTTTGTTCTCGCAAATTCCACTCCTGCCTCCTTTACCGCGAGCTCTTGTGATTTGACCTTCTTTCTTTTCTTCTTCTCTTCTTTCTGTTTCTGTCTTTCCTTCTTTTCTTCTCTCTCTCATTGTTCGTCAGTCTTTCGCTCTCTTGCCTCCTCACATATCCACCTCAGGAAAAAACGTCTGATTTCCTCAGTTTCCTTCGCTCTGGCACACAGTGGGAGCTCAGCAGTAATCCCAAATATAACCTTCTCCTCTTCCTCCATCCTTTCTTTGTTTTCACTTGCAGGAGAAACAAACACAAAAACCCTCCTTCTGTTCCTTTTCTTGCACGAGTTAATGACATAACTGCGTGTTGTGCATTTGACCAGTTTGGACACATTTAGCTGGGAGTTTGTGTTGGCTTGTCCGTTGACCTGTAGTAACCTCTGTGTGAACCAAAATGAAGTCCCCGTGCTCCCCCAGGCCTGATGCAACTCTGCCTTCATGGCTGAAGTTGAGAGAGCATGAAGGACAGTTTCTCTGGAGAGCAGAGAAATATGTGAAAGAGTCGTGTTGTTAAAGTTTATCGCAATTTCAAGCAAATTGTTCACAAGAGTTTAATTTCACATGGGAATTAAGCAAATATTTGGTTTGTTTATCCTCAACTCCTAGGAAAAAAGCAAAGAATTATGGGTTTTTTTGTTGTATTTTTAACTGAGAAAGTTTTTTCCCACATAAAAAAAGATTATTTTTTCATTTCTGATGAAAGACGTTTAGATGTAAATAATCTATTAGCACCAGCAAACGCAGGACACAAAAAGAGAGTGTGAAAACATGTCGGTAACACTCCAAATATCATGTAATATGTTATCTGACCCTCCTCTGGAGAGAAATGCAAACCACACACACACACACACACACACACACACACACACTCAGATAGGCTGGGAACAGCAGTTAAATTTATCTTGTTGCAGCAGACGGCTAAGTGCTGAGTGTCTCCACCCTGCAGCGCCACACTTGACTTCCATCTCTAAAATACCTCCCATAGTGCAGATGATAACCTTTAATAACATCAGACCTGCAGCGCGCACACACACACAGACACACACACACACACAGACACACACACAGACAGTCATTGCCTCTGTTGTGACAGATGATAGCCTTTTAAACTCAGACACATTGTTTTCACTCCTCTCACTGTGAGCCTCAGCTTATGAGACGCGTGAGAGTCGGTGATAAAGTGAAAATGTACAGATCGAGTCTGAGCACGGACGATGTGACGCAGCTGATACGAACTCGGCATCAGTTCGGCGAGACGTCGCTCTGCTGCGGGACGTTCAGGACTCATTCAACACACATGGATTCATGTGATTTTCTGCAGCGTTTTTCAGTTAAAAAGTGCGACTTTTCATAACACATGAGCCTTAAAACACAACAGAAGATGCTTCCAACCACCAGCCCCAGAATGAGAATATTAAAGATGTGATTAAGTGACTTTTTGGTGTTTACAAGCCGAGTTAATCATCTGAAATTAATTTTATATTAAAACACACGTTTCTTTGTGTGAAGCCAGCTGATAATGACGGTTGTCAGACATGAAATGAGGCCAGAAAAACTCCATCAAATGCAGAAAGAACATCACAGAAACGTAATCTTCTGAGCTGCTGTTCTGGTTCTCCGTCTCAATCCTTTTTCAACCTCTTTTTTTCCCTTAAAAGAATCAGAAAAACACTCACACAGCTTTTAAACGTGTGTGCATGGATATCAGTCTGAGGTGTGAGAGTGTGTGTGTGTGTGTATTTATATCCTCCACCTTATCAACATTGGGCCTTGGAGTGATACACTCGCGGCCTGCAGCCAGCCTCCATCATGCTAACATGTCTATATATGTCTGTGCCTGCAGCTCTCCAGCATGAACAGTTGGAAGGATATGAGAAAGGAGATCCTGTATCTGACCGCCAACGCCACCGGCTCCCCCAACCAGATGTACCAGGCCGTGTCACGTATCGTGTGCGGTCACCCCGAGGGGGGCGGCCTCAAAATCAAGTCCCTCAACTGGTATGAAGACAACAACTACAAGGCGCTGTTTGGAAACCACGGCAACGACAGCGACAGCGAACCCCTGTCGGCTTACGACAACTCGTCCAGTGAGTTCAGCTCAAAGAAAAGATGTTTTTCTGTCGGTCGGGGGGCTCTCAGGGACTCACGGTGTGTTTGTGTTCGTCCCACAGCTCCGTACTGCAACAACATGATGCGAGGCCTCGAGTCGAGTCCCATCTCCAGGATGATCTGGAGAGCGCTGAAGCCTCTGCTCATGGGGAAGATCCTGTACACCCCCGACACTCCGGCGACGCAGAGGATCATCCACGAGGTACAGGAAGCCTCCTCTGATCCATCACACCCCCCCGTAAAAACCCAAAACAAAGCCCCTTGCAGATGAGACTGAGTGTGTGTGTGTGTTGCAGGTTAATAAGACCTTCCAGGAGCTCGGGGTGCTGAGGGACCTCGGAGGGATGTGGGAGGAGATGAGACCCAAAATCTGGAACTTCATGGAGAACAGCGAGGAAATGGATCTGGTCAGGGTGAGTGAGGATGCTCTGATAACACACACACACACACACACTCACACACACACACACACACACAGAGACACACACACACAGGCGTCAGAACTGTGTATCTCCGTTCTTCCTGTTTATTTGAGGGTCTTGATGGTTCTAATCTGAGCATCTCTGTGACTGAAATATAATTATGTTTCTGATGTAACTCAAAAAAAGCAAGCAAACAAGATGTCCGACTGTCCCTGAACGTCACAGAATGAGTTTCAGGTTTTTCACAGGATGATGAAAGTAAATAACAATCGAACAGAACAAGTTATTCACCTCTGAGTTCTGAATAAAACGTCTCTATCAGATGGCGTGAAGATCTTAAGATGGCTCTTCCTTCTCTTGTCACAACTGCACTTCTTCTATGTAAATTACATGAGCACTGCTTCCACCTAGTGGTGAGAGGTGGTACTGTAAAAGAACTTCATGTCAGAGATCTTTGATGAGACTGTAAACCTTAAACAAAGAGTCTTCAGCCTCTGAATAATAATTAAATCCATTTTAAAAATGTTTTTCTGTCAGAGATGAACCGTCTCTTCAGGCTGTTTAAAGTACATTTACATGATTCATCAGAAATTAGACTGAAACAACAAAATTAAAGCTCTGCTCAGTTTTTTTTAGATTCTGTGGACGAGTTTTAAAAAAAGAGACCTTAAATAATCTGTTTTCTATGATATTTAATTAGATATCTTCTTTTATCCTCTCTGATGAATTTTCTCTGTCTGGTAAACAACAAAATGTCTGTCATTATAGAAAGAAAACGACTTAAAGAAATGTTGAATGGTGATCTGGGAATTTTAAATGAGAGTAAAATAGGTCACAAAAACCACACAAAGACAAACAGAAACACGCACACACACTCGGCAAAGCTCAAATAAAGGTCACTAAAACAAACAGGCCTGAAGGCAGAGAGTCATTTTTCAGATGGTAATTTTTCTGTTTGACTCATTTTACAGCAGAAGAGACAAAACTAACAAGAACTTTAAGTCTCATGTCAGTTTAGACTCTGAGCCACCTCAAATGTTTTTTCTTTATCTGTTTCCTCTCTTAAGATGTAGTTTTTCTTCATTCTAACAGCTCTTTGCTCTTCATTGTCTCTAATAAACGATATAAACGCTCCTTTTCGCAGACTTTGCTCCAGAACAATGCCAGCGCCGCCTTCCTGAACGCTCAGCTCGCCGGCACCGAGTGGAGAGTCTCAGATGTGTCAGACTTCCTGTCCAAAGTCTCCGAGGACCAAAGACCTGCAGGGTCCGCCTACACCTGGAGAGACGTCTTCAACGAGACCGACCAGGCCATCCAGACCATCTCACGCTTCATGGAGGTGAGTGTGTCAACACACACACACACAACTCAGGAAGCACAAAACTTTATTCTCAAACTGTGAGCGAAGCAATTTAAAGCAATGACTTTGTTCAAGGGAACTTTTTCAGCACATGAAATGTCAAAGAAAAAAGAGGAAGTTGTGAAGTTTTCACATGACCAGTTCGGTTTGCATATGTTGGGTTTAAATCCCTGTGAGGCCCCCTTTGTTTTCAGGAAGCAGGCGAATAAACGTCTGTTCATCGGGGTCTGTTATCTAACATCCCCCATGTAGGTCAAGATGCAGAGAAAAACAGAGGAAATAGGTTAAATGCCACTTGCTCAAATAGGTCATCGCATTACAAAATCTCCCAGCATCCTCTATTGTTTTTTAATGCACTTTTGAACTGCATTTGGCTCCCGGCGCAGCTATTAAAAGTCTTGAAATCTAATGTTCCTCCTTCCTTCCTCCCCATCAAATTGAATTATTGCCGTGCCGAGTGTGTCGCTGCTGTCTGTGCAGTGGGTCAGTGTGCCGGCGTCAAACAAACAGCCCCCAGCCCTCCTGCCAAATGTTAATTAATGTTCATGGCTCAGTGTGAAGTCATCACCGTCATGGCTGCCGCAGCGCCGATGATGATGTTTCACGGTCACATCAGCTGAATGGGTCGTGTTGTTTTCTGTTGATGATGATTTACTGTGAGTGTGTTCCTGCAAACAGCCCGCTGACCCGCTGACTGTGTGTCGCTTCTTAACCAGATAATAACATGTGTGTGTAAACCAGCGTTCCTCACATGGAAAAAAAACTGTGTCAAGGCTTCACGCAGCCGTAAAAGTCCGTCATGCCTGCAGAGCTAGAACCAGCGTCGGTCATGTTAAAGTGTGTTAGAGATAATCTGCAGGTTCCCAACAAATCAGCTAAACGTCCACAAAGTTCAGACACAAACGATTGTGCAATGAGGTGAAAAGTTCGCCGCTGTTATCGGCTTCTTTGTGAGGAAATCATGTGATCTGGTGAGCAGGAATTTTTATGATTCAGGTTAAGAGCTGATTGTCTGAGTCTGACTGGTTGTTTTTGATGAGAAGTTTCACAATAAAAGCACTTTGCACACAATATTTAGTGATAATTAGATTCACAGATTCATTATGACTCATCTGCAGAAAGATTTTATTCCACTTCTGTTTCCTGTTTCCCATCATCACACCCTGACACCAGAGTGACCCCCCCCCACAGCTCATCAATGTTCATCTCTCAAACTTAAAACACACTCTAAACCGTCTCTCTCTTCCCGTCAGTGTGTGAACCTGGACAAGCTGGAGCCCGTCGCCAACGAGGAGAGGCTGGTCAACAAGTCCATGGGTCTGCTGGACAACCAGAGGTTCTGGGCAGGAATCGTGTTCCCCGACATCCCCCACAGCAACAGCACCGAGCTGCCCCCCAACGTCAACTACAAGATCCGCATGGACATCGATAACGTGGAGAGGACGAACAAGATCAAAGACGGGTGAGGAACTCCTCCGGCTCTCAGTTCCTCTCTGATCTTTGCAGATTTTTACGTTCTTACTGAGTTTGATTGTGTGTTGCAGTTACTGGGACCCCGGTCCCAGGGCGGACCCCTTCGAGGACCTTCGCTACATCTGGGGCGGGTTTTCTTACCTGCAGGACGTCATCGAGCACGGCATCATCAGAGCCGTCACCGGCACCAAGGAGAAGACGGGAATCTACATCCAGCAGATGCCGTATCCGTGCTACGTGGACGACATGTGAGCGAACCGGAGAGCAGAAACTCGTTCACCGAATCTTTCGTTTACGAGGCACAAAACTCAACTTTCAACCTTTTTCTTCCAGCTTCCTGCGGGTGATGAGTCGCTCCATGCCTCTCTTCATGACACTGGCGTGGATGTACTCGGTGGCCATCATCATAAAGGGCGTGGTTTACGAGAAGGAGGCGCGGCTGAAGGAGACCATGAGGATCATGGGACTGAACAACGGCATCCTGTGGCTCAGCTGGTTCATCAGCAGTCTGATCCCGCTGCTCATCAGCGCCGGCCTGCTGGTGATGTTACTGAAGGTGGGTGCTGACACACACACACACACACACACACACACACACTTTGTCACCCTGCAGGAATGTCAGCAGGTTGTAGAAAACAAGTGAAGTCAGCCACGTTGATCATCGCTGATGTTTACACTGAAGTCAAACCTCCCCGTCTGGAAATGTCAACAAATTACAGAGAACAGCTTATTTCATGTAACCAGGAAACTATTTCCTCCCCCTCCCTCCCCCGTGTCCCCCCCCAGATGGGCAACCTGCTGCCGTACAGCGACCCGGGCGTGGTGTTTCTCTTCCTGGGATCCTTCGGCGTGGTCACCATCATGCAGTGTTTCCTCATCAGCACCCTGTTCTCTCGGGCCAACCTGGCAGCCGCCTGCGGGGGCATCATTTACTTCACCCTCTACCTGCCCTACGTGCTGTGTGTCGCCTGGCAGGACTACGTGGGCTTCGGAGCAAAAGTTGTAGTGGTGAGACTTAAAATATTTGAATTAATTGAATCTAAAGTCAGAAAAAGGGATTTAAAAATGTCTTTATGTGTCTAAAAACACTCAGTTATTTTCTGTCTTCCTCGCTGACCTCTGACCTCTCTCTTCTTCACTCAGAGTCTCCTGTCTCCTGTGGCGTTTGGCTTCGGTTGCGAGTACTTCGCCCTCTTCGAGGAGCAGGGAGTGGGCATCCAGTGGTCGAACCTGCTGGCCAGCCCTCTGGAAGAGGACAGCTACAACCTGACCACCTCCATCTGCCTCATGCTGTTCGACGCCGTGCTCTACGGGGTCATGACCTGGTACATCGAGGCCGTGTTTCCCGGTCAGTACGGGATCCCCCGGCCTTGGTACTTCCCGTTCACCAGGACGTACTGGTGCGGTGAGAAAGAGAACAAGAACCTCTCCACCCCTTTGTCGAAGAAGGGAAACGCTGAAGGTACAAATCCTGATTACTGCTGCTTCTATTTCTGTTTTACATGCTTTAGTTTGTGACTGCAGATGTTGCAGATGTTGAAGATGCCTCCTCCCATAAGTCTTTAAATCTAAGCATATGTGGCTGTTAAAACACTGTTGTCTGTGTGTGTGTGTGTGTGTGGTGTCCACAGCTGTGTGTATCGAGGAGGAGCCCGGCCACATCGAACCGGGCGTCTACATCGAGAACCTGGTGAAGGTTTACAGCCACGGGAACAAGCTGGCGGTGGACGGACTCTCGCTCAGGTTCTACAGCGGACAGATCACCTCCTTCCTCGGCCACAACGGAGCCGGAAAGACCACGACCATGTAAGACGACACACACACACACACACACACACACACTCCTCAGCCAGCCCAGACGCCTGGTGATGCTGACTGTTGCCTCCCCGCCTGGTTTTTTCCTGACAGGTCGATCCTGACGGGCTTGTTCCCTCCCACCTCTGGCACCGCCTACATCCTCGGCAAAGACATCCGCACCGAGCTGAGCACCATCCGGCAGAACCTGGGCGTCTGTCCTCAGCACAACGTCCTGTTCAGCATGTGAGTGTGACGTCGTCATGATCTCGCCGTCTGAACGCAGGAAACTGAATCTTTAAATGTCTGCAGCTTCTTTCATTGAATGACGGTGTGTTTGGTTGCAACGCAGGCTGACGGTGGAGGAGCACATCTGGTTCTACGCCCGTCTGAAGGGGCTGCCGGAGGAGAAGGTGAAGGCGGAGATGGAGCAGATTGTGAACGACGTCGGGCTCCCTCACAAACGGAAGTCGCGCACCAGCACGCTGTCCGGTCAGTTTGATCACTAATCCGTCTGATTGTCTGTGAATGCTTGATTGTGAAAACGGTCAAACTGACTCTCCATCACCGTCCTCGCTTTAGGAGGGATGCAGAGGAAGCTGTCAGTGGCTCTCGCTTTCGTCGGAGGCTCCAAGGTGGT
This sequence comes from Acanthurus lineatus, assembly GCA_029814665.1. NCBI lineage: Eukaryota > Metazoa > Chordata > Actinopteri > Acanthuriformes > Acanthuridae > Acanthurus > Acanthurus lineatus. The sequence goes on along the minus strand of JAPZDV010000020.1, from coordinate 15,635,461 downwards.
GATCCTGGATGAACCGACCGCCGGCGTCGATCCCTACGCTCGCAGGGGCATCTGGGACCTGCTGCTCAAGTACAGACAAGGTGAGCGAAGCTGCTTCTCAGTCAACTTTCAGCTCTTCAGCGTGTTTAAATCCTGAAGTCGCTCAGCTGAACGTGTCTGTTCGTCCTCTCATCAGGCCGCACCATCATCCTCTCCACCCACCACATGGACGAGGCCGACATCCTGGGCGATCGCATCGCCATCATCTCCCACGGCAAGCTGTGCTGCGTCGGCTCCTCGCTCTTCCTGAAGACACACCTGGGGACGGGATACTACCTGACGCTGGTGAAGAGAGACTACGACCTGACGCTGCAGTCCTGCAGGAATTCTGCCAGCACCGTCTCCTTCAGCAAGAAGACCGAGAAGGTAAGAGAGACGCGAAGGAGGACGGATGGTTTGAATGAAAACGAGAGAAGAAGCCTCAGTTTCACTGAAGAAACTTTGTCTCTGCTTCAGGAGGACAGCGTGTCGGAGAGCAGCTCAGACGCTGGCCTGGGCAGCGAACCAGAGAGCGAAACCACCACCATCGGTGAGATCTGCAACCCAGCTGGCCTCTTTAAAGACGGATAACCTTGTTACTGTAACATGAACCAACCTCTCCCCCCTCCTGCCTGTTTCTCCCCCACAGACGTGTCTCTGATCTCCAACGTCATATTCAAGCACGTCCCTGAGGCCCGGCTGGTGGAGGACCTCGGACACGAGCTCACCTACGTGTTGCCCTACCAGTCAGCGAAGGACGGAGCGTTCGTGGAGCTTTTCCACGAGCTGGACGACCGACTCACCGACTTGGGGATTTCCAGCTATGGAATATCCGACACCACCCTGGAGGAGGTGGGGAGCAGCTCAGAGCCGTCAGAGTTTCTGTCTGATCTCTGCTGCTTGTTTCTAAAAGCTTCTGTTTGTCTCAACCGCAGATTTTCCTGAAAGTGGCCGAGGACAGCGGGGTGGATTCTGTGGAGCTCTCAGGTGAGATTTACACTCTTGGTTTAGATTACGTTTGCAGAAATAATCCAGATTTGTTGCAGGAAACAGTTTTGATAAACTTGTCGACCCCCCCTGTGGCTGCAGACGGCGTCGTGCCCACCAGGATTCGCCGCCATCACGCCTTCGGAGACCATCAGAGCTGCCTGAAACCCTTCACCGAGGACGACTTCGACTTCAACGACTCTGAAGGTGACCCAGGTAGAACTGCACTACCCAGCATGCAGTGCAATGATAACAACGGGCTTGTCGCTATCATTGTTTTAACTTTTATTCTGAAAAAACTAGATTCTAAAGGAGGAAAAGTGCAGCTTCTCCTCCTTTAAACTAAAACAGATTTGTGTGTTTTGTGACGCTTGAACTCAAAATCAGGACGCAGGCTTCTTGTTGACAGTCTGCTCACGTGTTTCGCTGCGTCTCTTCCCAGAATCCCGTGAGACGGACTGGCTCAGCGGGACAGATGGCAAAGGTTCGTACCAGGTGAAAGGCTGGAGTCTGAAGAGGCAGCAGTTTGTCGCTCTGCTCTGGAAACGCTTCCTGTACGCTCGGCGCTCGAGGAAGGGCTTCTTCGCTCAGGTACGCCGATTTCACACAAACACACCGTAAACAAACAGACAGTTAATGCATCAGTCGTGCATTTCATGATGCTCTGAGGTCCATCGTGTTTCGTTCTTTCAGTCTCAAACTTTTCCCGATGTTGTGTTTCAGATTGTTCTCCCAGCTGTGTTCGTGTGCATCGCTCTGGTCTTCAGCCTGATCGTTCCCCCGTTTGGAAAATATCCGAGTCTGGCTCTGGATCCCGGCATGTACGGAGAGCAGTTCACCTTCATCAGGTAAGAAAGTTTCATCCATTCATCTC
>JAPZDV010000020.1:15596115-15611577 GCA_029814665.1 Acanthurus lineatus | reverse complement strand
TTCCTTTATTAGGCCCACAATGGGTAAATTTGCATTGTTGCAGCAGCAGGTGGACAGTGAAAGACAGAATGTAAAAAGCAGCAATAAGAATAAATAACAATAAATATTAAGCACAAAATAAGAACAAAGAAATTGAACAATATTTACAAGGGTGACAGTATGAAGTGGTTATATTCAGTTGCACAGATGAAATTGGAGTAATATACATGGATATTGCACATAAATGAAATTATTAGTACACATGAAACACTAATAATAATATTTATATTAATATTTATTAATAATATTTGGTGTGATATTGAAATATTTTTGCCTTTTTAATATAAACAATCAGTATCAGCACTTAATTAAAAAGTGTAAATAATATTTTCTTCAGAATTAGTTAATATCTAAAAAAAGCCCGGACTATTACAGTGCAGCTCCATGACTTCACATGTGTAACGAGTAACCTGCTCTGTAGTTGCAGTGCTTTGCTGTGGCGTGTCAGGAAACAGCCCATATCGCTGAGCTGGTGGCCAGACAGAGGAGCTCCAAGAAAGCTGGTCGTTCCCAAGTTGTCAACTGCAAGATGAGGTTCAAACCCTCCAACCCGTACATGCTCAACGGTAGGAGACAATCTTTGACACTTACTTGCATCTCGGCTCTATCTTTTTAACGTCCTTCATATGATTTAACACCTTTCTCTGTACCCCACCTCTGTTTTTCTTACTATAACTTGTCCTTTTATCCTCCTGCTACATGCTTTTAGTGAGGTCGAGGTCCTCTCTCCGCCAGCCCTCAGCTTCTGGTGACTCCCACATACCAGCAAATCGTATTCAGCCCCACGGAGGCAACAGAGGCGTCAACGCCTCAGGAGACCATAGGTGAACAAATTACTGCTCATGGGTGATTATGGGTGAGATGGCAGGATGTTTGGGATGTGGTGGTTCGCTATAAATGCATGATAATGTTTGGAAATTTTAAAATGGACCTTGAGACTAAACTGTAGCAGCTTGTCACTGCATCAGGATGCTTGTGATGAATGACACTTGTGTGTTTTTATGTTTGAAATGCGTCTTTGTCGCCAACAGAAAGGAGAAAATCCTTGCAAACTGCCAGAAGCCTAGAGGTATGTTGGACCTTCTCAGTGTGTTTCCGCATCAATGTCAAAACATTTAATGGCATAAAGTCAAGATCTCAACTGTTACTGTATAGAACAACATGATAGTTGTTTTTATATTCACATTTTTCACCTTTGGGGAATTTCTTTTGTTCATCAGCCACAAGTTTTCCATTGAAGAGTCTGTTTCATATTATAAATCTGGCAACAGAAACACACTTTTCTAGTCTATTGTCTTAAATATAATCTAAAGTAATTTATATAATGCACTTGACAACTGAATGTATATGTTTGACAGTGTATCCAGCTTGTTTTTGGCAGCTGGTTGACACAGTATCACACAGGGTCTTAAAAAGTATCAGAATAGTGATGTTTTTTCGTATTAGATAGTGACGATAATGATGATCAAGAGCAGATGAGCTCGCTTGTTTTATTGTCCCTTCAGTCAGTTCCACAGAAAGGTTTTGAAAAGGAGAGTAAAAGATCTATCTGATGTCTTTTTGCTCATGTTACTGGAGAAATTATTGCAGACAAAGGTTTTAAAATCCACATCGGTCAACACTTACAGAACAGTTAAACCAGCTGTGTTCTGGTTCAGCGCTCACTAATCTCTTCCTCGTCCTGTTTCACAGAAAAGCCTCCCGAAGGGAACCGCAGACCGAATCAAACTCAGGTAAAGAAAAACCCCTTTTTCTGTTGACTGTGTTTCATTTCAACCTAGAAAAAGACTTGACAGCTGAGATGCTCTCACTGCATTTTCTGTTGTTGTATAAACATCCATGAAGTCAAAGATTCATGTTGACACACTCGTAGTGTTTGATGATGTGAAATCTCCCCACACAGTCTCATCCGTACGAGGAGAAGCTGATGCAGGAAAGAGTCACTAAAGTCCTGGAGAAATATTGCAGTGGATTATGGATGTCCAAGGTTTCTGAGGTTTACAATAACATGTTTGGTCAGAAACTCCACCCTCAGGTGCTCATAGACCTGGAAAAGTGGACACACATCTGTACGGTGAGTCAATCACTTTTATTCTCACATGTAAAAATAATTATCCGCCCAATCACACAAAGCAGATGCTGTGAATCCTTATGTCTGTACTGATTAAGACACATAAATACTTCAAGGAAAGCTTCTTTTCTTTTTATTAAATTCTCAAGATGACAGACATAAAAGTTTGGTTTTAAATCAGACTGCGCACTGAAAACTGTTTTCCAGCCAGAGGTTGTTCTAATTTTGCCAGGAGCTTAAATCTCATTCCTTCTGTGTCTGGCTTGTCTCAACTTCCCAGGTGGAGAAACCTTCCAGCTCCGGCCGAACTGATCGCCTCATCTATCCCTCTCTGCCTCCAAAGCCCACTTCTCTGCCGAGACAAAACAGCACAGCAGCCAAAGCTCCCGCTCCATCTACCTCCCCCCAGCCCGGCTCTGACATTTTACCCTTTTTGAAGGTCATCATACCCCCTTCCTGCGGTTCTGCCCCTTCTCCTCACCCCACATCTTCTGCTGCCGTGTCGGCCGAGGTGCGTCAGAGGTTACAGGAGCTTCTGACCACGTACAGTCACGGCCTGTGGGCTCATGCTTTGCCCAAACTCTTTATGGACACGTACAGGACGCCGTTCCCCGAACAAATTCTTGACAACCTGTCTCTTCTGCTGGACATGTGCACTGTGGAGTATCCCGTGCCACATGACAAGAAGAAGGTAAATGATTAGATAGCACAGATTAACACAATGTGAAAGTTACCTCAGAGGATCATTTTTTCTAATTGTAACAGACGACACTTGAACCCTTGTTTTCAGGCAAGTGTTAGTAAATTAATTTTCCGAGGAGTTCAGGGTCCTAACTTACCCGTTTGTCTTAAAATAACTGAATTAATGGATGTGTTTATGAATGGTGCTCTTTCCTGCGCTCAGGCCATCCTGTATAACTCGAGCAGAGCAGAGATGGAAGCCACAGACAGCCAGCAGAGCCAACAAGGCCACAAGCTTCCCTCCGGTCTGGAGATCCTGGGTCCTGTGGCCCCTCCTGCTCTGGTTCTCCCCTCAGAGTTTTACCCGTCTGTACTGATCACTGAAGCCCAAAGCAGCAATGCCGTCACTGTGAGGTGAGACACACCTTGTTATCACACACATCAGTTATTAATCGCCTCTGAAGCTCAGAACAGTAATGCCGTAAACAAAATTACACAACTGAAAAGTGGTTTGCCTGCTAATGAAGAAAGCTTTCCAGAATAAATTAAAGCTTTGTGAGGAAGGTTTTATGGCAGAGAACTATTAAATAAACATTAAGTGTGAGTATCTCATTAGGTTTGTTCTGTTGTTTTATGAAAGCAGCATCCAGTTTGTGGCTTTTCTGTGAGAAAATCTGCAAAAACATTTGTTTCTCTTTTCAGGTATGTAGGAGAGAACTACTCCAACGCCCAGGAGGCCATGGAGGACACCATGCACTCCTTCTACAGCCAAAGCTCCAACCAGCGTCCTCTGTCAAACCCTGTTGTCGGTCAGCTGGTGGCGGTCAGAGGGGAGGATGGAGACGAGCTGGCCAGAGCTCAGGTCATGGAGGTCAAAGGCCCTGACAAGGTCAAGGTAACTCAGTTTGACCTTTGTCTCTGTTTGTCAGGTTTCTTTGTGTTTTTTCTGACTTCTGTAAAATTTTAAGGGATTTAATTATTTTTTAGTGCTTTTTGAGGATTCAGTCTCTGGTGATTTTCAGTTTGTGGAGGGAGATGTTTGGTACCTGCAGAACGGTTCAGTGTTTCTGCAGCAGATAGCTTTAGTGTGTGTGTGTGTGTATGCCAGGTGTACTACGTGGACTATGGCTTCTCTGTGGAAACCAGTAGGTCTAATCTGCTGGAGCTGCACAGGGACTTCCTCTCCCTCCCATTCCAGGCGACAAATGTCAGACTTGCAGGTACATAAAGGAAAGATAGTGACTGCAGGACTTGTTCTCATCTGAAAAAATGTGAATGGCTCTGACTCTCTTGTCCTTCCTCTTCCCTCCTCCTTGTCCTCATGTCTCAGGTCTGGAGGCCTTCAGCTCCCATCCTCAGGTGTTGTCCTCCTTGGACACGTTGGTTGTGGGAAAGATCCTGCTGATGGAGAGGTTGGTGTGTCAGCAGAGCGAGGTGCCTGTGGTGGTTCTGTATGACACCTCACAGGACGCGGACATCAACATCAACTCCGCCTGCCTGAAGACTCTGCAGGACGAGAAAATGAACAACCCTCTGACTGTAAGGATGGCAGCATATTCTGAATGCATAACGGCATTTTAAAAAGCCAAAACGAGGCAGTTCATTTAACTTTTGGCTCAGTTCTGATGCTTGGTGCTGTGAAAGCATCTGTCTCGTTCATCAGCGGCTGCTCCTGTTGCACAAACTGAAAACTTATTGGATTTTACTTATTTTATTTGGAGTCAGCAGCTTGTCGGCCGTCACTGTGATGCCTCGTCTGTTTAACATGAATGTTTCTGTCGCCTCAGGTCGGTGTCACCTATCAGGACGTGTGTGTCACAAATGTGTGTGCTGATGGCATCATCTTCTGCCAGCTGCCCTCCAGAGGAATCGCAAGGCTCAGCAAGTTACTGGAAGAAACGGAGGTCGTCTTTTCCTCCCAGGTAGAGAAGATTGAATACTCAGATACTTCAGAATACTCCCATTTCTTTCAGCACTGAACAGTGTCGTAAAGTTACACGCTGGATACAAAGAGGCTGTTAAACCCGTTATGATAAACATGTTTGAGTTTGTTTGAATTATTGAATTCTAACTAGATAAAGTTCACTTAGTTATAGAGCAGTTTTTGATGCAATAACTCAAAGTTCTCTATAACAGTAAACTCTCGTTCTCTGATTTCCCACCAGTTTTAAGCAGAAACATTGTAGTCAAAGAAGTTTTACCACCACAGGGCTGCACAAACTTAACAACTTTTCAGGGTTTGACCTCTTGGATTCCCACATCAGGTCGAGGAAAAGCTGCAAATTTTAGTTTTTGTGACTTTGTGCCTGGTGATGTTCCTGCCAGATGATGTCCAAGTCGCTGGTGTCCAGACCTTTCATTGGCAAGCTGTGTCTGGCCCGAAACAAAGGGAAGTGGAGCAGAGCGGAGGTAGGAACAGAGTCATCACTGCTTTTTCTTGTAAAGCTTAAAATAAAAAAGCCTGAAGTATTCTGGATGATGAAAGTGTTTGGATGTTGTTCTGTTGACTTGACAGTTTGATGCCACTCGTCTTTAACTCTCACTCTTGTGTCGTTCTTGTGTTTTTCAGATCGAGACGATATACGGAAACAGCTTGATGGAGATCCTCTTCATCGACTTGGGCGTCCAAACAGCCGTTGAGATCACTGACCTGCGAGAGTTTCCTCCTCGCCTGCTCAAAGACTTAACCATCATCCCGCCGCAGGTCTGTGGTTTGTGTGTTTGAATCTTCAACCATCTTCAGCCTGGAGGAACAAAATGTGCACCGTCAGCTTAAAGCGTCTCTGTATTTCTTAAAGGTTCAGTCAGAAATGTTTAAACTCTTTTTTTAAGCACAGTAAAACTCAAGCATGCTGACAGTCTGCCTGCTTCCTCTGTTTTTTGAACTGAAATAATGTTATAAGATTCAGTAACGATGAGTCGAACTTGTTTAAGTGACATTTTATAAAACTGACTCGAAGGAATCTGAGAATTTTCCGACACTTTGTTAAAAGCTCAACAATCAGCTGCTGTTTTTACAGATGTTACTGTTATCTGATGCTGTCTAGCATCTGATGAAGTAGTTGTTTATAACAGACATTAAAGTTCATATATTTTTTTCTTTTCTTTCTCTTTTCAGGCTGTGAAATGCTGCCTGGCCGACCTCACAGTTCCAGACAGAGACTGGAGCCCGCTGGCTGTCCTGTGGCTGAAGGAAACTGTCCTGGGCTCCGAAAGCTGTAAAATGAAGGTAACTCACAGTGAAATACAGTGCAACATACAGTTAAAACATATCTGAGATGAACTTACATTTGTCCTCTGTATTTGTCCAGTGATGCCTGCTGCAGGACTAATATGTAGTCATTGTGGTAGAATTTTACTCTCAGTGGACTCATGAAGAGTAAACTTGTAATAGTAAACAAATCTATTACATCAGACATGTGGAGGCGACTTGGTGCATCAAAGCATGGTGACGTGGTGAAGAGCTTCAAACCAAACTTCAGAATAAGGAGGAAATGTCATCTACACGATGTTTCCTGGTGCTTGATGGGTTTTCACGTCAAATAATCTACACAAGTTCAGTTTATAGACACACACACACACACAAACACAGATCTGCTCTCATGCCGTCATGAATCTCTCAGGAAAGTTTTTCCAGCATCGTGTTGAATCCAAACCATAAAGAATTCATGCCGACCCACTCAGTGTCAGACAGGTGTACCTAATAAAGTGGCCGGTGAGTGTGTGTTGTTTTTATCAAGGCCTGGCTGTTTGAAGCGCCCTGACAGTGTGTGTGTGGTGCACAGGGAGTCGTGTTGATCGAGCTCCAAATATCACAAATATAAACACTGCAAATCAACCTCCCAAGTAAGGCTTTGTTGGAGAACGGTGCCAAACTCTCGGACTTCGTGCATGTGAGCTTTTCTTTGTTTTCCTTCTTTCTTTCCTCACTGCAGGTCGTGAAAGTGGATCAGCACAAAGGGGGGCTGCTGGTCCACATGTACCTCTTCATCGCTGCTGCTGACGGCCAAGAGTTGAACCAGAGCATCAACCACCAGCTGGCACAGTCGGAGATGTGGCGCGCTGCACATAACAACAACAACACCATCATGAGCAGCAGCAGCAGCAGCAGTTTGGAGAAAGGTAACACAGTTAAACCAGAACATGAAACGCGACGTTCGTTCTGTTTCTGCGACTGTTCTCAACAACAGGCAGCGCTCATGCTCACAAACCAGTCAGATCAAACCTTTTTGAAAGGGGGTTTGGTTTCCGAGCTGCTCCACCATGTGAAGTCAAAGTGTTTGAACTGTTTGAGTTAGTTCCTTGTAAACACGGTGGATTTGAAATGAAACTAAAGTTCTGACTCGGCTTCACCTTAAAGGATGTTTCACCTGAACTCTCTGCGTTCCAGCCGAGAAGTTTGCTGTCGTCAGCCCCGTCCACAACCCCGTTTTCAAGACCTCCACCCGGCCTCCGTGCAGAGCGGACGACTCGTCTTTTCCACACGACGCCGCCAAAACCGGGACGCAGCCTCTTCCTTTGCCCCCCCTGCTGGAGCTCCCCCCGGTGTGTGGACACGATCATGTCTTTTCAGTTACAGAAAAGGAGGTTTTTCTGCAGCCTGTGGTTAAAATTCTCTGTTCGGTTGCCTGTTAAAGTGATGAAAGCAGGTTTTTGATGTTGTCGGGTCTCCAGAAACCCAATAACATCAAACTCTCGTGATGTTATCTGTTTGTTTTGTTTGTTTGCTGCTTCTTGCAGGAACAATATCATAACAGTCTGTACTGTTTCACTGATGGACGATGTCGTCATCTATCAGTGACAGCTGGCAGTTATCGACCTCCTGAGGCCTGAACAGCATCACATCCTGCTTTGTTTATTTATTTGGTACTAAGATGGAGTGTGGAGAACGATCTGCAGGTCCAACAAGCTTTGCCACAGTTTATTCGATCTCACCAAACTACAGCTGTGGTGTTATTTAGTCTCTCTGACGTGTTTCGACTGTAGAATATCTGTTAACCTTCATATATGGGAAAAAGAAAGCACAGCCAATCAGAGCCTCAGTGTGTCGTTCTCTTCATCCCCCTCCCCCACTCTCTCCTTTCAGCTCGGCCAGAACATGGATGTGTTTGTGCCAGTCGCCTGCCACCCAGGTTACTTCGTGCTGCAGCAGTGGCAGGAGCTGCACAAGCTGCAGGTGTTGACGGGGGAGATGGTCCGCTACTACAACCAGATGTGGAGGGTCATCACAGACACGGACATCCAGAGAGGAGGGGTCTACACCGCCAAGATAGAAAAGATGTAGGTGATCAGAGGTTTCCATCAGACGCACAGCTGACATGTCGGTTCACTCTGATGATCAGAACAAACCAAGAAAAGCACATGAAAGAATTCTGAGTGAATCAGTATTTTTCCTGCATTTTTCAGATTTAAGTTCACATTAAAAACAAACGTTGTAATCGAAAGCATTTGTGAATAAACACGTTGTCGTACCTTTGGATCTGTGCGAGACGAGCCGTGTGGTTTGTGCTGATCGCTGCCTCCGCCTCTCAGCTGGCACCGTGTGCAGGTGAAAGGGATCCTGGCCAACGGGATGGTTTCTGTCTACGAGCTGGACCACGGGAAACACGAGCTGGTCAGCAGGACGCTGCTCCGGCCTCTGATCGAGGAGTTCAGACAGCTGCCTTTCCAGGCGATCACCGCACAGCTGGCAGGCAAGTTTCTGCTTCATGTGCATCCAGGCGGGAACGTCTGTGTGTTACACTGTGATGAAGTAATAAAGGCTACTTTTATAGACCTCAGAGTCAAATTTTGGCTGATTATTTATCATTTCAGCCTCATTTAAATATGAATTTGTAAGGAAAAAATCCTCAGTCTTTTCTCTTTATTAAACTAGCTCCTCTTTTGTAAGCGATCGCTTGGTTTTTGTTTGCAGTTTGTTATCAGTTTAATCATCAGTGTGATAACTGAAGCCTCGTCACGTTTTCCTCGCAGATGTGACGCAGCGCCAGTGGTCAGAGGAGGCGTCCATGTTGTTCAGGAACCACGTGGAGGACCGAGCTCTGGTTGCCCAGGTGACGAGTGTGTCGGAGGTCAAAGGTGAGCCGTGGGAACGCAGGTTGACAGTTTACTTGGTGGACACTTCGGGTGAGAAGGACGTTTGGATTCACAGCGTCATGGCCGACATCGGCAATGAGCTGCCCAGGATGTCCTCGTGCATGCTGGGAAATGAACCAGCAACCTGAATCTGAACTTTAAAATTGTATTTTTGTTTTCTAAAAAAAAAAAAATTTGGTAAAAGTGCTAAGAGAAGTTTTGGAAAGTCTCTTTTTTCTGCCTTTCATTTATTTTCGGCGCTTTGGACCCGTTTTCCTTTAATGTGACCCATAAAAGTTAGAAATTTGCTTTTTCAGATTGAAACTGATTTTGTTTTTTTTATTTTAGAGGAATTTATTAAATTGTTTCTGTTACAACCAAACTCACCGAAGCATCGACGCTTTTTGTCCCTTTAGATAAGCTCACGTGTGCACGTTGGTTTGTTGTTATTTGTGACTTTTTTTACTCCTCGTCTGAGTCTTTAGTTTGCTGTGTCTTCTGCATGCAGTGCTGTGGTTCATCTTACACTTTTTCTTTATACAAACACCTGTTTTACATTAATTTGAAACGACTTCGCTGCATTAATCCACATTTCTCGGGTTGTGAAGGTTTTTTCACATCAAAAAAGGCTTTGTTCCATTAAAAAAAGAAAAAAAATAGAGCAAGTTCTCGTATTTCTACTGTTGTAAACAAGTTTTCTCTATTAAAATATGTAACCGAAGCATGTTGAGCTTTGACAGAAAGTTTTTAATTTTTTCTTTATTTCTTTTACAGCATTTAAATGTGTAAAAAAAAACAGCAATCTGTCCTCAGATGGCAGTTTGTTAGCTTAGCACAAAGACTGAGCTGCATAAACAGCGAGCTCACCTCTGTAACAAAACACAGATAAAACTATTTTCCAAACTAAACACAACAGCCTGCGAGTGAACTCATTTCCCATCATTCAACACCAGACAACCACCAAACACACAGCGAGCAGAGGTCTCTGTCACGTGGTCTGATAAAAACTACATTCACCAGGTTCACTTCTTTATCATCCATCAAAGTGCAAAACATCAGACTCCCACTGAACGTTCAGGATAAAAACATCTTTTTCTCACCATGTCAGACATCACGCGTTCACTGACATCCCGGAAAACTCAGCATCTGTCAGTTTTGGGTTTTTTTAACAGTATTTATTTTAATTTTTCATTTGAACACAACATGTCACAGTATTTTTAAAGGCATCTGTGTTTCTCTGCCACTAAACAAACCGAGTTAGAAACATTTAGATGCTTAAAGTTAATAATTTATCCGCGTTAAAGGATGGAGAGTCAGCGCGTGCGGTAACGGACGCTTCACCGTGACATCACCGGAGTGACAGGGCAGCCGTGTGGGGGGGAGGAGGAGGAGGAGGAGAGGAGGGGGAGGGAGGATCTCTCCCAATGAGTTTACTTTGCCCTTTGCGGGAGTTGAGATTCAGCCTCGACAAACCCTCCGCGGGACGAGCAGGAAACCGGGGCGGAGGAGAGAGTGCGAGCCCGCTGAAAGCAGCCGAACTCCGGATTACCTGCGGGTCATGGACGGTCTGCTCTAGCGGAGGTTTTTTTTTTGTGTGCGTGTGTGTGCGGATTCCCGGGTTGTGCGCCGGCAGCAGAGCGGACGGCGCAGCGCGACTCCAGGCGGCTCTGAAGGAAACCATATCTGGTCAAAGTATTCGCTGCTGTCACCCAGCGGGACCGTCCGGCTATAAATAGCGGCGGAGGAGGTACGGAAATAAATGCAAAAAAATTATCTTACCGACTGTAAAACAGTCAAATCACACAACAGGGTTGCAATGAAATAACTAAGAAGACAAGGCTGTTGAAGTTGGTTGGAGGAAATAGGTTTGTGTGAGATCATTGGGATTAAAAAAGGGTTATTTTTAGGGGAAAATGAAGGAACAAACAGTTTTGTTTTAATTCAACTGTTGGTAAATGTTCTGCTGATGAAAATCCTCTTCAAGTTTTCTCACTGTGAAGTCACATGAAGGTCCCACACAGACAGGAACTCTCACAAGAGGCTTAATCGTGTTAATTTGTGGCTTTAAAACAAGAAATAATGTGCAGTTTTCTGTTGTGACAAAAGCTGTTAACAAAAGACGAAACCTGCTGCAGAGGATTTATTATTCTGCAGCTGTTTTACTTCATAAAGCTCACTGTTCCTCTTTAATCTCCTGACAGGAACTTCGATTTGGTTTAAAATCACTTTAACTTGATGTAAACTGGGTTCATGACTGACAGTTTAAGAAGAAAATGTCAAACCGGCTCTTGTAATCTGGATTAAAGACGAGCAGAATGCAGCTTTTGTCTGCTGACCTGTTGCTTGTCGGTTCCTCTGCAGACTGAAATGAGTCTTTTCACCTTCTGTTTCCTGTTTGTTTTATGGTCTTAATCTATATTTTGGTTTGCACGGCTCTTCATTCTGTGTCGTTCACGTGACCAAAGAGCATCTTCTCTCCTCAGAGTCAGAAAAATGACGTTTTGTCATGAATTTCACTGAGTTTCGCCCTCTGAAACATGCATGTGCACGCTGACACGCCTGTTCCTCATGTGACACTTTGACCTCTGCAGAATGCACCGACGACCTGACCTCAGATCTGAGGCTCCTCACGATGCACGACGCCACGCCGGTCGCCACAGTGACAACACAGCAGCCTCCGCACACACAGATTAGCTAGAATAAGAGAATATGTGACACGTTAATCTCATCTCAATCCCACAGTTACATCAGAAACACACACACACTGTGCAGTTTGATGCAGAAAACACACACACCGTCCTGCAGCTCATCATGCATCACCTGCATGTGAATCAGCAGTCCTGTATTTTATCCAGATGTTCATTAACACGCTCCGTCCCTTTCATATTAACATTAAATTATAAATAATAACATAAATGCATCAGACCTGGAGTCTGCCAGATGTTTCTCCTGAGCCGTTCCTGTTCAGCTCCTGCAGCTGCAGTGAGTGAAGTTTAGACAGACTCCATATAAACGTCACAATAAAGATCCAGTTTGCACCACAGAAGAAATGACCTGAAGTCTGACGCTTCTCTCTGAAGCAAAACTGGGCTCAACTTTTGCAACCAGGACGTTTTTATTCAAACCTGCAGTCTGAAAATGGATCAGAACATTTCAGGCGTTTTTGGTGTTAAATTTGTCCAAAAAACTCAGAAGAATCTGGAGTTTGCAGCATTGATTATGTGTTTATTTGTATCTAAATCTATACGATACTTAGTTCAGCCTTCTGTGTGAATCTGCAGCAAACATCTTTAAACTGAAGTGATTTTCAGTGAATTTTAAGTTTTCTTCAGACGAGCCTGTGAGCCGTTTGAAGTCGTCAAACACACAATCGTCCTCTGAGTTTCATGAGCTGATTTATTGGCTGTAAGAGTTTTCGGCCTCTCTCGGAGTGTGTGTGACTTTCCCACAGATTTATGTGAATTTCATGGCTGAAAAAAACCCCAGAGAGTTTGTGTTTTTAAAAAAAAAGAAAGTGAAGGAGCTGCTGAACATTTTATTCCAACATTTGAATCGTAAACTCATTTTTTTTTGTGATGTTGGAAGCTGCTCTGGGATCAGTTTGAAGGTGTTTCTCACAGACTGATCCTGTGTCAGTGCTGCTATTCCTGGAGGCCTGAGGAGCGAGTCAGGTGTTGGTGACATGAGCTCGGCCTCGGCTCGTCCTCAGCTGTCCCTCCTCCACCCGAGCAGCAGCAGCAGCAGCAGCAGCAGCTCGGAGAAATATTATAAATACAAGCTCGGCTCTGTTTGATATCACGAGAGCAGACTCGCACTGTTGTTTTGGAGCTCGGCCCGGTTTTTCCGTCCTCAGCTTTGGAAACTTGTCCTGTTGCGGCACGCTTGACCTCACCTGTCAGGAGGTCAGCCAGGACACACACACACACACTTGTTGTCACACACTCAAGCATCAAACAGAAACTGTTCCTGCTGCTTGAGTGAAGTGTTTTCCTGCACTTTTGCAACACAAACTTGAGGACGATCTAATCCTTTCTGAAGCGAGTTCAGTTATTTTTAGTGTCTCACACTCACACACACACACACACACATTTCAAACCTCTGACCCAGAGTTCAGACGAACCGGCGGCTCAGAGACGTGACCCACAATCGTTCCTCGGCGGCTCATCCATCATGGTTCAGAGGCTGAAACAGATCTGGAGTCAGCTCTCAGAGCAGAAACAGAGCAGCGACCTCTGGCAGATTCATGGCCGACGGGTCGGCGACGCGAGGCGACGGCGGCAGGAAACAGAGCGTTAGTTTAGACAGAACGGCTGAAAAGTTTGTGCCGTCTGCTGTTAACATCACATAAAGAGGATTTATCTTTTTTCTTGACTTCAGCTACTGCAGCAGATCCAGATCCAGATCCAGATCCAGCGTCTGGAGTCAAACTTGTGTCTTTTGACTTTCAGACCGCTTGTTTCTGTCTGTTAGCAGCTGATGTTTTCTCTTTTCAAACACTTTTCCTCGACACTTCGTACGTGAACCTGCAGGTTTCTCTCAGAGGCATTCTGGGAGTTTTCACCGTCTCTCTCCTGCTGTTTCGTTTCCAAATGAGAATTAAATTTTTTTTCCAAATGGCAAAGAACCAACGCAGCTGTTTCTTATGCAGCAAGAATCCAGATGATGTAAAGGTCACAGTCCTGACTGTCTGTTCTTCTTCTTTTTACCTCGTTTTGTTTCTGCAAATCAACAGTTTTATCAAATCCAAACTCACAAAAACAGTTTCTCATCGTTTTAATCAAACGATCTGATGTTAAACTCTGTTTATCTTAAAGAAAAAGGCAAAACTGCTGCAGGATCACGAGATCAACAGGTAACTTTAATGACAAGAGAGCAAAGAAATGTTGTTGTTTCTCAAGATGTAAGTCAGACGTATGATTTAATAATGTTCCTTTTTAAAACAAGGTGGACAGAATTTGTACTGAAATGTTTCTTTAAAAGAACACAAACTGCCACAAAGTCCAGTAGAATTTATATGATTAATGTGATGAGTGGGTTTAAATGAATCTTATAATTCACAATAATGTTTCAGAATGTGTTTAAACCTCTGAGATGAAACTTTTCTGTTTTCTTTGCATTTTCTTTCGTTTAGTTGAGTCAGTTCATCTAAGCTTACATTCCATTCAAAGTCAGTGAAATGAGTCTTAAAGAACGCTGTTTTTTTTTCAGATTTTCAAGGCGAAGTTCGATATTTCTCAGCAGCAAACAAACAGCAAAATCTGAAGCTCACTTTCTTTCTCCGTCGACGACTCTCTGTTCTTCTTCCAGGTTTCTCTGTTTCCCAGAAACTCTGTGGGCACCTCGGTTGCCTCTGCTGTTGTTTTCGCCCTCAGGTGAGGGTCATCCAGGTGAGAACGACCTTTTTTTTTTATTTTACAGTGAACAGCAGCATGAAGTTCCTGTTGATTTTGGTCTTCTTTGGTCTTTGGCTCCATCAGAGTCAGTTTTCTCTTTGTTCTCTCATGTTTCTCTCCTCAGGTTCTCGCAGACTTTGGATCTTCTACTCTTTGTCTTTCTTGTTCGGAGGGTTATTAAGGTGAGAGAACCATTCAAACACCTTTTGTGTGTTTGTACAGAGTGAATTTATCTCAGCAGGATTGAATCTCGAACACGTGACAGGAGGAAACACAGCTGTTGTGATGTTTCTGGAAGAGTTTAGCCCTGCTGACGTTCTTCCAGCTGTGCTGCTCAGGTGACCCCCTGCTGATGTTTCCAGGTGTTGCTGTCCATCATGTCGGTGCTGAGGAAGGAGATGGAGAAGTACAGGGACATCGACGAGGACGAGCTGCTGCAGAAGCTGTCGGAGGAGGAGCTGCAGCGATTAGAGGACGAATTGGAGGAGCTGGACCCCGACGTGAGTTTATCGTTTCGGTTCCACACGGAAAAGTTTCTGTCGGTTTCTGTTTCCATGATGGAGCCTCGTCATGTGACCAACTGCTGTGTTTACATCTGAATCATCAGGCTGCGATCAGCGTGTTTTAACGTCCATGAAAAACTCTGTTTGAATCAGCCAATCAGAACTCTTCTAACAGGCTGTTTGAGCGAGCTGAGTTTTTACAATCTGATCCTGAAGATAATCTGTGGCATGTGGGATTAAAATGTGTCAGACAAAACTGTTAGTATAAGAGTTTAAAAAGCTTAAAATAGGGATTTACAGGTGTGTACAAGTGTGTACAGGTGTGTACAGGTGTGTACAGGTGTTTACAGGTGTGTACAGGTGTGTACAGGTGTGTGCAGGTGTGTACAGGTGTGTACAGGTGTGCGCAGGTGTGTGTGTGTCTCAGAAACAGCAAGCGTTGGTTCTTCCAGGTTGTTGGATGTGAAGTTTTCTCTGTTTTCTATCTGAAGACGTTTAGTTTTCGGTCTGTCGGCTGTTTGTAGATGAAAAAGTTGTTTATTGTCGTCTTTCAAACAGCAAAACGGGGACTTTTTTTAACGTGATGACGCAACAGAAGTTTTTATTTCTAGATCGATTTGTTCTGTTGAGTTAAGAGTTAAAAAAGAAGAGAATTCAGGCAAAAGTGAAACCAAACAAACAAATTTGCAGATTTTGATCG
>JAPZDV010000020.1:15545326-15563150 GCA_029814665.1 Acanthurus lineatus | reverse complement strand
TTTTTTGTGTGTGTGTGTGTGTGTGTGTGTGTGTGTGTGTGTGTGTGTGTGTGTGTGTGGTCACTGATTAAAGTACCTCGGTGCAGCAATCAATACTCGGTGGGTCGTAGTTAGTGGCTTTATGAGCTGCAGTCATCCAACCACCTTTTGTTTTATTTTATGTGTCAGCCACCAAATCCCTTTCTTTCTCATGGTATCTGTCACACACACACACACACGCACACACACACACACACACACACTCACACACACACTCACACACACACACACAGAGTCACTCCATCCATCCTTTCGGTGATAAAGATTGCGCTGACAGGGCAGTCTCACAGTAACCACCCATGGCTCAAGTCCAATGAGAAAGAGTGGGTCGATGTGTGTGTGTGTGTGAGTGTGTGAGTGTGTGTGAGTGTGTGTGTGAGTGTGTGTGTGAGTGTGTATTCCCCATATTTGCCAGTGGGTGAAAGAGGAGGAGTGAACGTGCAAGAAAAAGGTCACAAATTAAACAAAAACTCCTAAATTCTTGCATAAATACTTCAGAGTAATCCTGACAGGCTCTTTGACAGAAACAGTTGACCTCACGCTAACGTTTACCGTTTACCGTTTGCCGCTTACCATTTACCGTTTACCGTTTACCGCGGTGTGATTCTGTTAAAGTGTTAGTTTGGGTCATGGTTAGTTGTGCTCATTAAATATTCATGAGCTGCCTTTTTCTAGCCGGGGAAAAAAGAAACTTGCACACGAGCACCAGTGTCTAACGAAGAATAACACGCTAACAGCTCTAATAACAGTGACAGTCGTCTCGATGTGTGACATTATTTAATTTCTGTAATAATTAATATTCTGAAAATAATCTCTAAGGATGAATTTCGGTTATTTTGCTTTAAATGATTTTAAAAAATTCACTGGCAGAAACTGAACAGGCCACCACACGGCCTCTCTGCTGCTCCTGTAGCTCCTTATTCCACAAGACAATGAATAAGTGTTTATTGATTATGTTTTGTGTCTCATCCTGGAGATGCACACACACACACACACTCGTACACACACACACTCGTACACACACACATAAAAACTGCTGATAGCGAGCTTTCCAGTGCAGTGGAGATCTGTGAATACATTACATGTTCACTCAGAGGGTCCATGCATATTTGATGGCTATAAAAAGGTAAGGCTGGGGGAGAGTTACGGCCCTCCTGTTCGTTCCCACCACAACACACTCGTTTCCTGAGAAAGCAATGCATCATTAGTACCAATAATCCATACAGTTTAATCACCAACTGCACATTAAGAATATTGACGTTTTTTTCTGGAATAAAACCACATTTTTTAAAAACAAAGAGGCAACAAACATCCAGTAAAGGAGGTGAAACACATCCTGTCACATCAGCAGTCCAGCTTAAAAACACCAAACCTGTGAAATCCTTCTTTGTTTTCATAATTAACTCGTGCTAACGTGGAGTTTAAACTTCCAGCAGGACGTGAGCTCATCTCTCAGAGTCGTATGATGTAACTCATCAGAGGCGACTGGCGGCGTTTTCTCCTGCTCTGTGTCTCCCAGTTTGCTCCGGCTGAAAACGCCCATGCAGCCTCCCTCTGCTTCACATGTGACTTTGCAGATATGATGTGTGCCCTTGAAAGAGACCTTGGCTTGCATTGCAGTCATGGCAATGAGAGCAGCACTCTGGTTACACTGCTGCCCCCCTGTGGACGACATGAAGAAGTGCATCAGGGGACGCCTAACATATGAAGGAGCTCAGTTTGGAGGAAACTCCCTGTGTGATGGTTTGTACCATTCTGAGCTGTAAATGATGAATCTTTTGGTTTTATTTATGGTTTTCTGCAGAGGTTTGGTGTTTTGGAAATTGTTCAAACTTTCCACTCTGAAGTGAAAATGAGGAATTGATGAAAAACTAAATAACTTATAGTAACACAGATGCCATTTGTGTGGTGAGAACCATAAAAAAGTGAAACAGGATGTGTGTGAATCTGTCTTTGAATGTTTCTTTAAACCCAGTTTCGTATCTTTAAAACTGTCCCAGTCTGACGCCTGAGCGAGAAAACACAAATAATATGAGCTCTGAAGCGAGCTGGAGTCGGGGGACTGTCATCATTTCATTGACGTGTTAGTAACTCCATTTCTCTCCACAGCAAAAACTCCCCACAGAAAACAGCTTATTAGAAACGTCAGTGTGTAACAGAGTTCCCTCGTACCAGCAGACTGACTGATGGCGCCCCCTCCCCGAGTCCAAACTGCTCCAAGAGCAGCCTGAAGGGAGACATTATGTAAGTCTGTTGTACTTTCCTTATTGTATTGTGCAACTCTGACACTTTCCCCCCCGAGGAAGCTTCAGTTTATTCTCCAAACCAGACGAATTGAATGAGAAAAGGAGCGGTGAGAGCCGGTTCAGTGTCAGGGATCCGAACCGGAGGAGCTGGTCACCTCTAACAGAGTCTTATTGTGCTCTGAGTCTGCACTCTGTTTGTTTTGGAGCTGTGTGATGCACGTAGTCACATTTCACAATAAGCACGCTGTTCGTATCATTTGGAGGCCAACAGAAAGCGGTTTGCATCTCAAGTGTGTTCTTGTTAAAAATCCAGCCTCACATTGTGCAAACACCCTTTGCCTCCCCCTGAATGAAGTGTGTGTGAATCCCCTGCTGTTTATAAGAAGAAGAAGAATGAGATGCAGAAGAAGAAACAAAACCATCATTCCCCTTTTTAAAGAAAGAACCTGTGAGAACCACAGCGTCTCCCGGTTCCCCTTTATTATCTTCTTATCAATAATGCAGCAGGAACAGTGTTAAAAAGTGGTGACCAAAGACAGATTAGAGGATAGTGCATTAAAAAGGAGGGCAGGTAAAGTGGTGCAGAGCAGCAAACAGCTGATAATTTTGTTTGCCTGCTGTGTTTGTCGCCTGTTTTTGTGCAGTTGTTGTGCAGTTTTTTTAAGGGAAACTGTGTGTGTTCTCCTGTTTTCTCACACAGCTGCAGCTTTCTGCAACCACAGCTGACAGGTAGAAGAATAAAACGACTAAAACTACAGCTCCATTCAGCTTCAGGTGTGTGTCTGCATGTGTGGATTCAAGAGACAAAGAGCAAGAAAGAGAAATGCCTCATGGGATATTGTGCATCATGTGAGCACAAAGGAACAATGAGAGGGCTGCTGGGTGTTGTGCAGCATTTCTGTCAATGCAAAGTCAGTCATGTGGAGCTTTATTACAAAAGCAAACAGGGTGCAGAAAGATCAACGGTCACTCAAACCTTGTAACTTTGTGGCTTCTGTGTCGACACACGTCACTTTGCTTCATCAGATGTGTAACTTGGCACTTTGCATGAAATATCCTGCATGTATTTCAGAAAACAAGCCACCAAAATTTATGACACAAACACAAAAATCACATGATTTAGTCAGAAGTTGTTGGCTCTAAAGTGTGTGCATGTGATGTTCTCCTTCCTCTCCTCTCCCATGATGCAAGTTTCGCCACATGTTGTTCATAACTGCGAACCAAATGAG
The DNA here is from genome assembly GCA_029814665.1 of Acanthurus lineatus. Lineage (NCBI taxonomy): Eukaryota > Metazoa > Chordata > Actinopteri > Acanthuriformes > Acanthuridae > Acanthurus > Acanthurus lineatus. Next base: position 15,559,636 of record JAPZDV010000020.1, on the reverse strand, counting down.
CTCACTGTGAGCAGCCGAGCCCACGGTAACGTTACAAACGGCTCGCTGGTATTTTCGGGTTGAGTGGGAGGAAGAGCAGAGGGAGAGATGAAGTGAGTGCATTGCAGACTCTGTGCACGTCCTACTGCATCTCTTATACACACAAACACACACCTTCCCTTTGACTCATCCCCCTGCCTCCACCCTCACCCCATGTCTGCTCCATCTCCACCCACAGCCGACACTCAATCTGTCAGCACTCTGATGTCTGCCCTTCTTTCCCTCTTTCTGTCTTTCTTTCTCTGTTTCTGTCACTCTTTCACTCCCAAACCTCAGACTTCAGTCCCTTTAAAAACTTTTTTTTCAGTCTCTACAAACTTTTTTTTTTTTCCACAGGCAGATCCCACCCGAGCCTCCTCCACTCATTTCCCTCTCAGGGCTCTTCAAAAACCACCATGATGCTGTCAGTTTTTTTTTTTTCTTTTCACAAGCACAGCCATGGTTGTGGGGGGAAATAGCCCTGCATTGCAGCACATTTATGAAATTGCAGCAGCCACATTTGTGGCTGAGACAAAATGCTGCCATTTCCAACCATTGTTGTGTGGTTTCTGTCGGGTTTCTGCTCTGCGCCGACGCTGCAGAGGAACGGGTTTCTGAGCATTTATGTCTGAAAAATCTGCCTGAAACTTTTACACTGATTATTCAGACTCAATACTCAAATAGTTTATATGTTCAGACCACAAGATGATTTTCTCTGTTTTAAAACACTGACATTTATACATGCAAAATCACAACCACCCACACACACATACACACACATATGCATTTATATACACACACAGAATATATGAGAAACTTAAGCACTCTACTTAGTAGCCAAGAAGCCTTCTTGTTATGCAGAATGGCCTTTTTATGTATTACATTTTGTAGGATTTTATCTTTTTTTTGCATCATAAATTACAAACTGATTTTATTTATTATAAGTATATTATGTGTGTTTAATTTAAATCTGTACAATTAATGCAGTGAAATTAATGTAATGTCATAAAAATGTCAATATATTTCATCCTAAACGTCATGAAGTGCAAAAATAAGTGAGCATGTAAATATACAAGTTAAGTGAAATACATCACCCTACAACAAAAAAAGAGACTGGACACACAAAGAGGGTTCATTTGTCAGCTGTCAGGAAGGTGAATCCGGCCTGTTTTACCGGTATGCGTTCAGTGTTTTGTGCGGGGTGTGTCGGGTTCATGTTTGGACTCTAATGGGCCGTGCGGGTCTGTGCGTTTGCTTTGTGACTCCTTGGTGAACAAAAGATGACTGACGACAGAAATGACAAGCACTTTATTTTGAAATTATCCATAAATTTTATGTTTTTTTCTCCCCTAAAAGATTTTAATTTTTTTTAAAAAAGGGGGTTTTATTATGAAGGGCGGAGCCACGCACATCCTGTGTGGTTCCGCGCATATCGCGAGCCCGTCCGCACCGCCGCCCCTCGTGTCGGTGCCCAGATGCCCGACAGGCTGGTAACCATTGGAAACCCGGAGCAGAACCGACCCAAGTGAATGTGTCCTCCGTCGGTCCCAGCATGCGATGAGCGGCACCTCTGGATAACTCGAGGTAACCGAGAAATTTAACGGAAATTTGCGGGAATAAAACCGGATCAGTTAACTGATAACTTCAGTTAACGGTGACGGCGAGCTGGCAGGCTAACTTAGCGTTAGCTCACCTCGTAAACTACGCCACTTTAAAGCGTTCAGTCGGTGTTTGGGGATGTTTTTAGCAACGTTTTGAAAACTTTGACAACACAACACCACGTTTATGTTAATATAACCCTGTTAGCGGTGATTTTTATCCCGCATCAGTCTCGGTAACGGGCTAGCTGGTTGTAGCATAACTTCGTAGCTAAAGTTGTAACGTTACCTGGCGAAGGTGGAGCGACGCGGCGCGAAGTTCGCCTCCCGTTTATCTTCTATGGGAAGCGAAACGCTTCGCAAAGCATTGTGGGACTCCAGACGACGCGGAACTAACTGGCGACGCGAAAATCACATTGTGCAAACAGTTAAATGTGTCTTCGCCTCAGGGACACGGAGGCTGCTTTCACCTGGGGCCGCCTGGAAGTGATTTGAATAACAAAAACAGAATAAAAATAACTCGCAGGCGCGTTAAAATACGCTGGAAACACACTGTTCGGTTTGAGATTCGCTTCCCATCTGCAAAATAATTTAGTATAATTACAGGCCACACCAACATTTCCTGTGAATCCATTAATGTCAGTTTACATGTGGATCATTAGTGTTGATTATGGGCAAGTAATAGATGTGGTGAGTCACATCTAAATATTAGAAGAACATTTACATTTACAGAAGAAGTTATTTGTTGTCTATAAATGACATTAGGTGGCAGTATCTCATCAAGAAGAGTGTGACACACCCTTATGTGTACCTGCGACTGATAGAGCCTCTATAATTACACTGTAATATAATTTACACAATGATTGTTTATCTTCTTAAAGTCAAACAGTAATAAGTTAAGTTGTTATCAGCTCTGAGAGTCAGAAATAAACTTTTGTATGTGGAAAGAGAGAGATAACCGATGTGAGATAAGAGTAATATAAATTCTTTATAGCCGTTATCAAGGAACTTGGTTTCATAGACTGATTGTATGTTTGGCAGCTGCTTTCTGTCGGACAGTTTCAGGAGTTTATGATCTCACATGATGGTTAACAAAATAAGTGAATCTTGCAGTCTGCGTAGTAGCAGTTCGTTGGGTTTTATGGTGCTTTTGAGTTGTTTCGGGGCAAAGTTCTCGGCCCGTTGCTGTGTTTGTTTTGCACTTCACCTGTGAGTCACACTGAACCGACGCTTTGAGGTCAGTTCGCTGTTTGTTGTGGCATGATTCGCGTCCTTGATCAACCAGGATGTCATAACAGGAAAATCAGCATACATAAGATACTTCCATCTTTGTAATAAGAGGAATGTTAACAACTTGACCTGTTGGGGGAAAAAAACATGGCTCTGATTGTTTCATAGCACTATTTTAGAGGGGATTTCCCTCTGGACGTGAAAAGCATCTTAATGCCATTGATCAGCCTCCAAGACTGATTTTTCATCTGTAATTTACATTCAAATAAGAGGGAAGAAAATTCTTTTGAGTTAATAGTTAACGCGGCATCTCCCTGAAATCAAATAACTCTGGAAAATAATATGGGACATTCCCCTGAACTCATTGTGTAAATTTAGAAAAAGCAGATCCTGGTATTTCTATAAACTTCCCGAATAAATGGAGAACGCTTGTATCTGTGAGTCAGCGAACACTCCTGTGAATCCTGAGACGTGGCACGCTGCATTAGGCCGCGTCATCATATCGCTTCGTTGGAATTTTGATCAAATACTCTGAACGAGGAAGGTAACTTGAGACGTGTTTCAGAACAATAGTACCCGCCTGTAACCAGGCTCGCAGAAGACAAAAGGCTGTTTTTACCACAGAGACGAAGGCATGCAGGTGGTGCAGTCTGCCCCTAAAGGGAAGTTCAGAGTTCAGCTCTGACTTTTTGTCGGCATATCTGTGTTGAAGGGCGTGAGCAGGTCTGGACAGAGACTGATTGTTGCGTGGATGATCGACAAAACTGAAAGTCAGACTTTAAAAATTACAAAGTCGACTTCCCGACTGTTTGCTCTCAGATTATGATGACAAAGACTATATAAAATGAGTTGTAAAGTCCTGTTTCATTGTGGTAAACTGCTGTGCAATGTTAAAGGTTCTGATAAGCCACCTTTGCTTTTTTTTCTAACCCGGGGGCGATTTAAGAGCCACCAATAAAGCAGCTGCTGTAAACAGCTGGAGTGTCCTTTTCCTCCCTAAATGTCTTTATTCACAGCTGCAGGGTTTGGGACTGTTTCATTACACTAAAAAAAAAGGTTAACATTAAGGCTTTCTAACTTTTGTGAAGCACTCAACAGCTCCAGAGGTGTTGAAAAAATAACTTGTGTGCATAATAAATTTCAGTAATTACAGAAATGGATGCAAACAGACTGTTGCCATGTTATTATAACAACTAAAGACGTGGCACTGTTTTATTTTTTCCAGTCTTTTATATTTTTATTTACATCTAGACTTTCAGGAGAAAACAAATCCTATAAATAAGTGTTTGTTTTTTAATATTTGATGCTTTAACTTGAGATGCTTTGCACGATATGTCACATGGATCTATACACAGATGATGCAGGAACTGTTTCCTGTGACTTTAAGGTGCTCGCCCCATTTTCAGACTTAATTTATGGTCATTTACAGAAAAATGAAGATCACAGTGGAAATTTTCCAAACTGTGGATTCATTTATAAATACATTTTGTGACATATATATAATCTAAATGAATATGGAGGGTGTGTTCATAAGTACAGGGAGTCCTTTAATGAACCGCTCTGCCGTTTGTGTGACGGGATGCCACATATTCGTTCTTCCCCTGCTCTCAGCCAATCACAGGCTGCAAACCATAGCAACCCAGCCCAGCCCCTCCCCCCCCAGCTGTATGTCTGTGCGAGTCCACCTCTCTCTCTTCCTTTCTCTCTCTTCCTCTGCTGCTTTTGGCTCATGAATGGCCGCCCTGCTCCCTTCAATGAATAATGCAACTACGCTTTAGAGAGAAATAAAAAAAAAAAAAAGATAGAAGGATTGAAAGAAAGGAGGGTGATTCTAGCGGAGAATCCACGGAGGCGTGGGATGGAAAAGCATCCGGGTTTTTTATGCATAAACCCACATGTGAGTCGGATGTTTTTTCCTTTTTTTTTTTTTTTTCCTTTTCCACTTTACTCCCTCTCTCGTGTTTTTTCATCTCTATCTCCATGTTTCTTCTTTTCTTCCTCGCTGTTCATCGTCACGTCTCGGTGTTTTTCTGTGTGTACAGTATCAGTGTGTTGCTCTGTTGCTGTGTCATCCCTGCCTTTGCTGTCTGCATGCGTCCCTGCCCCCCCCCCCCTCCCCATACTATAACATTGGCTGCTGATGGTGTCTTGTGATGCCTGAGTGGAAGTCACGGAGTGCTGAATGAGATTCAGAGTAAATCACAGGATTTAGTCCAACGTGAGGGTTAATGAAAGGCACAACAGGGAGGAATGAGTCTTCAGTTGCCTGTTTTTCAGTTTTCACTCTGCACTGTTTCGTTTTTTAAAGGTGCTGCTGCTGCTGCTGTTGATTTTTTTGTTAGGCTGCATATGAATTTCCATATTTTAAAAGAGGCTGTCCAAACACAGCTCTGACCTTCCTGTGGCTCATCTGTAGGTTTCATGTTTCTTAATTTGAATCGAGAACTAAACTGAAACTCGCAGTTTCTAACGCAAAGTAAACGACAGCCCCGTCTGTTGAGTTAAAAGACGGCTGACACGGTGTAAGTTTATGACCGTGTTAACCACATTTCCTTAAAGTTGTAAAAGTTATGGTACAAAAAAAAAAGAAAAGGTATGCAAGCAGAGGGAACAAGTTGTAAAAACTCACTTAAACACAAATCACATGCGGTCCAAATGATTAATTATTAAGCTGCAGGGGAGAAAAAGCATCTGAGGGCTGATGCCTGAGGTGGTTCGGTTAATGAGAAATAATGTAAAGGAGCTTCTGTTAATTGTCCTTCAGCCACTGACTGTGTTTTGTTTGCAGAGGTTTGACTGTGTAAGAATACACGTTGTCATTAGTGAGGTGGCATCTCATTTGTTCACTCGTGTGAAATCAACACATAGTTTTGTGTGTGGAAGCATTTTATTTAGTAAACACGTTTTCAGACTGAAGATAGGGAGTAGAAATGATGAGAACTGTCTGCATGTGCACTGATTTCTCGCTAGATTAGCTGAATGCAATCTGGTCTGAGACGATTAAAAAATGTAGTTTATTTAATTTTTGCCACTAGAGGTCTCTGAATTAAAAAAGATTAAACAAAAAGACAAAGGTTGATGACGTAGGGAAGCAACAGGAGATCACGGACTTAGTTTATTTCCTTGTTGAACAGCCGCCATTGCACGTGTGAATCTGTGTGGCTGACTCAGGCAGAAATGTTGTCACGGACAAGGTAATTCATTTATTTAACTTTGATTCTGGTTAGTTTAGTTACTTTTCCTGCCTCACTCTCCGACTAGTGTTACCTCAGGAACGAGAGACTAAATGCAACTTAACCTTGAAGAAATGACAGGATTGTCTGAGTTTGAGCATTGATTGAAACATGTAGGATGATGAATACATATATAACAAACAAAACATAGTCAGTTTTAGATATTTTAATCTAGAAATGTTAAATGTAATATGCCTCAGAAGAATTTCTAAGATGATGGAAAGTCTGTTCATGTCGATTTGTTTTCTGCTTACCTTGAAAATTGAAATGACTTAAGACAGGTTGTATTTTAAAGTCAGAAGCTTTGAAGTTTCGCTCTTAACTCTTAACATTTGAAATCTAAATCAAGATTTTGGAATCTTAAGATCGTGTTTTTGTTCGTCGTAGTTCAGCAGAATCTGCGTCTTTACTCTGCAAACACAGCTTCGCTCCGCAGGCTTTAGCGCTGACATCCTGCATTTGTGACTGGTAACCAATCAGATTGGGCTGTGTGCCCAATGTTAGGCACACCTGTAGAGCGTTTATATAAGAGCACAAAATACACATATGAGTGTATTTATAATATTGATAGCATTGGTTATGAGGTATGTTCATTAAAGACATTCGATTTATTAAAAAACATATTAAATATGACAAAACACTTCATTCAAATGAAGTATTTTTCATGCAGGATGTTTTTTATACAATATGATGAGACTGAATACGTCAACAGAAGCTTTGAATGTACATAATTTGCATAAAGTTGAGCCCTGGACAGGTTTGACCGGCACTGTCGCCATTGTCTCGTAGATAACATCTGCTGTGATGTACCCTGTACAGGTGAGGGGACGTTTGTTATAACCTGTGTCACGAACCGGCAGGTGTTCTCTCAGGTCAGGAACTTTGACTCACAACACTGGATTGCTGAGGTGGGACTTTGGAGGCCATCACTGATAAGAGAGATAAGCTTCGTTACGACGTTCTCACCTGGCAGCTGAGGACGTAGAACAGGTCGCCCACCGATCACAGGGTTGGTGGTTAATATTGATTTGTATTTTTTTTTTCCAGTGTTGATTAACTTTATACTCAGCTCAGCAAATACTCCATCCACAGTGGCTAATTATTAACATTTTATAGTTCATGTACATTGTTTCTGCACCAGTCAAATAAGGTTGTTTGGCTGTAAAATGCAAAAAAAGCAGGCAGTGGAAGCAGATATGCACTTGGCTCTAATAACAGCGTAGAGATGGACGGTAAAACAAGCAGTATGGCCTGTGGTAAACAGTGAATCACATCATGGAAAACGTGATGGAATTTAACATTCTTGCCACAGCGGGAACCCTTTTTTTCCCTTTAAACCTTGTTTGTTAGCTTATTCTGATGTCAATGACCCCGTCATTCCTGTTCCCAGAAGTGCAAAGGAGTGAAACGCAGCCCAGTCAGTGGCCACATCTATCCTCTGCATAGAAAAATCTAAGCTCTCAATCCGCTCAGGAATTTGAAGTCTCTGTGATTTACCACATTGGCTGGAGTATAAACTGTATGTGGAAATGACACCAAGCAAACTGGTGTTGTCTTACATTTGGGACTTTTTTTTTTTTTTTTTTAGAAAAGTGCAGTTGTCATAACACATTAACAGCAGCAAGTGGCAGCAAGTTTTTGTAAAATGACGCCTTTGGTTTTGAATGAAGGAAGCCATTGTCATGAAACAGCTCAGGCCCAGTCGCAGTTTGATCGTTGCTTCACCACACAGAGCACTGTTCTGCAGCATGCCTCCCACATCTGGAAAAATGTGTCAGCATGTGTTCTTTATGTAAAATACCAAACATTTTTAGTGTAGTTTCGTTGTGTTTTCATGCTACAGCATCTGAATATTTGGAAGGCCCAAGTGAGTATGACCTGCGGGTGGGTCAGGGTATTAAAAATAATGGATAATTTAATGCTTCACAAACTCACTGCTGCGTCTCACCCTTTCTTTTGTGGTTGTTTTGCAGGAGGTTTATTATCTGAGCATGCAAAGGAACAAAGAAAAGATGGAGAGGAAAAGAAAAGAAGAGCAGGTATGGCTGTTACTCAGAGTGAGAGTTAATACAGAACTTTATTGTTCTCAACTAATATTGATTGTGTGTGTGCCGTTACACCTTTGTTTAATGTAGTGTGCGAGGAAACTGAGGGTGTGTGTGGCGACATGCAACAGAGCGGATTACTCCAAGCTGGCTCCCATCATGTTTGGGCTTAAATCCCACCCTGACGAGTTTGACCTGCAGGTGGTGGTGCTTGGCTCCCATCTCATCGACGACTACGGGTAAGACAGGATGCACAACGGCACAGAGGCTCAAAAAACATTGAAAATTTGTACATATTAGCATAAACACAACATATGTTCAGTTGAGTTTAGATTCTGTTCATATTTAAAATTCAGGTTTCTGTCTTTAATTTGTCTTGTTGTTGTTGTTTTGTTTGTTTTTTACTTCCCGCTCTGCAGAAACACGTATCGTATGATCGAGCAGGATGACTTTGACATCAGCTCCCAGCTGCACACCATCGTGAGAGGAGAGGATGAGGCGGCGATGGTGGAGAGCGTCGGGCTGGCGCTTGTGAAGCTCCCTGATGTGTTGCACAGGCTGCGTCCTGACATCCTGATCATCCATGGGGACCGTTTTGACGTGCTGGCTTTGGCGACCGCTGCAGCGCTGATGAACATTAGAATACTCCACTTGGAGGGAGGAGAGGTGAGGTTTCGTATCTCTGATGCACTAAAACCGTAGAAAATGTCGCCAGATGACTATTAACACACAGAAACTCTTCTCTTCCTGTCTCCTTTTCACAGGTAAGTGGCACGATTGACGACTCAATCCGTCATGCAATCAGTAAACTGGCCCATTACCACGCCTGCTGCACACGCATGGCAGAGCAGCACCTCATCGCCATGTGTGAGGAGCACTCACGCATCCTGCTGGCCGGCTGCCCTTCCTATGATAAGCTGCTGTCGTCTCATCAAAGAGAGGACTACATGGACATAATCAAGAGCTGGCTGGGTACGCGGGGATGCCGTCGTGGCACAGAAATGTAGTGCGAGACATCAGAGTGTGTTTGTGTGTCATGTGTGAGGTGTGTGTTCATGTTTGCAGGTGACAAAGTGCAGGAGCGAGAGTACATAGTGGCTCTGCAGCACCCAGTTACCACTGACATCCAGCAGTCCATTAAGATCTACGGACTGATGCTTGACGCCCTGCTGTCCTTCAACAAACGGACCCTCATCCTCTTCCCCAACATCGATGCCGGTTAGTTTCACTCTCTGGTCCCTTTTTTTCTTTCATGTTTTCCTCTACTTGTGTTTTTTGTCAAAGTAAAACTACAATCACAAGGATTAAGGCGCTGAATCGACTGACTGAACGTCCGTCTCTTTCCAATGTGAACAGGAAGTAAAGAGATGGTGCGAGTGATGCGAAAGAAGGGCATCGAGCAGCATCCCAACTTCCGGGCGGTGAAGCACATTCCCTTTGACCAGTTCATCCAGCTGGTGTGCCACGCTGGCTGCATGATCGGAAACAGCAGCTGCGGGGTCCGAGAGGCCGGAGCCTTCGGCACACCTGTCATCAACCTGGGAACAAGGCAAACCGGCAGAGAAACAGGTGAAAAAAAAATCTGGTTCTAGATATTAATAAAGTATCATGTGTGCTGAAGTAAAATGCAGAACTTGTTTATAGTTTGTGATCTTGTTTAACCTTTTTAAAACATGTTCTGCCTGTTTTACTCACTGATCTTTGACTCAGATCGTCTATGTGAACATTTTTGTTGATGACACGTTCCTCTCTGCAGGAGAAAATGTTTTACACGTCAGAGACGCCGACACTCAGAATAAGATCTACCACGCTCTGGAGCTGCAGTTTGGAAAGAGATACCCATGGTACGATGATGTAATGCCTTTGAAATCCTGTTGTTTCTCTCTCAAACACAAACTTTAACGTGTGGACTTGAAGAATAATGTGTTTTAAGTCTGCAGCTCTTTTTGGGTTCATTTCAAATGTCAAAGTCATGTATTTTGTTTAATCTTCAGAACAATTTTTAAATGCTGTAGATTAGAATTTTTTTGTTTAAGAAACCTCAAACACCTCAGCAGTGTTGGTGACAGTTAGAGTGAAGCAGATCTCAGAGAGAACTTCTTCAGATCGCTGTCTACAGAAAACATAATTTTAAATGACATAAACCTGAACACATAAATGAATGATACAAACAGGTTTTGTTTATAGGATATTTTCCTTGATTGTAACTGGTTGGCTTTCTGTAAATGTGGGTCTCCTCTAAAACTCTCATAAAAGAGGAATAAAATTAAACATAATAAGAATATTAAAAGGGGTCTAATCCTCCTAAAAGAACAAAACTACATTTCTCTTCTTGTTTCTGTTTCCCATTAGCTCTAAGATTTACGGTGACGGCAACGCGGTGCCTCGTATTCTCAAGTTTTTACGAACCATCGACCTGGATGAGCCCATCCAGAAGACTTTCTGTTTCCCCCCCGTGAAAGACCCCATCTCCCAAGACATCGATCACATCCTGGAGACACAAAGTGCTCTGGCCGTGGACCTGGGAGGGACCAACCTCAGGGTGGCCATCGTGTGCATGAGGGTAGGCTGCATGGACTCTGTAACCCCTCCGACGCAGCTGTCACTGCGTTTTTATGAGCCTGAAGTCTTTATCATGAGGATCAATGCTGTAACATCACTCTGTCTCTCTCTGTTCAGGGTAACGTGGTGAAGAAGTACACTCAAGCCAATCCAAAGACCTTCGAGGCCAGGATGCAGCTCATACTAAAGATGTGTGCAGACGCCATGAGGGACGCCGTCCGCCTCAACTGTAGGATACTTGGTGTTGGTACGACAAACCTCACACATACGTTCATTAGTGATCAAACATCCTGCGGCCATCGTCTTAAAGCTCTTCCTGTTCATCTCAGGAGTGTCCACAGGCGGCCGCGTGAACCCGCAGGAAGGCCTCGTCCTTCACTCCACAAAGCTGATCCAGGAGTGGTCTTCGGTCGACCTGAGGACCCCCATCTCCGACGCGCTTCACCTTCCTGTCTGGGTCGACAACGATGGCAACTGTGCTGCGTTGGCGGAGAAGAAGTTCGGCCACGGCAAAGGAGTGGAGAACTTTGTGGCTGTCATCACAGGAACAGGTGAGAAGTCTGGATTTGTGTTCATTCAGCATCTCTGCAGACGGGCGGATGTGAGGAAGCACAGAAGCCTCGCTGCAGTGCTTTAATCTCAAATCAAATCATCTGAAAACTGATCTTAATCGTTCTGGTAAACTTCTATGCAGCAGAGTTTGAAAGTGGAAGTGCTACTAAATCTTGTGGCACAACAGTTTGTGTTACTGAAACTGAGAACGTGGCAGCAAACACCGTGGTTTCCCTGTGAGATAACAGTCAAGCTGCCGTGAGGTGAAATGTTCTGCCACAGTTGATACTGTTTTTTTTTCTACTTGTTGACATTTTGCATTCGTTCATTCAGTCGTTCCTCCCTTCCACTCCTCTAATGGCGGCTTTCAGCACAGTTTCAGCACACAGTTTTTTTTTGTAGGAGGATTATCAAGCTCATCTGGACTTTCTTGATTTCTTCAGTTTGGCACTTGTGGATGATCTAATAAGGAGTGCCCTGCTGTCGTAATATTTCTTGTCATAACAGATGTGTTGTGAGTGTTGCAAGCTGCAAAACCTGTCTGAAGAGAATTATCATAATCATCCTAATGAGGACGTGGCCTTGCTTAAAAATACCTGCTTATGTAATTATACCGACTGTTCAAATCAGTTGCTTCGTTATATTGAGAATGCGAGGTAGTAATGAGTAAGTGGAAACCTCGTCTCTGTGTTTAGGCATCGGAGGGGGCATCATCCATCAGAACGAGCTGGTCCACGGCAGCACCTTCTGTGCTGCAGAGTTGGGTCACATCATGGTTTCGCTGGACGGGCCGGAGTGTTCGTGTGGCAGCAGAGGATGCATCGAGGCCTACGCGTCAGGCATGGCCCTGCAGAAAGAGGCCAAACGGCTGAATGACGGTGAGCGACTGTTTTTTACGCTGAGACCCAGTTAGACCAGGTTAGACCAGGTTAGACCAGGTTAGACCAGGTTAGACCAAAGAGAGGTGTGTCCTCAAATCATGGTGTGTGCACACGAACAATCCGCTCTGTTAAAACCCTGAGTCTCATCATTCATCGCTGAGTTCCAAACATCTGACCTGTGTGTTTGACGTGTCTCAGAGGACCTGCTGAAGGTTGAAGGGATGGACATGAAGCTCATGGAGCCAATCACAGCCGCCCACCTCATCAGCGCGGCCAGGCTGGGGAACTCTAAAGCCGACGCCGTTCTGAACAAAGGTCAGAGCACAAAATAAGCTGCCAGGTGTGTTTAAGCTGCTGTTAACACGACAAAAACCTCATTTCTGTCCGTCCCGTCTTCTCCTCTCCACAGCCTCCACTGCGCTGGGCGTGGGCATCATTAACATCCTCCACATCGTGAACCCCACTCTGGTGATCCTGTCCGGAGTCTTGGCGTCTCACTACCAGGCCCCGGTGCAGCAGATCATCTCCGAGAGAGCCCTCTTCTCTGCCCAGAGCATCAAGGTCGTCACATCCGAACTGGAGGAACCCGCTTTGCTCGGAGCAGCTAGCATGGTGTTGGACTACGCAACCAGAAGGATATACTGAAGGATAAAGTCCTGATTTATCGACTGGACTGACGGGACTGCTACCATTTAAAAAAAGACCACAAAACTGACAACAGTAGCTGCTCTGCCCAGATAGATACAGAAGCATATCTAAGGGAAGCACTTTGAAGGCTAGACTGAAAAATCCTGCTGTCAGACCAGCGTGTGTTTACCACAGTTGCTTTTGTGGTAAATAACCTTGATGAAGGCAGTTTTGTTTGTGGTGTACACAAAACACAAAGTCCCACACTTGTGAAAATTGCCTTCATCAGGCAAGACGTGCTGGAAGATGCCAGCATGGATACTTCCTGTGTAAACCGGGTCCATTGTACAGACCACAGATCCCATCACTCTCTGAGGTTTTCTTTAAAGCCTCAGAGCTCATTTGAGTAATCAAGCATCAGCTTTTTAGTTCAGAGCCAAAAGCACCCACACAGAGTGGGACTCGCCCACTGTGCTGCTTGTGATGTGGGTGGGTGGAAATGACTGTCAGCTGGAGGGGGGGGGGGCTTGTTTCAGATGTGACCAAATTACGACCAAACGTTCTCATGCAGCTTCCACTCGATTATCCCTCACTTCCGTCTCTCGGTCTGACATTTTAATGAAGCTTGTGTGAGGTTTTTCAGTCTCACTTTTGATCTGTTTGATATGATTATATTTGATTAACTGTCAAGCTATTACATTTCCATGTTGGGTTATTATTATAAGTTAAAATATTTAAGGTGTCCGAGCAGAATGTAAGTGATCTGAAGAGTTTGTGATCTTAGAGGTTTTAGGGTTAATAACTGATTAATGAAACAAAAGCTTATAATATGGATCTATATTAATGAAATGTCGAAGAAGCAGCTGCTTCAGCCTCGTGGCTGCTGCAGCATGACGAGGGCCATCAATCTTTTGCCTGAATCAGGTGGAGGTGTCTTTACCTTTAAGACCTTATGAAGATTTCAGTTGCTGCTTTTTAAGTAAGTCTACTTACTGCCTTCTAAAAAAAATCTATTTTATCTCAAAGCATTTTATGGGTTTTTATGTTCCATTACATACTGTTGTATGTGACATGCTATCTGAACATTTTTGAATCAATTTCTTTGTAATTTTTTTCCGTTAATGTCCAAATAAACACAGTTTTCTTTGGGATACACACAAGTTATCGACCATTTAATTAAAATGAGGAAGATTTGAAAAGAGAGATTTTGTGTAAAAGAATGAAAAGATAATCTGATTTTGTGATGATTTTCTTCTTCTTTTCTTCTTTAAACTAAATGAAGTCAGTCCTATCAGGAATGTTCACGCTAAAAGCAGCGTAAATGAGGCTTTTCAAAATTCAAAATATCAGATACTTAAAGTTAAACCGTTCACTCATGCAGTTTCTGAGTGAATGTGCCCACTCTTCTGTCATATTCTTTATTATTTTATGTTCCTCAGTTGTGAATTATTTTGATCATGTTCTGGATTTTTATGCCCACATTATAATCATCCTAAAAAGTTGGATTGCAAAAAAAAAGAAAGAAAAGAAGCAATTTAATGTTTATTTTCTTTTATAAAACGTA
>JAPZDV010000020.1:15519684-15543766 GCA_029814665.1 Acanthurus lineatus | reverse complement strand
TTTTATAAAACGTATTTTTCCTAATGAGTAATATTTAAATATCAGGGAAATTAGTCGTCAAATCACAGACGTGTCAGACATTCCAATATCCAGTCATGTAAGGTGAGATGGGGCGAGGTGACACACCTTTGCCAGCAGGTAGAAAGAGGTAGAGAAGTGGTTGCTGGCACAGAATTCCCAGTGGCTCTGTGGTAATATGCTGATGATTAGACTGGTTTTCCATCCCAACACTGGTATTCCACCTGTCCGGACCAGTGCATCCCGTTTCCCAGCGCCAGGAGCCGCCCGAAAGAGGCAGGTCTTTACCTGTAACTGTAACTGTAACTGACAAGTAAACGCACCACCTCTGATACCTCTAATCTCTCAGTGTGACGGTCTGCCGGCAGGTGGCAGTGTAACACATTTAGTTGGTTATTTTCCTGTCATTGAGGTCTGCAGCTTTTAATACTTATTCTGTCGGAAGTTTGTATATTTATGTTTCATCCAGGGCCCAATTATGTTTTTTTTTTTATTGTAAACACATCAGAGCCACAGGAGCGCGCCTCCGTGCACGTTCATGCGTGACACGTTCAATATCCAGTGTATGTAGCTGTAATTTATCACTTATATCCCATAATACATCAACGCATTGACGTAATAACGCGACGTTTATATTAGTAAGTTTTTGATTCGGTTTGTGAGATGTGAGATATCATTTGATTTGATTTATTGATCCGATTCTGATCCAGTTCTGATATCAAAATGTAAATAAATTTTCTTCCAGTTAGAAAAGAAAAAAATGTCACGTGATTTTCATCATCTTGCAGGGAGCAGCTTCTGTGTTGATGCTTTTCTGAGTGATTTTAATTGGAAAACAGCTAAGAACGGGGTGTGATGCTGGATCAGCGGTGCTGCATGGTTCATGAAGGGCCCATTTTCCTCCATCAGCACCGGATCAGAGGTGGTGCAGCCTGCTGGTAGAAAGTGGCATAAGCACTACAGACTGATGCAGCAAAACAGTATTAATTGTAATCAATACATTCACCCCAGAACATGCATGCCAGCCGTGAAATACAGGTGAAAGCTGCGATGATAGCAACGAATTTAAACTCAAAGTCCATGTTGCAATGCATGAATAATTAATCTTTACGTTTTTGAACTGTAAGTGCTTCCTTTAAAATGCACTGAGCTCCTCAAACAGTGTTTATTAAGCCATTCATAAACGGTCACAATGTTCAAAAAACTATCTGTTTGCTTTAAAATGCCAGCCCTCGGCTCAGGTGAGATCCTGCTTGTCACCTGAGCCCTTTGTGACATTCAGGGCTATTAATATTTAACCACTATGATATAACGCTTGGACCCGGAATGAGAAATAAAGCCACGGAGTTTCACCAACATTGTGTCAGCGTGCGGAAGAAAAAGGATAAAATCTCTGTACGTGATATCATAATAAATATGTGGGCCGAAGCAGCTGAATGTGACCGTTTCGCAGACTGCGGATTTTCTCAAGTACTCGTTGTCTACTCGATTTCTTTTTTTCAGAGCTGTGACGGCACGTAGCAGGTCATGGGACACAAATGCAGGCGGGTTTGCAGATTTCATTGGTTGAATTGTGAGGCAGCCGTTTCGCGATTGGTGATTCGTCCCGTCAGTCACCCGCTCTGGTTTTTGATTGGTCGTTCATTCGTTTCCGCTTCGCTAGCCTTAACGGATTTTTTATCGTCCTTCTTCCCGTTGAGCTAATCGCTTTCGGTCAACCCGCTACACCTGCCCGCCGCTACTCGTCTGTATTCTCCCGAAAAACACACACACAAATATGGAGGATTTTGACATGCTGAACGCGCCCGCAGCCGGTAACGGTGTCGGCACGGAGGAGGACCCCGCTGCCGCGTTCTTGGCCCAGCAGGAGAGTGAAATCGCGGGGATTGAAAACGACGAAGGCTTCAGCATCCTGGACAGCGGAGAGGTCCCCTCGTCGCTGGGAGACTCTAACGGTGGGTGACTGCTTTGGTGTGAGGGAGTCCGGCTCCGTTAACACCGTAAACATCCTCCGTCTTGTTATCTGTGATTTTTAAGACGGTTTCTGTGTTTTTAAACGGCAGCAGTTCCGTTAAATCTCACTGTGTCGCCACACTGACACTGACGTTTGACGGTCCTAGCATAGCTAACGTTAGCTAAGCTAGCGCAGCTAACACATTAGCCGAGTGGGCTTTGCTAGCATTTAATAAACCCGTGTAAACGTAATCTTAAACTGACAAATAAACACAAACACGTAAAAGCTGAACTTTAACGAAACAGTCGGTGTTTATGTGACGATTCGAGCTTTAATGGGCGTTTTTTAAAAATGAATGAAGTTGTGTGATAACATCAGCTCTGCGTTCATATCCGTGTCACATTCAAGGACCGCTGCCACATCTGCGTTTACCAGGCTGTCTGACAGCCACAAGAGGAAATTAATGGACCTTTGGCCGTGAATGCCTCATTTCCTTTAAGCTGTAACATCGTCCTGATTTGGCAATAGCAGTTTGTCAGAATTGCTGACTTATCAGATTATGAAATATGTGTGTACTGAAGGCGTGAATGTTCTGCAAGAGCCAGATTCCCATTATAAAGATTTTACTTTCTTCTCACACTTATACAGTCATCTTAGTTATTTATTTTTCTGCTTGTGTGTAACTAATTTTCTTGTTTGTTTGTTTGTTTTTCAGATAATGCAGTCAACGGAGATCTCCATGGGGTAATCCTTCTTCACATTGTTTCTGTTGTTGATATTTTTCTCCTTAATCTTTAAAAGTAGGAGTTTTTGCTTGCAGCTTCTGAGGAGCTCAGTAGTTTTGTTCCTGCAAAATCTTAATGGACTTGTAAGGACAATGATACTGTTGGTTTAGTAAACAGGCAGAACTATGATGCAAAAGTGTTATTTGTGTAATAAAATGTCACCTTGAGGTATTTATCTTTCCTACTGTTGGTGTTTGCAGACTTTTTATGGTAAAACCTTTTTGAAGAGTATTTCCTGTTTAACATAACTTCTGTCTTATTTTCATTATTTTGGCCCTGACTTCTGTCTGTCGTGACAACTTTGTTAATGTAAAAGTAGTTGTTCAAACTTGCCAATCATAGCTAGACACAATCAGTCGGTTGGTTTATCTAAATTATCTGCACCTAATTTTTTTGTGTGTCAAACTGAAAGTTGCACATTTGAAATGCCATCAATAAACTCAAACTGCACAGAACAAACTGTGCATACAGCTGAATCAAGTACCAGAGGTCAATTTTAACGAGAAAGTTACTGTCATTGTGTTTATGTTAGTCAAGGTCAAGGTTCATCATTGTGATTATTGGCCCTGCTGACTCTATTTTAGCACTTTTGTAGTCTTTCAGAGAGCTCAACATTATATAATCAACTACTGATAAGAATGAAGGCAAAACTGCAGTAATGACACTCTGAAGTCTTACAAAGGAGATATGCTATAGTGTTTTTTTCTTTATGTTGAGTGCAAATTCTGCAGCTTCTTTGTTTATCACTGAGGTTTACATATCTGCTCCAACTTCCCCTTCCTGTGCTGTCATTGCAACATCCTTGCCTTCTGCACTGTCAGGATTTCTCTCCGGCAGCGAGAGAAGCTAAGCTGATAAAACTCAAATTGAGCTTCATTTCGTTTAATGAAGCTTCTCACAAAAGAATAAAGCTAACATTAAAAAACAAATATACTACACACACAGTAGAATCAAGGAACTGGCTAGAAAAGCTAAATCCAAATGTACTTGCGACTTTGAGATGATTGTTGGAAAGATAAACAATTCAGTATGAGAGACATAATGTGTCTGTGCCTTATCTCTGTAAATGACACTGACAAAATGATTTCTAACAGGTAACACAATTATCTCTGCCCATCATGATCTGCCCTGTTTCTCAGGAAAGCAACGGTCCATCAGACGCCTATGCAGCGATCTCGAACGCAGACCGACTGCAGGCCGAACCTGAAAGCTTACGCAAGTGGAGGGAGGAGCAGAGAGAGCGGCTGGAGCTGCTAGGTGAGAACGGACCGGACGAGTGATGGAGTTACATCACTGGTCAGACGGCCGAGTGCTGCTGGTGTTTTCAGACCGACCGTTTCCTCTCTGACGCTCCTCTCGTCACTCGTCTCTCTCCCCAGATGATAACTCTCGCAAGCAGGAGTCGGAGTGGAAGGAGAAAGCCAAGGCAGAGCTGGAAGAGTGGCACGCCAGACAGAACGAGCAGCTGGAGAAAACCAAAACCAACAACAGGTACTGGCTTCACACGGGAGAAAGAAACCAAGGAAATGAGGAAGGGCTGGTATCACCAGGAATAAGAACTCATTCACAGTTTGTGTCTCGACCAAAAAAATGCCAGGATGGTCATGATACTGATTTATACAGCATTCATTTTACAAAAATGTAATTTTTTTCCTTAAAAAAGGACAATTCTAAAAGTTTTTCAACTGATTGTGTTCTTGGTGTGAACTTAGTGAAGTAGTCTTGTTCAAGTTAATAATATAAATACATGAAAAGACTGATGTCTCGTTCTCTCACATATTTGTGTGTGATTTTGGCCCCATGCTGGAAAATAATTGAGCAGATACTGAATCAGATTCACTGCAATGGAAAACAGCAGGAACATTTCTGACTGAGGCTGATTTTAAGAGCTTTTCTGCCCGTATGATCATGTAGAATTACAGGTTTACTGGCATAATCTTAATGTTGCAGACCCGATCAGAATCTGATTCTCCTGACATGTTTGAACTTTACCATTTTAGATTCTGTTGCATAAAAAGAAACAGCAATGAAACATCTGAAATCATTTAGTGGAACTGCTAAAATGTTTGCGTTCTTAGAATTAAGATATTAAAATCAGTTAAATCTGTTGTTATGCTATTGGAACATACATTTCTTAAATTTTCTAAATTAGTTTAGATGCTTCAAACCTTCAGTGTGCACCAGACACCAGACATGTCCCGCTGTTTACAGATGAGTGATCTGCTGTATTGCTAACATGTTTGTTTCCTCCACCTGCAGCCAGGTAACTCCTCACTGAACTGACAGTTTCTGTCTCAGTGTCTCCTGCACTGTAACGCAGCAGCCATATTAATAATGCACATCTTGCAGCCGTGACTCCGCGCTCGTAAACAAACCCTGTGTTTGCTGGAGAAGTGTTTCTGATGTTTAATCTTTCCTCCTGGATGCTCTTTGTCTGACACAGATTAATAACTTTAGACGTATTGGATGAGTTAAGGCTGCAACTAACAAGTATTTCATTATTCACCTGTTTCTATTACAAACTAATCAATTGATCACTTGTGCTAAAAATGTATAGAAAAGACACATCTTGGTTCAACAAATTGGTTCATTGATTGCATGTTTTGCACGACCAACAGCCAAACAGTCTAGATATGAAGAGTTTAAATTTGACGGTGTTTTGAAATTCTCTCACTTATGTGATTAGTTTGGAGGGGCGGGGGCTGATCACCACAGCTGTGTGATCTAAGACCTCAGAGGGCGGACACAATGAGAGCCCCCCTGAGCCTTTAAATCCTCCACACACTGCAATCAGAAGTCCTTCCAAAAAACCTGAGCCCTTTGATTACACGGCTTAGCTTGTGACTGTGTGGTAACAGATGATGTTGTGTTTCCACCCTCTTCTCCCTTTCACCGCTGTCTCTTCTCTCCTGCCTTCTCGCTGCTCTGTCGTTTGGGCGGATGTTTGTCCAGGGTGCTGGATGAAGACTTCTACAAGCAGCCCTTCTCTGAGCTCATTGGTTATGTGTATGTTGCTCCAACTAACATCCTCCCTTTTCATCTTATTTCATTTTGATTTTTCCTCCATCGTTACCAGCTCCCCCCTGCATCCAACCATCACCATCTCATTCATCTCATTCATCAGGCCACTAGTTCTTCCTCCCGGTGTTGCCATGTTTTAGTTCCATCTTTAGTTCTTATTTCTAACTATTCGTATTTCTTACTGAAACTCGTCATCCAGCCTGTAGTTTTTGTTTCTTTTCTTTGTCGGATCGAATGTGCCGTCATCGTTTTCCCTCCACATCTCTGCATGCTGTCAGTGAGTGTGTGCCTGTCGGGATGTTTCAGTACAGAGAATGACTGCATGCCACGACTCTCACACGCTGCCACACTTCACCGTCACATCCACGGACATCAGACTCACTCCTTCACATCAGTGCCTGTGTTGATTTCTCCTCCATCACTCACTCCGTCCTGTCATTTCAGCAGAACGTTTTGCAAACACATGACACAAGTTTTTCGACGATTAACACTAACGCTGACATCGACTGTATGAACTCACAGGAAGTGTTTGTTTTCTACTTAACACCTTTTATCAATGTTTTCCTCACAAACTGATCTATGAATTATTACTTAGAGAGTAGGATGCTTATAGATTTGTTTGAAGCAGGTGTGTGTGTAATTGGACCTGGTGTTTGCGTTATTAGCACCTAAAACTTCCCTTTTTTTAAGTCTTGTGTATAAAATGAGAAGTGACTCCACTGCACAAACGCTCTTTTAACAACTCGTAAACTCACCTGCAGCCGCCCACAAACCTCTGCACATGTAAGACTGAGCTGCTTGTGTACTTAACTGGATATAATTCGATTTTAACTCCAGCTATGTGCAGTCAGAAACTGAAAATCTGAAGATATTTCAGCATCTCACAAACAGAAGCCCTAGAAAAGTCATGAGTATTTGTGGACGTTCGTTTCCTCTTTCAGAGATGCAGTTGTTCAGCTTTGTCGCTTCATGTCCAGGTAGCATGAACAGTCCAACTCTCGGCCCCCAGACGTCTCTCTTCTCTCTTCGTTGATGCACAACAAGAGTTTTTATTGATCACACCACTGGTCATATTATGTTCACACAGCTGCTTCAAACCGAACTGTGTTCATGCTTGGTAGGAATGTTAGCTGCTCTGTAGCTACTGCTGTCCTACAGGGTGACATGCTAATTGCCCAGCTAGCTATCCAGTAGCCTGAGCTGTGCAGCCTTTGGTTTTGTTATCACGTTACCTGGAAACGGCCTTTAGCCTGCATTGTGGTTAAAGGAGAAACCAACCTGAAACAGGGTGAAAAATTATCTTTTTTTAATTTTTTAAAACAACATAAGCTATCAGTTTGATTAATGTGACATTATTTATTTTGGTTTTTCTTTATGTTGCTTATTGAGCTGCTCTACTTTTAAATTGGCATCATGTTTCTGTTGTGTTAGTAACTTAATATGAATCAATTCGGGTAAAATGTCTTTGTCTTGTTGTTTAGAAACAACTATTTTATTTAAATTTTTTTATTTTTTAACGTTCACACCTCGATGCAGCTCATGCACTGTATCGTTAGCTCATGAGTGAGATGCTGCAGAACAAACAGCTTTCCAGCCTCAGCAGTGTCGATGCAGATTGACGCTGAATCACACAGATTCTAACCACGTCACTTCCTCCTCCTCCACCCTCATCCCTCCTGATCTGGGCTTGAGATTCCTCTTTTATAAGCATTCAGTTCGAACAAACTGGCTTTAATGATGTGAATGCAGCTTCCCACGCAAACACTGGGGATTAAAACCATGTGATAAGAGATTCGATGCATCTTCAGTCTCTGAAGAATGCCTGTGAAGATTTGGAGGAAGAGGAAGTCTGTCTCGTTCTCTGCGACTCGAGCGAGATGAATTGTGTGAAAGTAGGAAGATGAAACTTCTTGTAGGTGAGATGTTGGAGGCTTAAGAGAGCAAGATGTCTCTGAGAGGCTGTTTTACTTTTGTGTGGACGTATTTGAATATAATCCAGGCTTTTTTTTTTCACTGTGAAACTGATGGCACGAGGCAGTTTTCACACAGAGATGAATTTTCCGCTCTCCAGACCAAAGGCTGCACAGTGATCACTTTGTAGAACACTTTTGTATTTAAAAAAAGAAAAAAAAAACCTTTTTAAAAATGATGCTTTTTGCATGCCGGCTTTCAACATCTGCATTTAGCTCATTTTTGTTGTCTTTCATTTCGTCCCCTCCCCTCTCTCTCTCTTCTAAATTCTGACTTGTGAAACTGTTTCTCCCTGTTTTCTTTTCCTATGCACCTTAAAGCACACACATTAACCATCCTTGCTACCGCCTAGACCAGTTAAGTAAAAATACAAAACCCCAGAACCTCCAAGTACTTTATATCTTTGACAGGGGGTAGATGCAGTTCTCTCTGTGTGTTTACGTAGCTGTCCGTTGCATAGAAACCCAGTTTTATTACCCCAACAGTTAAATCCACTGCCTAGATAGAGGTTTGTTAAAATGTCCCTCCTGTGATGTTGTGGTCCTTCCAGTCCCTTTTTGTGTATCTGTAGTTGGCTGTGGCAGTGAATGTTCATTGGCTTCTCATCCCCATTTTGCTTTGTGTACTGTGCTGTAGTTAGTTAGCAGACTTTGTACCTGCAGGTTGGGTGGGGAATAGGAAAAAAAAAAAAACCCTCGTAAGTATAAAAGCACCATGGCAGTTGAAGTTTAACTTAGTGTGTGTGTGGGTTGGTGGGTGGGGTGTGATGAGTGCCATAATCTGTGGCTTGCATCTCCAAATGTCTTGTGTCAGTGGCACTGATTCATTTTCAGTTCAACTTTTCTTTGGTTTTGTTTTCTTTAACTTTTGTTTTTTTTTACTTTCAAATGTTATCAGGTAAGCCCCGTAGCATAAATTCCCCTCTTTTATTTTATTTTTTTGGTTCGTTAGTTGGTTAAAAAACACCTCAGCCTTCACCATGAAGACATGAATTGATCCACAGTTACGACACATGAAACCAGAGTAGACTCATTCGTTGCCACCCCTCCAAATAGCCTGCTTCAGCCGCGGCACAGTGCATGGCTCAGGCCCCGCGGTGCTTCCAGCTCTTTTGGGTTTGGTTAAAAAAATAATAAAGAGAACTTGCCTCTGTAATTCTTTCATAAATCAAGAACAGATAAATGCATATAAGAGCTAATCCCTCCCCCCTATATTTTATATTTGCGTCTTGCTGTGCAAAGAGAACCTTTTTAAAATGTGACCACGGGGCAAGTTGACGTGCAGGGGTGTGGGCAGACTCCCCTCCCCCCCCCCCAGTTCTGTACAGAACTGCATTTTTAACCAACCAAAAACGCGCATCAGATCCTACAGTTACCTCGTTTAGCTCTGTTTTGTTTTTTTCTTTGGGTTTCTCATCAGTGTTTTTTTTTTACGTACCTCCCTTTACTGTTGTGGAGAGTCGAACACACAGGCGACTGTACTGTAATGTGTAAAGTGCGTTGGGGGGGCATGCCACAGGTAATGAAAGTGTTGAAGCTTGTTCCTCTTTGTGGGCGTAAAGACAGATGGATGTCCATTTTCTGTGTGGTGTTTGGCCTGTGAAGCTCTGAGGTCGACACTGCTGAACCACCAAAGTCCCAGAAACCAAAAACACCAAAACAGAAAGATCTTAGTCTCATTGTTATACTCATTACGTCAAGAGAAAACGTCTCAAATCTTATTGTAAGATTGAAATTTTAACTTATATTTAATCTAATTGAATCCATGAGAAAGGCACACCCAAAAGGCATGAGTGTGTGTGTGTTGGTGATCAGCAGTGGACTCTCTCGGTGCTGTTTGTTCACGTCGGTGTGTCCAACCTTTGCCTCCACTGACTCCTTTCTGTTTTCCGTGTCCGTTACTTCTCCTCTCCCCTGTAACCTGTAGGGCAGCTGAGGAGGCCATGATCTCAGATCTGGACGAGAACAACCCCGGCACAGAGTGGGAGCGGGTGGCTCGGCTCTGCGACTTCAACCCCAAGTCCAGCAAGCAGGCCAAAGACGTGTCCCGCATGCGCTCCGTCCTCATCTCCCTGAAGCAATCCCCGCTGGTCCGCTAGGCGACCAAGGCCGCTCAGGGCGTCATTCCATATCATCCTCTGTCACCACACACCAACCAAACCCCAACCAGACCCCAACGCCGCTGTCCCACCATCCTTATTCTGACGACAAGGGACCTAAAATCCCCTCTGTTCCTAGATGTTTGCCATGCACAGCCCTGTGGAAGGATATAGCCCAGTACATCTATCTCCTCCCGGCAGGGCTGCAGAGATTAATCCTTGAAGCACCAGCTCACCATCATCTAACCCTCAGAGGTTTTCACCTGTGTGCACCTCTTCCACAGACCAACCAAGACCTTGTACTTCCTGTTGTTTGGTGTGTTAGATCCTTTAAATGAGGGGCGGGGGACTGGTGGTCTGTGGTATCGTGTCACTCGGGTGTAAGGGTGGTGAGTTGGGACACTAAAAGGGAAGGGTTGATTGTTTGGGCCTACAGCTACACTACAACCTGTTTCACACGGCCCTCCAACGATATCATTCCCATGATGCTGTTCTCTAACTCTGAACCTGTCCATCTTATGAATCCTCCTCCGACCAATGAGGGTTGATTGATGTTTGTTTTTTCACCTTTTATCCTCCGACACGTCGCCTCATGTTTCCCCCCATCCAAAAAAAAAAGAAAGTATCTTCAGATTTTTTCTTTGTTGTTGTTGTTTTTTTTTTTTTTAAGGACCAAACTCCAAATTCAGTGTGTGTACTTTGAATTGTGTGTGTAGAGCCTGCTTGTGGCATATTGTTCAATTTTTCAATCTATGCATTTCCTTTTGACAAGCCTCTCCTCGCCAGTCAGGAACTGAACAAAGTCCAGTCATTACAATAAACGTGACCCATTAGTGTGTCAGTTTGAACCTCAGCAGTGTGTGTGTGTGTATGTACTCTATGCGTGTACCTATGTACATATACAGAAGGCAATATATATACAGTATATAAAATGTTTATGTCACTGTAATGAGACAGTTGTGGTTTTAAAGAGAATTAGACATTAGCCAGTTGTTGCTTGACCATGCGTGTTCATTGTCTCTTTGATTTCAACATCAGTAAAAAAAAAAAGCGAATAAAAGTTGTTGTCCTGTCTTTTTTTTTAGCTGCTTACCTGAAGTTTCTCTGTGGTTCAAGAACGTGGCTGCAGAGTCAGCTGAACTTATGAGTAGATAAAATATAAATTGAGCTGTAACTTTAAGACTTAGTTGTTGTATCAGCGGGGAAGCTATGTTATGATAAAAGAAAACAAAAAAGTGGCCTGATTCAAAATCTTAAATAGTTTATTTATTCTGTTTGTTTTTATTAAAAGAACAGTTAAACAGTTTATTTTTGTTAACATT
The DNA here is from genome assembly GCA_029814665.1 of Acanthurus lineatus. NCBI lineage: Eukaryota > Metazoa > Chordata > Actinopteri > Acanthuriformes > Acanthuridae > Acanthurus > Acanthurus lineatus. Next base: position 15,532,597 of record JAPZDV010000020.1, on the reverse strand, counting down.
CACTATGTTGCCATTTACTTTTTTACCTCAGTAGCTCTGTTTAAACTTGACATCAGAGTTTTCCTTAGAATACAGCAAGTTGCCACTGAAAACCTGCTGCGTCGTCATCACTGTGCTCTGACCTCTGACCTCTGACCTTCATCAGGAGGGAAAGAAAATACAGTTTCATGTTAGACATTCTGATTTTTATCTGAATGATTTATAGTAAGAAGAATTGAGACCTGTTTAAATGCTGATTTTTTCCAATGATGTTTAGCTGTAAAATTCAAGTTCTGGCATACTTTGTATTTTGGGAATGTTAAGATCTACAACAAAATGTCTAAAAATTACAATTTTAAGGATTCAAGCACAATTTCATAAAAATCGACTGTTTTCTGTCTTGTGTTAATTACTGCTGCATAATGTAAACTATCCCATGTGACAGTGCTACTACTTGTATACCATAATTTATTTTATAAGCCATATTATATATGATAATAATAATATATATTATTATTATTATTTAGAGCATTATTACTCCACCCTTTTTTCTGACACACGCACTTCAGTTTGCCTGCAAATTCCAGGAAGAGAAGAAGAGACGGATCATAACCAATTTGTTTAAGGTTGATACCACACTGTACTAACAAGTGACAGTCAGCAGAGTAAACAAAAGAAAGATATTGAAATAAACGGTCCGTGAAGTTATGAAGTGAACATTAAAACCAGCTCATAGGATTGAGCGATGAAAGTGAGAGAGGAAGTAACTACAGTGTGACCAGCTGTTGGTGCCATTTCAGCTCTGCTACCGAGTCAGTAACTCTCCAACAACTCTGAAATGAACGTTTCAAGATATTTTCCCAGCACTCAATCATAAAAAAAATTGTTAAAATAATGAATATATAGACTGCACTGTAATTATATGCAGCACCCATGCACATATACTGTATTTAAGGGAAGTGATAATGGTGATGCATTCACATGGAAAACTCCTGTTCTTGTAAAAGGTGCCACATGTGGCTTTAATACAACAATTAACGTCACTCAAATGTTAATCTTATTAGATTAAATTAATAAAGGTCTGTATACAAGTCATATTTTCTTATTTGAAAGTTCACAAATAGCATTGAAAAATATGGACAAATAATGCTGGATAGTTCAGGAGTGAGGCTGCAGTTTATTTTTAGAAACTCTCCAGACGTTTCAGATTACTCATTAAAATTGTATGAAGGGACCAGACTTGCTCATAATACTGTTTAACCTCAATGTTCACTGGTTTCTGACTTTTCAGCTTCAATTTGGGACAAACAGAAGAGCTTTTACCTGTCTCAGCCTGTGCTGTGTTTACCCAGAAATATAGTGTATCAATTGGAAATATTGTCACAACACTTCAATGACTGTTTTTACGTTTAGTTTTCATTTTTGTAGCATTTTAAACACAAAAGCTGAAATGACTGTTTATATGACGCTTAAGAGGAAGATGAAGACTTTTCTTCTTCATCTGCTCCTTCACATGTAGCTCAAACAGATCTACTTGTTCAAACATGAGTATAAATATATGCTTTTATTTTTTAAAGGAAATCCGGCTCCTGCGGTAAACTGCCAAAGCGGAAGTTCATGCACATCCTGGAAGTCCGTCACAATAATTGTTCCGGTGCCAACCGCCAAATCACTAGAAGGAGACGAAGAAGAAGAAGAACAGTTCCGGTTGGGTTTTTTCTCCACGCATCGCTCGCAGGCTGTGCCTCCGTCCAAGTCTCCGCTGAATAATCACGTTTACCGGCTGTTTTTGCTTCCTTTTCTGCGACCAAAATGCCTCTAAAGTTCGAGCTTTGTCCCGGGAGGATGATCGGAGGAAACCATCCGTGTTTCATCATCGCTGAAATTGGACAAAACCACCAAGGAGACATAGAGATTGCCAAGAAAATGATCAAAATGGCAAAGGTAATAAACTTTACACGTGTTTTTTTTTTTTTTAAAAAAAAAAAACCTTTTAAAGTGTGTTTTTCCTCTGTTTCTATTTTTAATTTCCACACACCCGCTGGAATGAACGTAATGTGCCAGTTCCAGTTGTTTTGGTTGCCACTCCACCCGCGTCTGAATCACTGCTTTGAATGAAATAACGTCACGCTCAGTTTCTGTGTTTATTGTTTAAAATATATATTTAAAAAATACGGCTATAAGTTACTACTATTGCCCGATTTGTGAACGGAGTTTGGCTTGTACGGTCACACCTGTCACAGAGTGGCCTTACAGTAATAAAGAGCCAATATAAATGTTTTATACATCAAGTTATGTTATATTCCCTTTATCTTGAACTTCAACATGTCATCCCTTTTTCCTCTTTGAGTCAGGGTAATAATCAGGTTTTCAGGTTTTCTTCCAGCCCCCCCGGCCACGGCTGCTCACTTGAAATCATGTTTCATCTTACAAAGCTTCAGTATGTTCCAGCCTAAAGCTACACATTTTATAAGACATTTGTCCGCAACAGCTGCAGATGTTAAACAGCTGGTCATGCCACAGATTCTTTGAATAAAGGATCAACAGAGTGAGAGTTTCTTCCAGCAGAGGTTTACAGTTCATACTGGTGTGTTAGACGGTTCAGTTTAACTGACTTGATAACACACCTTTCAGAAAAAAGCTTTAAAACTTCAGGCCAGCTCATCCTTTATAGTCCCAGTGGCACTTTATTTTACAGGTTTGCAGTTCACTGATTCCTGTAAAAACATTTCCTGTTGAGAAAACTTTATTCCACGGTCTTCATGGGTCAAAAATCACATTTTTTGCTCAGCTGACATGGTGAAAAAACTGCTTTGTTACACCAGAAACTGATTCAAATGAAACTGAAATAATTATTTAACAGTATACTGAGTAAATTCTGTCCCCTCGGATTCAAACCAAATACGTAATGTGGATTTACACTCTATAACTATATAAAATGTTTTACTTTAATTCAGAAGAATGATGTCTTTTATTTTTAACTCCACAGGACTGCGGTGCCGATTGTGCCAAATTCCAGAAGAGTGAATTAGAGTTTAAATTCAACAAGCGAGCTCTGGAGCGCCCGTACAACTCCAAGCACTCCTGGGGGAAAACATACGGTGAACACAAGCGCCACCTGGAGTTCAGCCATGAGCAGTACAGAGAGCTGCAGAAATACGCAGAGGAAGTGGGGATCTTCTTCACGGCTTCAGGGATGGACGAGGTGAGGAACGGACTTCTGGTGGAGGTTTCATGACGTTTGAGTCCAGCTTAAGTTGAATCTCTTCTGTCTTCAGATGGCCGTGGAGTTTCTCCATGAGCTCAATGTGCCTTTCTTCAAAGTGGGTTCTGGAGACACAAACAACTTCCCCTACCTGGAGAAGACTGCCAAGAAAGGTGAGAGTTGAACTCTCAGATGCAGGAGGGTTTGTCATGATGATGCTCAGTGTTTCACACGAGCAGATAGAGCAGGTTTGTTCAGTGGAGAGCAGCGTTTCCTCTGTGTGCAGACATGATGTTTATCAGGCCGTCGGCCTCTCGCTCGCCGCAGGTCGGCCCATGATCGTGTCCAGCGGGATGCAGTCCATGGAGACGATGCGTCGCGTCTACAAAACGGTGAAGGAGCACAACCAGAACTTCGCCATCCTGCAGTGCACCAGCGCCTACCCGCTGGAGGCCGAGGACGTCAACCTGCGAGTGATAACGGTGAGAAGAGCGGGAACAAAGAGTCGGTCCTGAATCAGTCGGCACAGAAAATTTGTTTTTTTTTTAAATAATTCATCAGTTAAAGCACAAAACACAAGAATCCAGCAGCTAAACGTTTAGTTTTAGTAGCTTTTTTAATATTTCATGTCTCAATGAGCTCAGTGACGTTAGGATGTTACATGTATTTCCCCAAACAACGATTAAGAATAAATAAGCGGCAAAAGGAATTTTTAACTGGTTATGAATAATAATGAGGCTTCTTATGACAAATATCAGCTAATAAGACCTTTAACATGAAAGCGGCTGTTTCTATAGTTTTTCTTTTGGCTGCTTTCTGGTCAAATTTCCAGTGAAATTAAACAAACATGCCGACCAGAAGAGCCAGTGTTTTACATTTTCCTCACAAAAGTTCCCAGTGAAAATTCATTTTATTTCCGGATAAAGTGGGAAGAGGATGAGACTTTATTTTGTCTTAACAGCTCCAGTATCTTTTGGCAGTTTAATCACATCCACATTAAATCCAACAACAGGAATACCAGAAGGAATTTCCTGATATTCCCATCGGTTATTCCGGCCACGAGTCTGGGATCACCATTTCGGTCGGGGCCGTCGCTCTGGGGGCGAAGGTCGTCGAGCGTCACGTAACTTTGGACAAGACGTGGAAAGGAAGCGACCACGAGGCGTCGCTGGTGCCGTCCGAGCTCGCCGAGCTGGTTCGCTCCATCCGCCTGGTGGAGAGGGCGCTGGGCGGCGGCGTGAAGAGGATGCTGCCCTGCGAGAAGCCGTGCCACGACAAGGTGAGTCCAAAAACACGGGACTCAACGTTTCAGCTTCTGCTTTTTGGATTGTTTTTTCACCCGTGTGTCTCCGTCGTTTGTGATCCAGCTGGGGAAGTCGGTGGTGGCGAAGGTCAGGATCCCCCGAGGAACCGTGGTGGCGCTGGACATGCTGACGGTGAAGGTGGCCGAGCCGATGGGCGTGAAGGCGGAGGACATCTTCCAGCTGGTGGGTAAGGTGGTGACGGAGGACGTGGAGGAGGACGAGAGCGTCAGGCCGGAGGTGGTGGAGAGCTACGGCAAGAAGGCCAAGAACTGATGACGGAGGAGGAGGAGGAGGAGAGTTTGGTTTGGTGGAAAAAAGAAAAGGCACTTAGCTTGGAGGGTTAATCAGGTTCGTCGGGGGAAAATTTAAAGGAGTTTCACATGAAACTCGCTGGAGAATCGTTTTAATTTCATGTAGTTCGGTGCTGCTGAGACGTCTGAGCTGAAGTCCTCCACCGTCTGGGGTTTGTGGCGGGAAATTAGTCTGAAAGCTTCAATAAATCTGAATCGTCCCAATGAAACACTCTTACTAATTCACTTCTTTCTTCTTTGCCAAAGTCTTTTTATTCTTTTCTAAAGTCTGCCTCATCATGATGCTGTTATCTGTTCGACAAACAGGCTCTTAAAAAAAAACACTGTTATCTCACAGGAAGCTGAGTTGTCGTTTCTGAAGTCAGCAGCTTCTGACTTTCTGCTTCCAGCTGAAGCTGTTTGTCTCCGTTTGCTGCTCAGACTTTACAGCTTCAGCTCTGCAGACGTCACACTGATCACATGTTTACTGAACGTATGAAGCATCACAGAAGCTGTTTGCAGGAAAGTCAGAGAGCTGCAGGATGTTCGCTGATGCACGAACGTCTTTCAGTCAGAAAACAGCCTCCGTCTGTCATCAGCCATGTTTAAGGTGAAGGGTTCAATCACACAATCTGAATGTAAACGTCTGAAACTCTGTTGAAAAAGTTGAAGTCTGAAAATAAAACATTGTGCTCTTGTTGTCACGGCAAACTCTTTGTTCATACTTCACATCATCCACACAGTGACGCTGTCGATGTTCTGATACTTTAGTGTCCATGTTTGGGAATTTAGAGTTTAGAAATCCTCAGTTTTTAGTTAAAAAAAAAGTTAAATTATGTTTCTCAAACATTTTTCAAAGCTCTTTTAAAGGCTTCAGGAGCTTTAGACCACAAATAGAAGTAATGCTGTACTGAAACCACTAGGTGGAGCTGTTTCTCTACATCGAGCTCAAACTAAAGCTGGATTTACTGAAGCAGCACAGTTCAGTGAGTTTGTGACGGTTTCAGTTTGAGACAAAAGTCAGAAAATCCAGTTTAGAAAGTTTATTTGAATCCGTTCAGTCGGAGCCGACGTCATCTGATTTAATGTCAACATGAAAAAACTCACAGCTGAACTCTCCGATCAGAGTTTTCCCCAAAAATATCCACTGTGGTGGATCTGAACCTCCACAAAATGACTCGACATGACTGAATTTAAGATTGAATCAAAGTTTTGAAAACAGAAAAGAAAGTAACTTTGTGTTTCAAGATGAACTGAAATGTGAAAAAACTCAAAGCTGTTTTAGTGAAAGAAAATCACTTCATTTCATTGTTCTTGATGTAAAAATGTAGACAAACATGTTTAAATATCCGACACAAACTCGTGTTGTTAAACAGACAAACAGAGAAACTGAGCAAAAAATATTCTGCTTTTATTTTCTGTCGACACAAAAGACGATTTTACAAACAAACAAGCAAAGAAATGAACAAACCTCAAAGACATTTAAAGGAAATTTAGTCCATGAAAAAGACACAAGAGATTTGTTTTTTATCCTACAGCGCCACCATGTGGTCATTAAAAAATCCCTTTATTTTTGTTTTTTTCTCTGAGGTCTTAAAGTAAAATCTAAATGTAACATAAATATAAATCCAGAAACTTGTGACTCACTGAAAACAAAATTCACAGACTGAAGTTCAGACTTTAGTTTTCTGCCCTGATGGTGAATAAACGGTGAGAAAGTCATAACTTTTTATTAAAGACTCACATTTTTTAACTGCACACATTATTAGTTATTAAAACATGAAGGACACCAGTGTTTTCTGCTGCTGAATGAAACTTTTTAAAGCTTCAGAACGAGAAAACAAGAAAACAAACTTGTTAAAAACTTGTTAAAAAATATTTTTCTGCTGGAAAAATCAGGAACGTTTCTGTTCTGACGGTTAAAAAAAACATTCAGGACCTGAAAGTGTCTGTGAACTGAACTGATCCCATCATGCACTTTGGCTGAAAAGGCCAGTGAACAACTCAAAGTGAGTGGCAGGTGGGACTGAGATGGAGGAGGGTGTAGCTCTCTGCTAAAAGCTGCAGGTGGAGCTTTGAGTTGATGCTTTTTGCAGAATCTGAAGATGGAAACTTTGTCTTCGGACAGTTTGGAGAAGCTGCAGGCCGACGTCTGTGGATGCAGATGGAGGCTGGTTGTAGCTCTCAGCCTGAATCTAAGGGTGGAGGCAGTGACTGCGAGCGCTGGCAGCCTGGAGGTGGAGGTCATGACTCAGCTCTCTGACTGAAACCAGGCAGGTGGAGGTTCAGAGCTGCAGGTGGAGGTTCAGGCTGCAGCCTCCAGACTCTGCAGACTCTGTGGCTCCGTGCTAACCGTGCGGGTGGAGCTGAACTGTGATCGGATGCTTTCTCCACCCATCACAGACTCATTGTATTGATCTCATTGATAACCTGGTTGCCGGGTCTCTTTAACTCACTGGAGCCTGAAACCGAGCAGCTATTTCAGGCTCCAGCTTGATCCAATAAGCTGCTGATGATCCCAGCTTCACAGAGGGGCCTAAATCTGCCCCCGTCACTTTCCCCACCCGCTCCACCAATAAAAAGTGTCCTAACAAGCGAGTGACTTCTGAAAAAAGGAGAATTTATCAGCTAAAGTTTGTAACGTTCAGCTGAAACCAGCTGCAGTCTGACTTTGCTGACTCGTCACTGATCTGAGTTCATTTTTAAAGAGATGAGCTTCATAAAGTCAGCAGCCACTCAAGGTCGGGTGGTGTTCCTCCGCACGCCACCGGTCTTATTTTTCCCCCGTAGCTGTGCAGGTGCTGTGCCTCAGCCTACCTGGGAGGAGGGTGAGGTGAGCTCAGGTGCTTATGTAACACGTTCAGCCTTTTTGGGACTCTGCATGGCTCTTAATTTAGCACCTCTGGGTTGAATAAAGGATGCTACGCGAGGTCAGACACCTCAGGCCCGCTCGTTAAATCTCACTGCTCTTAAAGTCGGTTTTTGCAAAGTTTTGAATTAATTTTGTTTGTTTCTTGTGAGCAAGATGCTCTCAGAGTCCAGAGACCTTCTGAAGAAAAACACTCCGAGGAAAAAGAAACAGAAAGTTTGTTCTGTTTTTTTCTGCAGAACTTTTTGTAAAAACAAAACGCTTTCGGTTCCTGGAGGTGAAGGATTCAAAAAACCTTCAGAAGCAACAATTTTTGCTTGCAAGGAAAAGTTAGCGGTCCACTCTTAAGTATGCTTCAGTTTAATTGGATGAGAGCAGTAGGAGGTGAGAAGCGATAGGCAGGTTGGATTTTATCCCAGCAGGATATCAGCCCTTTTTTCTCTTTACATCACTTTTATCTGCAGTTTTCATCCTTACAGTTACCTTCATGCTGCAGAGTTTAGTGGGATTATATGTGTTTCTTACTTAATTTACTTAATCTACACTCTCACTGTTGTTCACGCACACACACACACACGCACACACACGCACACACACACTCTCCACCAGCAGAGGCGATGCTATGTTAGGACACACTACGTAACAGAGTCGCTCCCGTTTGAACTCACCTTCAGATGGACACTTAAGCTTTAGAGTTCTCATGAGTAAAGCCTGACCTGACTTGAAGTGTGCATATTTACCTAACACACACACACACACACACACACACACACACACACACACACACACTTTGAGAGATGATTTTTAAGCATTAACACATGAGTGATTCCTTGAGTGTTGATGTGAAATGATCTCTGCTGTAAACCGGCTCGTTCTCAGTGATTCTGCATCTTCGTCTCCGACATGTTTTCAGCTCGTTCGCCTCCACGTTCGCATGTGTCAGTGGGCTTATTGTTGTGCTACGAATGAAGGATGCAGGATTGTCTCTGCAGAGCAGCTGGTGCACTGAAATCCAATTACCGACATGTGGGAACGACAGATAGAAAGCAGGGTGACATCACTTCCAGCAAGTGGCTGCTTTTCTTTTTTTTTTAATCTCTTTTTTGGGTAAAACTGCATCATGATGTTAAGAAATGAGAAGCAGTTCATGAACACACAGACAAATAAAACTTTCAGACTGATATTAAATATTGAAAATTAGAAGATAAATCCAAATAAAGAGTGAAAATCAGTGCAACTCTCTCCACAGAATGAAAACGTGACTGAAGTTTTATTTCAAACTCGTCTCTTTCTAAACTCTCTGACACCTCTGAGCTTCATCACGGCCGTTTGCTGCCGGAGAACATCGCTGTGATCTGATGGCACAATAAGCTGCAGGTCCATAAGCTCCTTGTGTAAGACTTCTGCTCCCAAAGAAATGATATATGACACTCAGAGAGGGAGGGGGGGGCAGTGATAGACAGCACTGATCCTCATTCTTGGACATGGAGAGAGAGGATGCAGCGAGGCGGGAGGGAAGGCAGGGGGCAGTGTCAGAGGGGGGAGGAACATAGCGAGGGAGGGAGGAGCCCTCGGTCCCTCGGCTTCTGACCTGGACTCTTGATGATCCACTTCGGCTGCAGGAGGAAAATCTCTGTGTGGAATTACCGGCGGGACCTTCAGCCCCTCGGATCCCTCGTCCTCCGGGTTTCACTCTGGTGGGATTTTTTCACGGCGAGGCTTCGGACCTGAACACCTGCTGGAGTCCTTCCTGCTGCGCTGCAGATTTCCGAGAGTGGTATGTGAGAATAAACACACATGTTTGCAGGATGATGTGCTTTTTGTGTGCAGGTCCAGTCTGTCGCCGCTCTGCTTCCTGATCCGCCTCATGTTGCTTCTGTAACGCTGCTTTCACAGCTCACAGCTGGTCTTAAAGATGTTAAATGCAGCGTTAAAATCAGAGTTTCATGGCAGATTAGAGAAAAACAGACACTTTTTAAACACTTGTGAGATGCAGATTAATAATTGCATTTTGTTTCAGTGGAGTTTTTTTGCAGAACTGAAAGTTTCTGAAGCTTTTTGGTTCTTATTTGTTCCTCAGATTCACGAATCATTCCGTCACTGTCTTACTTTTTGACTTTGTGCAGTGGCCTCAGTGTGCAGGGCCTCATGCTAATCTAAGTATATCTTCTCAGGGATTAAATAGCTTCCTAATGAGCTTTCACTAATGTCCGAGCTTCACTTAAAGGAGAGATCTGAGTGCAGCTTCTCAGCACAATGTCAGGACGAAAGGCAGCACGTTTGCTGAGCTGCTGCTATTTATAACGTCAGCATCCAACGTTATTCACAGTTCAGAGCAAACTGGGAAAACATGAAGGTTTCAGCTCCGAACCGTTAAAACTTTTAAATATGTGACAGGTTTTTGTTCATTTACATGAACATACTAGCAGAAAGGTCGAGTCACATTAACACTGACTGTGTTTGTATGAAGGATTTTCTAAGATTTAACGAGAAAATCGTCTCCAATCATTAATAATCTGAGGTTTAAAAAACATCTTAAGTGACTTTCAGATGCAAAAAACTTCATCTGCAGAGTGACTGAGGTTGCTAATAATAGTTTGTAGTTTGACAAGTTCAATGTCTCTCAGGTGTTGAGGCATAAAAGTAACAGCAGAAATGATACTCGAGTAAAATACAGGTAACTACGATTGTACCAGGCTACAACAGGTGAATAAATATATAAAAACACTGCAAAACTCAAAATAATGTCGAGTTTGTTTGTCTAATATGTAGAAAAAATACTTCATTAAAGACGTCAGCGAGATGAAGTTATTTCTTCTCAGATTTCACGTCTTATTTCAAGTTTTCTTTACGAGTTTTTACTTTTTTTTCGACCTGCTGAATTAAAAAACTCACTGTGAGCAAAAACATCTTTTATTTCATTATAACCTGATGATTTAAAATCTGTTTCCCATTTTTAAGAAAACCACTGAGTCCTGGTTGGTTTCAGCCACAAACACACACACGTGAATAATTAAATATTATTCTATTATTATAAAATAATGTGATATTTTAAATGTGTGTGTGTGATTCTAACATTTTTAAGAAAACTATCAAATCTTATTTAATCCACAAACAAAATGCAACGTGTTCAGAAGCTTTATCGCTTTCTGCTGTATCAAGTTTTTAGTTAGTTTTTAAGATATTCTTATGTTTTTAACTTCTTACTTACCTAAAAGTCCTTCTAGACATTTCTTTAATTAACATTTTCTATAAACACTGTTTTATATTTTCATCAGACGGCTGTTTTTTTTAGCACGTCTGCTTATAAAGTATCAGTCCAGATCAAATAAACCGCCTCTTTTTTAACCCTTTTAAAGCATTTTTTGGCTTTAGTTACATTCAGCTGCAGCTTATAAGGCCTGTGTGTGTGTGTGTGTGTGTGTGTTTGTGTGTGTGTGTTTGTGTGTGTGTTTGTGTGTGTGTGTGTGTGTGTGAGGTGACATCAGGAGAAGAAGAAGTTAGCAAGCAGACAACAGATCCGTCACCATGTTTGCATGAAAACCGTTTTCACTCTTTTGGTTTGTGTCTTGCAGGAAGTAATATGAGGAAGCCTTTGAATGGGCTGGATCCTGGAATCAGACAGCAGGGCGTCCGTTGTGCTTAGACGGTGGAGCAGCATGCGAACAAACCGATAAACCGCCGCGGCCTGTCGAACCCCACGAGCACTGCAAGCCCAGCTTTGGGGGGGGAATCCAGACGCTCCCGCCCTGCCTGACAAACTGCGCCAAACACCATGGAATTCATGCTACCCATAAGGAGTCAAGACACGATGGCTTCCTCCGGCTCCGCCCCCCTCCTGGGCCCCCGCGGCGGCTGCACGAGGCACCGCTACCAGGCCGTCAAGAGGAAGCTGCGACCCGGACGCATGCTGGGCTTCGTCATCAGTCTGGCGGTGGTCTGCGCCGTCTGCTCGTGGAGTGCCTTGTCGCTGGCCGCGTCGGTGGCCGAGGAGCTGGAGCCGACCGCCGAGGGCTCGGCAGAGGCCGCCGTGCCCCAAAGAACTCTTCTGCAGCATCACAACCACTCGGCGGCGGCGGTGGCGGCGGCGGCGGGCGACACACCGGTGGCCATGAAGTCGTCCGAGTCGTCCGAGTCGTCTGAGCTGGAGATGAACCACGGGGACTACCCGACAGACTACTTCACGGTGGAGGAGAGGCGCCAGGGCTTCGTGGCGCTGCACATGTTCGGCATGTTGTACATGTTCATAGCCTTAGCCATCGTCTGCGACGAGTTCTTCGTCCCCGCTCTCACCGTCATCACGGAGAAGCTGGAGATCTCCGACGACGTGGCGGGGGCCACCTTCATGGCGGCCGGCGGCTCGGCCCCGGAGCTCTTCACCTCCGTCATAGGGGTGTTCGTGTCCCACAGTAACGTGGGAATCGGCACGATCGTGGGCTCGGCCGTCTTCAACATCCTGTTCGTGATCGGGATGTGCGCGCTCTTCTCCAAAGAGGTGCTGAACCTCACCTGGTGGCCTCTGTTCAGAGACGTCTCCTTCTACATCATCGGCCTGCTCATGCTCATCTATTTCTTCCTGGATAATCAAATCACGATGGGGGAAAGTATCAGCCTGCTGCTCTGCTACACCTGCTACGTCACCTTCATGAAGTTCAATGCCAAAGTAGAACTCTTCATCAAGAGCACGCTGGGGAGCAACCAGGTGGACGAGCTGGAGACGGCGCCCAAGGTGAGCCTGACCGTCCGTCCGTCCGTCCATTTGTCTGACCATCCATCCGTTCATCCACCCGTTCATCCACCCATCCATCTGTCTGACCATCCACCCGTCCATCCATCCATCAACCCGTCCGTCCATCATCCTTCTGACTGTTTAACCACCCATCTATCTATCCATCCATCCACCCATCCTCCCATTCATCCATCCCTCTATCTGATCATCCACCTGTCCATCTGTCCATCCATCCATCTATCTCTCCATTGATCTGTACATCCATCTATTCATCCATCCTTCTCTCATCCACACATGCATTCCTCCATTGGTTCATCAAACCCTTAGGCTGTCTGTCATCCATTCATCCACATATCTATCCATTCTTCCCTTTGTTCATCCATCCATCCACCAATCTGTCTGTCTGTCCATTAATCTGTTCATCCATCCACCCTTTTATCATCCATCCTTCTATCATCCATCCATCCATCCATCCATCCATCCATCCATCACTCATCCACCCTCTTCCTTGTCCTTTGACATCCATCCTTCTCTTTC
>JAPZDV010000020.1:15464689-15478762 GCA_029814665.1 Acanthurus lineatus | reverse complement strand
GTATTTATGACCAACGAAAAAAAAAAAGGTGGCGCGGGGGGGGGGACTTATTTTAAAAAATCGATCGCGATTGCCTCCAGGCTGATCAGCTCCTGATTCATTGGGTATCGATATGGCCTCAGTGAAGACGTCAACTGCAATGCCACGCGCTCACGAGGTGCACGGGACCGGTTCCCACTGTCACGTGGTTTGCTTTAAAAATACATTTTCTGTAGGTTTGCTGTGTGTGTGTGTGACAGTGTGAAGTCAACCATGGACTACAGCAGGAGGAGGAGGAGGAGGAGCCCTCCAGTGTTAAACCCCCACCCTCACACACACACACACACACACACACACACACACACACACACACACACACACACAAAGAAATTACAACCTAATCGAAGGCCTGGATAATGGAATAACTGGAGAAAAAAAAGTAGCCTAGAGGTTATTAATGCAAGAGGTTTCCAATCCGTGGTCTGGGGAGCGCCGGGGGTCCTTGAATCAGGGGTCTGAAGGCCTCTGTTAAAATGTTTGCTTACTTCATTTAATCATGATTTATTTGACCATATATGTGTTTAAAAAAAGCATCTGAGACTCACTCTCACCACTTTTATGTGTCTAAATAGGTCCAGAGGTCAAAAATCAACCACATTAAATGCTATTGGGAGCTTTGTTACATGTGAAATATGTTTTTTTTTTGTCCTGGATCAGTAAAAACTCATTAGTCAAAACTGTTAAATGAGATAACAGGAAGTGGCCATGGTGGATTTTGGTCAGTTTTGAAATTATTATTAAAAATTTTTTGTGTATCATCAGTCGACCAGCTAACTTCTGTTAGTCACCTTATGCTGATCTTGAATTGGTTGCAGGCAAAAAAATAAAAAATCAAAGCAACAAATTAAGGGCTTATTAGCTGCAATTAACCTTTTAAAGGTATTATTGCCACCAAGAGCTTATTCATCGTTTGATCTGTTTTAACTTTTTGGCTAAATGAGGCTCACAGGTTGAGGTTATCCATTGTGCTTTGTGTGTGAACAGGTGACAGGCCCATCTATTAGATTAGCTTCTTTATTCTCTCGGCATCAAAGTAATAAGAAAAGCCCCATCAGGTTAACATTAGTCCTACATGCAAAGACTTAAATGAAGAGTTTATCTTTGATATTCGTTTGATATCTGCTCTCCATTGCCTCCTTTGATGCCGTACTTTCCACTGGAAATGCGATACCACACTGACCCTCAATGAAAAGAGAAACATTAAAAAAAATATGGACGTCCTCTGTCACTTAAAATTTCCCTCATGCAAACTGAGATGCCTTTAAGTTCCTTCCAAGGTGAAGTCTCATTTGTTGTCAAACATGGCTTCTCTGGTTTTGAATCTGATTTGCCAGGTTTTGCATAGTCTGTGTCACAGCATTGCTGCCACTTTCTCATAAGAGTCAGTGTTTGCAGTGGAAGGAAATTACATCTACTTAAGCACAAATTTAAGGTGTTTTTTTTTTCATTTTATGTCACCTTGTGCTTCTGCTTTACCATGTTTGATGAGGGCATGCAGTACACTTGATCATTTTATAAAACAGGGCTTATTTTAATTAACTTCCCAGCAGTCATAACTATCTGGAGTAATATTTTGAATGCGGGACTTTTGTACCTCCTTATAACAGAGTAGGCCTATTAAATTATTTTTTGATCTGCTGTTTCATGTTTAATTAAGCAAAAGATGTGATTAACTACTACTCTAACCACTGGGAGTAAATATGATCTCTAGTTGATGACTTAGACTTTAAGATTTGTGCATCAACTCTAAAATGATTTTATATCTATTTTGTGTTTCATAATTTGATTTGTGGCCAACTGAATAGTTTATTGGTTAAATTCTGTTCATGTAAACTGAGTGAACTTTACCTTTAAATACATTTCTGTCACTAATTTTGGCCACAGTTTAACTCAATCACTCACTTTCACTCAGTGAGGCTTCAGACCCTCCGCACGCTGTGTGGAATCTCGCGATAAAAAGCCAAAAAACGCGATAGTTTAGTGTCGCTCTCAAAGTTTAATCACAGCAGCACATCAGCAGCAGCAGCAGCAACAATGGCCGCTCTCCGCAGGGTAGTGGCACTGGCCGGTAAGCTAAACCTTCGGTCTGCGGCGAGAAACGAGCTCGTCGGCGGTCAGACGGCGAGTGGAGGAAGGGCACGGAGGTGTGCGGCTGTCGGTATGTGTCTTGCAACCGGAGGTGCCGTGGCACTCTACTTCTACACCGATAAGACGAGCGACAGCGGCAGGAAGAGGATGGGGAGCCGCAGCATCAGCGGTCTGCTGCCGTCCATTGAAGCCAAGGAGAAGGTAGGAGCTGATTGCTAACAGTGACAGCTAAGAGTTATGGCAGCGATTTGCGTCGTCGCTGGCTGAAAATGTTTTATCCTCGGTGTTTACATTGATGCCTCGGTGTGAATGACAAGAGTAAAAAGCGACGGAGCGAAAGGGGCGAAAGATCTAGTGTTTTCTCATCTCCTTCCGCCTCATGAGCCCCCCAAGGCCCAGTCAGACGGGCCTTCTTCGGTTGTTTTAGCCTGGTGTTTGCTGGCAGTTTCCATGTTTTCCTCTCAGGCGGTTAAAAGTGTGTCATTTATTCCCCGCGCGCCCAGTGGAAACACTTCACTCACCGTTTGGCTGCGGGACAGTGTGTGTGCGCGCGCGCGTTCAGAGGCGGGAATGGCGCTCTCCGCTCGCGCTGGTGCTGAAATCACAGCGCGTGCGGATGCGACTGTCGGTCAAACTCAAGAGTGACACTTAAAAACGCGTTAATGAGCAGTTTTTAACACAATAATCTCTGTAATTTAATGATAAATGTTCTGTTACTTTACCAATTTAGTGAGCCAGTGTCCATTGGTGGAATAAATTCTTAAATCCACCCCCATTAACAAGTTAAAGTCCTGCATTTAAAGTTTTGTTTACATTACTACTTTTAGCAGTAAATATACTGAAAGTGTCAAAAAAAACCCTAATATTAAAATGACTTGTTAAACTCATAGGACCTTTCAGAAGTTAAGATTATCACATATATGTTCATAAATGTATTCAGGTAAAGATATAGATATTTTTCTTTGAGCTCAGAGGTTAAGTGGTGAAAAATAGATATACTCAAGTAAATGACAAATGCACAAAGTTGATATATTATTTAGCAGAAAACTCAGAGTGGAAGGTTTCTTGGTTGCACTCCTAATTCCTAGATATGTGTAAATTTGCATAATTTGATGAACACAGTCATGTTGTGCTGGTGTATATGCATGCGAACGCATATACAGAAATATATGCCAATCTTTGAGCATATCTTAGTGAGGTGTGTAAATGCAGATTTTTTGCTTAATGTCTAGACTTTGTGGCTTGTTCAGAATTTTGATATTTTTACATTTTTTAGATTAATTTTGTGAGAATGCTAGGTGTGATAAAATAGATTTTCCACCTACATCTATTGGGTCTGTTAACTCTTTTCCACAATAATCTTCATATTTAGAGCATATTTTTTAATGAATATTCACTTTATGCCATTAAGATTACAGCTTTAAAAGATGTTAAACATATGTTTTAAGCTGCTTTGTGTCAATAGGATCGTCCTGATATCCTTATTTTTGTCCAGATTCGTGTCCTATAGTGTTGGGTACCTACCAATATAGAATCCAATGACTAAGCTGTCTCGAAGCCCTCTTTGGCATAACTTTTTTTCTGTGTGTGTGTTTGTGTGTGTGAGGAGGATCAACTGGGCATGGTCCTCTCTAAGCTCCAACACAGAGAGCAGATGACATTTTGGCAGATTCTGCAATACTCTTTGTTTCAGAGTTGACCCTTTTTTAACACAAAAAAACCTAAGCAACAATGGTAACAACGGTCCTATTGGAGGTTAGTACATAAGTTTAACACTTGTGGTAAAAATGTTAAGTATGTCCAGGTTTTAAATGTAAGGTTAGATTGGGAAATTTCCTGCCTGTACACTGGGATGCAAGCTTCTAGCCCATTAAACAGCAATGCACCTAACTAGGGAACCAGTTGGCTTTATAGCTACCCAACTTGGGACAGGATAGCTGCAGGTGGGACAGGGGTCCACAGCCATCTGTTACTAAGTAAATGTAGCCTGGATGGTATAGAGTAATTGGTTTTACCGAAAAGAGTGAAATTTTCCCACAAGGAAAGAGAACAAAGCCACAAGTTTGTTTACTCTCAATGACAGGTAATAAACAAGAACGTTATACTGCCAAAAAAACAAAGGAGTGGGTCGTTAAAGCTCCAGAAATCTGGATTTGGTGGTCTGCTAGCATTCTTTCTGGCTGTATAGACACTCGAGATGGTGTGCAGAATCACATGAGGAGACAGTAGCTCCACCAGAGTGATGATGGGCTGCAACTGGGCAAAGTTGGGCTCAGAGGGAAGCTGTGCTCTCAATAAAGCTGGATGCTGGAGAGACTCCTAAACTAAGGAAAGCCAAGCAGCTTGGGTAGAAGGATTAAGAGAAAAAGTTCAGCTTGAGAGTTGGTTTATCTGTTTATGTGCGTTGCCCAGAAAAGGGAGAAGAAAATCAATCTGAGGTATTTCTGACACCTCAGACGCAAAAGCTGGTTGACATCTGAAGCCTTTCCTAGCTAAATTGTGCTGTAATTCTAGTGAAATGTAATAGCTAAACTTGAAGTTAGGAGGGAATACGGGATGGTGAGGTTTTGGACACCTCTGAGAAAACTGACGAGATGGACTAAAAGCTGCACCTGTGATTGTAGAGCACTTGGTTGCCTGAGGGGAAAACACCTGGAGCATCTGCTGTGCAGTCAGGAGAACAAGACTAGGCAACAAGAACAGGTTTGCTTCTGGCTGCATGACATCATAACTACACAAGAGCACAGTGTACCCATTAAATCTAGTCTCAAATCACTGACATTTTATTATTTTTTTCCAAGGAGTTTTTTTTATCATGTTGTACAGCACGGCATGTGAACCTAGCTGCCTTCGCAGAACTTTCTCAACTTCATTCGTTAGTGAGAGTCAAAGCCATAGGCGTGTGTGCTCTTACACTTGGTTACAGTGCATTCCTATGAGGCCGAGCACTCATCTCCTATTCATGCCTTCAAAAGGCCCCTTGGTGAAGGCAGCATCAAAGCTTTATGAATGAAGCTGCGTGCTCATTAGCATGTTAGCTGAGCTGAGCAGGAACCTCGTTGCGCTGGGCCCTGCGGCCAAGCAGGTTTAAATTTGGAAACCTCTCTGCTAATTACACAGCTTCATGCAGCACAATCTGTTGGCGTAGCAGCTCTCCTACACTGCAGCTAATCAAGTTGAAACCCTGGTTTCTCAGAGAAACAGAGCCAGAGAGAGAGAGAGAGATGCTAATCAAGAAGAAATAGTGACAAAGTGTTTCTGTGTGTGTGTATGTGTGTGTGTGTGTGCTCCTGTTATTGTACTGCGCCAGAGGTGCTGACTGCTTATAATCTCAGAGAGCTAAATGGAGAGTGTGCCAAGAATAGATGGATCTCCTCATTATAGAGGTTCAAAAGCAGTGAGGAGGCACATGAAGTTGAGATTCTGCCGTCTATATAAGAGTTTTCTCCTCACAGAATCTATCACAGCTGGCAAGGTTGCATTCATTAGATAATATTTGTGGCAAATTATCACCTATTACAGTCAGGGTTAATTAAATCTACTGGTTTCATAGTGAATCTTTACATTCAAATCACTAAATATGGTGCTAGTATGGTCAATTAAATCATATCATTGAAACACCCAAAAGGCACTTGTTTCATTGCTTTGTCTCCATCTCCTTGGTGGTAGTTGTTCTTTGTAGTCTCTTTTCAAATGCCTGCAGTTAAACAATACTTAAATGAAAGCAATTTGCTAAAATTAATAAAACAATCAATCAACATTGCAGCTCAGTCAGTAAAGGTGTTCCTCGCATTTTGTTGTTCTTTTGTCTGCAGGCTCGTCCCTTTGACTTTGAGGACGGAGACGTGTACATGTCATCCCACGAGCATCGCTTCCGCATGTTCAGCTCTGTGGAGTATGAAGGGCAGCTGTACATGACTCCACAGAACTTCATCGAGTCAGTCACCATGAGTGAGCCGAGAAGTATGTACCACGTTTCACCCGGGACAGAGCACTGATAATAACAGGCTTTGTGTTCAACTTCAGTTCACACTGTAAAATCTTAACTTTTCAAGAGATGAAATCCTCTAACTGCATAAATATTAAAGCCAAGTTAGAGCCAGTTTGTTTTATAACCTTTGGATCAGGCATTAACATGTGGCTTATATCTGGGCTGTATCTAAATTTCAACTGATCATATACACATGCAACATTAAAATCATGTACTGAACATTATGGACCTCCTCCTGCTGTTTCACCAACTTACAATATTCATTAAATAAACATCTGTTCGCTGATCAGTTCCAGATACTTCAATTCATTTACATTTGTGTGATTTTGATTGAAATAACAGTTTATAACCTGTAGTTTATACACACCTGAGTGTAAGAAAAACTAAGATGTGTGCGAAAATGGATTCTTTACTATTTGAAAACTCTAAACCAAACCAAATATAGCTGGCATCTCTATTCTTTCCCTCCTCTTTGAACATGTGTTGCGAATTCCTCTGAAGCTGTACAACATGTTTCGCTGTCTAGTCTTCACTGTGTGGCTCGACCCAGGTGCAGCAGTTTGATGTTAGGAGCATAACGCCGCCGTGCAGCCCTCATTCTTCTCCTTCTTCTTCTTTTTGTTTTCTCTTACTGGCCGATTGCAAACCAACCAGCCTGCTATTTCTCTCTTTGTATGATTGTCTCTATTTTATTGACTATGCTGACTATAAACCTAATTTATTAGCAATGTTGAATGTTTTTCTCCCTTATTCCTATAATTTGCAGACTTACTTTTTGTTGTAATTGTTTCTTTAAATATCTTTTATAAATTAGCAGATTTTAAAGTATTTTTTAAGAATTGATTCCCCAATATGGATATCAGTGTCATGTGTTAAACATATTATCTCTTTTTTTTTTTTTTTTATGGAGACCAAGTTTTACAACACACTTAAGTCCTGGTTTAAACACGTCTCTGCTGTTTCTGACAGCCTGCTGCCAGTCGTAACAGATTAGTCGTGGCCAGCCAGCCTCAAAGCAGATGGCTTTACAGCTATTGTTTAGTCTGAGGTTAATGTTAGTCAGACACTCACGCACTCACACACACACACACACACGCACACACACACAGTCCAGATTTCTTTTGCTTACACTTACCAACTCTCTTAACCAGTAAATATCCAAACCAAACACCACAACTGGTTTAAAAAAGATTCTTACTGGTTGAGGTTATCACAAGACACCAGTCCAAAAAAACAGCTTCAACAGCCGTGTGGTTGTATTGCGTGCAAAGTGTGCACCTGTATGTGTGTGTTTATATCTTCCCTGGCTTACTGACATATGATACAGCAGCACATACCCTCTCAGCAGCCGACATCCTCTAATGCCCCCTTTGAAGTTGAATTAGATGAACTTTGTTGTATAAAACAGAACAAAAGTAGTATGTGCTTTTACGGGGACATTCCGCATACTACAAAGACCAGCACAAGGCACTTTAGACGCTACAAATGAGCCTGTGATGATGACAGTGTATATACACTGTGTGTGAGTGTGTGTGTATGTGTGTGTGTGTGTGTGTTGTGACTGTACCCAGCACATTAAGACCCATTTCTAGATCATACAGATGTTATCTGACTGAGCCCACCCAAACTCTCTTCTCCTCTTTCCCTTCTTCTTCTCTCCTCTTTTGTCTTGTTCCCTGGCAGACAAGAGGCCCTGGAGGTCCCTGACCAAACAGGTGGGAGACACACTCTCATGCTTCTCCTCCATGTTGCAGGCATCTGTTGCATGTTACATCTGTTGCAGGCTTCGTTAACTTTGCAAAGTTAAAATTCAGATTTTGCATGGGTTTCTTAGGAATAACATGAAGTATATGTGCATGATTGCAGATCATTATCAGATTCATTGTCACTACATGTGAACAAGAAATAAAAAATAAGTGAGATAATTTTTGGCCTCCGCACTCAATTTAACAGTGGAAGCTGTACAGGTCTGAAATCTTTTGGAGTAAATTATGCTCAAAACAAACACTGAGTGCCACACAGCACAAAGACTGATATCATGACAAGAGGTAGATTATGTGTGAAGTAGAGGATGTCTGTCTGAATTTATCTGCCACTCATGTTTGTCAAAGATACTGTTACATCAGATTAGAGAGAGATCTCATTGGATGAGATCATATGGAACATTTAACTATCTACTTTTTCACTTGATTGCAGGAAAATTTAAGTTGCAATAGAATAAATGGCACAGTAAGATGAGTAATTTGTGAAAACTTGTTCTGTTGTTTCCATTGCATGCCCCAGTGCCCCGTCTCTCTGTCTGTGTCTGTAAAAATCATGAAATGAAGGTGAAGATTTCTGATGTGTGACGGTCAACTTACATGTAATTGTGTTTATTTGTGTGTGTGGGTCAGGAGCTGGAGAAGATTTTGACAGAAACTCCCCCAGTTTGGAGAGGATCCTCCAAACTGTTCCGCAACCTGAGAGAACGAGGTCGGACAGAGCACACACACACACACACACACACACACACATGCACACACACATGCACACACACATGCACAATCGGAAAACAGGAGTAAAGGCACCTTGAGTAGCTCTGCACTTACTAATTCAAACACAGCAAACAAGTAGCAGTGAGATAATAACAAGGTCAGGGAATGTTAACAGATATGATTTTTTTAACCATTACTGTGTAATTTACCTTTATAATTATACTTATTAAACAAATTTAATTGTAGCTTGTCTGCAGTCATCCATCAATAATGAGGAACGGTCCTTATGTAAAACAGCATTTTTGCAGCTTCTCAGTATATACTATGTATACCAGAGCTCACCTGCCAATGTGTGCATGCACAGTGCTCGTCAGCTTGTGTGTGTGTGTCACTGTGGGTGTCTCTAATCCGGAGTTGGAGCCATACTGTCCCTCCTTAGAGCCAACAACCTGCTGAAAACACTAAAAATAAACCTCCTCTCCTCTTCTCTTCTCTCTCCTGGTGAAAAAGAACCAGTAATGCAGCACTAAAGACAGACAGAAGGAGAGAAGCCCCCTCCTCCTCCGTTTAAAGCATTTGCTTCAGGAGAGTAAAACATAGAAATCACACAGTCTAGTGTGAGTCCCTGTAGTGGCAATTACACACACATACACAGACACACACACACACACACGAACTCTGGGAGATGCTAAATATAACGCACCCTCTGCTCTTGAACCATGATGATATTCTACACCTGGTCTCTACCTGGTGTTTGTGCGTTAACAACAATGTCAGGGACGATATCCAGAAGACTTTGCTTCATTTAATTTTTAAAACAGAGAGAAAATGGATTTAAAATTAAAAAAGACAGAGAATGGAAAGAGCAAGACAGAAACATGAAGAGTAAGGGAGTAAAAAGGAGCACAGAGATGTAGGATGTGGACAAAATGATAAAAATAGATGGAGATGGAAAATAATCTGATTTTAAAAAAGTAGAGGAAAAAAGGAAAAAGAGCACGAAGAGGAATCAGAGTTTGTAAACCTAACACAATTCTTTAAGAGGAAGACGTACTTTTACTGTACACATCGCATGTCAGTTCAAATATCTGCTGGCATATGGCCAAGACCACACACACACACACACAAACACACACACACACACACACAACAGATGTCAACAATATTTCTCTATGCATACTTACTTTTTTTATCACCTCTAAACCATTCATGTGTTCATCCGCAAATTTATTCAGTTCAGCTTTCTTACAGTGCTGTTCCCGTATTGTTTTGTGTGTGTGTGTGTGTGTTTTGGTGTGTGTATATGCGTGTGTTTTGGTGCGTGAGTGTGTGTCTAGTGCTGATGTCAGGACATGTTCTCCTCTTCATACCAGGATGAGCAAGTACAGTTAAAATCTTTGGGATTTCTGAGAGTGACAAATCCATGTGTCAGACACAGGAATGCATAGTGTTGCCTGAACATTGCTGTGCGTGTGTGTGTGTGTGTGTGTGTGTATTTGTGTGTGGGTGCTTTACAATATGTCAGCATTGCTTGAATGTGTTGCACAGTAACATTATAACTCTGGTTCAGAAACATCAGATGCATTCGGCACTGTGACGAGTTCACGGTTAGTTGATTGGAGGTAAACCATGACATGCTGGTCACTTACACGCAGCCTTCAGCTCACAGGAAATGAAACCCGTGTTCTCAGCTGTCAGACACATCAGTTGTTTTGGGAAAGCACCTTATTTGACTCAGGAACACTTATTGATACGGGCCTTCATATCGGTGGAGACCTATGTGATGTCGACTTAAACAAAAACACTTAGCATTGTTGTTTTGACACACTTTCCGTTTATGTTTCTATTTTTTTTCTATTTAAAGCTTTAAAAAAAAAAACTCAACAAATTGTCTGGTAGTTCTTCACTTGCTTGATCCCTAGTTTTAGCCCAGTGTAAACACCCATCCAGTCAATAATTAACTTGATATTTCTTTCTTCATTTTTTTGTTGACATCGTTAAATGTTTGCTTTGAATTTGCTTGACGGATGAAAACACAGATAGTAAAATTACTTACAGAGCAGGAAATTTACGAAGAACTTGATGAGTTTGCATGTGCAAACTCGTTGACAAACAAAAAAATAATAAAGATAAATATGAATATATAAACATAGAAATACTGAGCTTACACAGAAAGATAAAACTAAATTAGATTTTTTTTTGAAAAATCATTTACCAGAACTTGTTCCTCTAGAGATAATTACCACCTGTCGATCACTGTTGACCCACCTTTTTATTAAGCGACACCACTGAGGGCGTGTAAACATGGAGGATGTATGTCAGAAACCTGAGTAGATCCTCAGAGCATCCTGGTCTTTGCAGAGCTCTCGCTAGATGTGGGAAAAGAGAACTCAGTTCCAAACCAGCTCCTCTACACAAAGCAGCCGAGCATCAGGAAAACACAAGACTCAAACTGGTCTTTGACTGGTGTCGTGTTCTGCAACGCACACACACACACACACACACACATGGGGAGGCAGTCTCCCGTAACACTCAAGCGAGTCACCCTGAACTATCTGAACGATCAGGACAGAAAGCGAAAAAGAGGGAGAGAGAGAGAGAGAGAGAGATGAGATGGAGCGACAAAGATTTCTAAATGGGCCTGAGGCAAGAAAGGATCATCTCCTGGAACATTTTTCATTTGCTTATCCAAACACAGACACATGCACACACACACACACACATGCACACGCACACACACACCCCGACCAACCAGTGTCTTCACGCTGGACACGAAGGGTGAGGAGAAAGAGCAGTGTGTGGCCAAACGGCTGTCGGCAGCTCAGGTTCAGAAGACACATTTTAAGATGTTATCTTCATGAAAGGAAGGATTATGTGTGTGTGTGCATGTGCGTGTGTGTGTGTGAGTTTGTCAAGAGGGCCACGGTCTTTGAACATCTGTAAACATTGTCTGTGTGTGTATGTGTGTGTGTGTTGAGTGTGACCTTTTCTTTAACTCTCTCCGTCTTGGTTTCATCACCAGGTATCATCTCATACACTGAGTACCTGTTCCTGCTCTGCATCCTTACAAGTGAGTCGGTTCAGGTTCTCGTCCTCCTTCAGCTCACCTCATTTTTTTACTTTATAAGTGAGACACGTAAACTATCCTCAGCCCACCCAGAACTTTACTTCACTTAACAAGAACCCTAACCCTAGCAATGACACAAAATCGGTCGGTTGTCCCTCTTGTCCTCTGGGACGCTCCAGAAAATGAGAGACAAAGAGAAAGAAAAAAACACTTCTATTCATAATCTTTCAAAACTTGAACTTGACGTGAATTTTAAGCTTTTTCCTCAAAAGATGTGACTTTCTATTAAGGTTTTTTGGTATTTCTCACTGAGAACAGCATTGTACTGCACAGCCCCATTACAGCTTCAAAACTGTCTCTTCTGCCCCTCAAGGTCCTTTTTTTGTTTTTTAAATAATCAGGAAACCAAACAGTGTCAGTGTTTAATGTTCTTTTCCTTTTTCTTATCCCTTTTTTCCCCATCAGTATGTCCTCTTAGAGAAGGTGTAGTAGTTTTGCATTCAGTGTGGCTCTGAATGTGTCCACATTAAAGTGGGAGGAAGTCAGGAAAGGGTTTGTGTTACTGCTGTTTGCACAGTTTTATCGACACTCATTTTAAAATTCAGGTGGAAAAAAGGAAAGTAATGATTTAATTTTTTTGACAAAAGCAGTTTTGATTACTAAAAAAATCATGTTTTATTAATTCTAATCACATATTGCTTATCATTACCTTATTAATTGTGCTGAGAGACCATTAATGTTAAAGTACAAATAATTCTTGTTTAGTTAAAAAACCTCTTCACTTGTTTGTGGTTTTTATCTGTACGATGTGTGCACTCTGGTATTTCTAAAAGCAAACACAAAGCTTTATGTGATTTGGTAGATGTGCAGATAAACCTGATCAATGAGAAACATATTGAGTATCATGGAAAAATGCACATGTCAGATGAAGCTCATAGTCCATATAGATTTATCCACCTGCCACCTATATGCCACTCCATCCAATGCTATTTCTGGATTTAAAATTGCTTTCAGCACACACATGCACACACACACTCTCACCCTATGTGCTGTCCTCTCTGCTCTCCAGAGCCCCATGCTGGCTTTAAGATTGCTTTCAATATGTTTGATGCAGACGGCAACCAGATGGTGGACAAGAGGGAGTTCTTGGTGGTGAGTCTGTGATACTGAGAGAAAATCCATGCCATGACTGAATTTATGTGCTGAATTTATTTGCTGCCATCACAGAAGGGCAGGGTTAGGATATTAAAGGTACTGACAAGGAGTGTATTGTATTTTGATGATGAAAAATAAACTGTCAGTCAGATAAAACCTTCCCTCTTTAAGCTGAAGTTGCTTTTTTTGCTTAATTAATCGTTGTTTAGGGTATAAAATATTTTAAAAAACTACACTTAATACTTTCCTTGGCCAGTTTATTGAAAGCAAAATACAAAATAATGAGCACTTATTCACCAAATTGAGATTTATTACCACTAAAATACTGAAACAGATTAATGTGCAGCTGCAGTTTTCCTGCAAGAATGCAAATCAGAATTCATCCAATCTTTATTATATTTGACAAAAAGTCCCTTTGAAAGCCAAAATAGAAATTCTACGTACAAACATTCAGGCTTAAAATAGAATTTCGAACCTGTCTTGGAATTTTTCTGTCTTTCATTACAGCTCCAGGAGATCTTCCGGAAGAAAAATGAAAAGAAAGGAAGGAAAGGAGATGCTGAGAAATCAGCCCAGTTGGTAAGAAAGTTGGTAACAGAGGGTGAGGGTGTTTTTTTTGGGGCGTGAAACAAACATGGATCATAAGTCTTCAGTGAAAAAGACTGCAGTAATGCTGCTGTTATTAGTGGAGTACAAAGGTCCCTATGTGTTGTTTTTACTGAGATGAATTTAACCGGAAAAAGTGAACATCCCCATTAAAATGGCATTTTAATACACCCATGAGTGCAATGTGTCACAGCACCTCACCTGTTTCCTCTTCAAGCCTGAATGCTGTGTTAAACCGAACGTGTGGATGTATTAAAAATGACTCGTCATCATCCGAGTTTAATCTCGTCAGTGTTAAAGTTGTGACTGAGGTTAGCCGGACTGTTCCTGTACTCGTGTTTAAGTGCATGCAGCCTCATAAAAACTGTTTCTAGCAATGTGGTATCTCCTCTCTTTTAACTGTGACAGTTATCCCTAATGTGTACTTGTTAAACTGGATACACTCTAGAGAGAATTTGTCCATTTCAACACTTAATTGGCTGAAGGTTTAGAAAAAAAACAGGTCATCTTGCTTTACTACACTGAACGGTTAAATTATGGGTTTTATAGTTGAAATCTGCAGGATTGACGGCTTGTTGAAGCATTAAATGCACAACTTGTATTATTTCCACATTAAAATATATATTGCATTACATCTGAACATGATTTCTGAG
>JAPZDV010000020.1:15451559-15464589 GCA_029814665.1 Acanthurus lineatus | reverse complement strand
AAATAGGTTTTAATTGGCTGATGAACAAAGAAGGCAACGTCTTCATCAAACCACAGCTTCTGTTTCATTGCTTTGATTGAGAGACCTCTAGAGGCAGAAGTTACATACTGTGTGTAGAAAAGAGTAAAGTCGGTTCATTTTAGCTGTTTACAGATTACAGAACAACAATGACCCCCCCCCATTCCACCTTCATACCTTTCATACAGAACAGGGAGGTTGAATAATGATGCAATAATCTGAATAAAAGGGGCTGCCGAGAGCTGTTTGAAGACGAAACGCTGCACTTCAACTTTCAGCTTACATGAAGTGTTTTCAGTAACATTAACAGTGAATTTGAAATAAAGAAAAGAGAAATCTGAAGAAGTAAAATACCCCCCCCCCTCACATGCATGCAGTTTCACCCAGTCATCTCTGGGAAGTGCAGTGTTGTAATGCAAAGTGTGTGTGTTTTTCTGAAATGCAGCCACTGACGTGTTGAAAATGACACATCCCTCTGCAGAGTGTATCCTCAGCCTCTATCCTCGCATGTACTAACATGTCTTTTACCTTCTCTCTCCCCCCTCCCTCTCTGACTGCATGCTCTGTCCTCCTCTTTCTCTTCCTCATGTCTCTCTGTGTGTTAGAGTATGCAGCTCTATGGATATCAGGTTGCCCCCATGAACAGCGTATGTATCCAAAACCACAACCCCATAGTCTCCTTTCTGCTCCTGTTTGGATGGTGAATGAAATGATTGAAGGGATGAACAGAGGAACAGGGAGTCAGGGTGTTTTTTAATGCTACACAGTTTAAATACAAAAACAAAAAAGTTATTTTTTAGTTTTTTTTTTAGGAAAATACTAAAACCACAACGGGACTTAAACATGGTGATGGTAAAAAGTTTAGGTTAAAGTCGTTAGTTATTTTTTCCCCTCTTGAGTTTTGCGATTGAATTTCTAGATTAACAGCTTTGTTACAACAAAGTTTGTAAATTTAAGTAAAAGAATGTCCTGAATTTTTCCGATTTACTTATTGGCTTAATCTCGTTTCATCAGAAGGTCGATGCCACTCCCCCAGTTTTTACGCTAAGCTAACCAATTCTAGCTTCATGTTATTAACACAGGCATTACAGCGGTATCAATCTGCTTATCTTACTTTTAACAAGAGACAAAGCAGGGGTATTTTTCTTTAATTATACCTTTTTTTTATTGCCCTTAAGCTTTTATAAATTTGCAATTTGAACATCAAATCATTGCTGGTGCTGCTAAATTATAGTTGTATGATATAGAAACCGAAGAGATCCATCAGTAGTTGAGGAATGTAGTTTAAGGCGATATTATGTCATAAGATGGGAACATTTTATTTCACCCAGATTCTCCAAATAACAAATGTCATGGCGGACATCTGGTTAGTCAAGTAAGATTCACACAGTTTTTACTAATTTATCACTTTGTTTGGACTGTTTTACCTCCATCATGAGTCTGTGGAGGGTTTGTAAAGTATAAATGTCATTATATCAGGATACCTGATCCTCTGTTCTCAGTAAGATGTGCACAGGAAAGTAGAAAGGACGGATGGACAAAGAATAGGCGGAATATAGAGAAACACTTCCTTTAAGACGGTGCGTCCATCTGTCAGGTCAGCCGAGTGATTGATCGAGGGATGATGGCGGAGGGTGGGATGAATGGAGAGGAGGATAGGAGAGGACGAGTAATAGATTTAAGAGGTCATGTGAGATGAACTCTCACAGAAAGAGAGTGATGTAATTTAGAACGACTGGAAGCACTCAAACGCTCCAAACACAATCAGACGCCGTCCATTGAGGCTGTTTGAGGACACATGCTGTTCATTCGGCGGCGTGTGTGTTCCTGCTGGGGGGGGGGCTGAGTTTTTTAATGCAAAAAAAAAGAGATTTTTATCAAAGGAGGTCTAGATAATGTTGCATCTATCATGTCAGCACATTTACATTTACAGGTTACAGATAAGCTGGGTTTTATAGTATCCAAAACTGACTGATAACCTCTCAAAAAAGACAGATTTATTCTTTTACATATAATTGGTACAATCTTGTTAAAAAATGAAGACTGGAAATAAGTATTGAGTCAATAAATCATAATAATAAGAAGTAAAAAAAAACACTTTTATATCCTTATTTGCTCCTAACGTCCCCTCAATTAATGATGATAACTGAAGGAGTTTTCCTACAGTTTCTGGTAAAACATCCTTTTTTAAAGAGATGGAGCACAGTGGAGCAAAAACATGATGTGGACAGTCTAGTTACTTAAGGCAACCTCTAGTCTCTATTCAGCTTTCCTCTCTCTCTCTCTCACACACACACACACACACACACCCCTCGTCCTGTCAGTGTTGTGATGGATAGCTGCATTGTCACCGTGAAGTGAAGAGCAGTGCAGGGTCATGTTAAAATGGCTGCTGCTGCGTTTTCCCTGGAGATGGGGGACGAGGTGGGTGGTCAGGAGCTCGACACACTCGAACTGAACCGGCTCTTTTTGTGGCGTTTACGACAGCAGTGTGTTTGGCTGTCAGTGGATTTATAAAACATAACTTGCAATTGGATAGAAGAAAAAGTGTATTTGCTTCAGAAAATAAAATAGATTTACACGATTTTTGTTAATCTGATAGATGGCAGCTATAGTAATTTAAATTAAAGGCCTTTCTTCTTTTTAAAGAGTCCTTTTATTATGATGACAAAAACCACTGGAAGACATTAGATACCAATATTTAATATTTCTTTAGCTAATGTTTTTTTAGACAACAGAGTTTTTTGCTTAAATTTGACCCCTCCGCCCTCATTCCTGTTTTATTTAACACTAAATGTTTTTTAGAGCGCTTAAATCCACCTTTACTAATTGAAATTACCACTGAAAACTTTATTGATTACATAACATGAATTCTAAATATTAATTATGCATTTTCTTTCTTTCTCCCCAGTCATCATAATCCATTTTTTCTGTTAAAGGTCCAGTTTGTTGGATTCATTTTTTTTTTTAATATGGCAGAAATGAAAGTCAGTATTCATAAGTACGTTTTTTTAGTGTAGAATCACCTGAAAATTGAAGAATTGTTGTGTTTTCATTAATTCACTTTAGCAGGTCTGTCATGTTGCCCCGTCATGTTACTCATGTTACCAAAAGAACAAACCACACTTTACCTCTAGATGTCACTAAATCCTACACACTGGACCTTTAAACAGCCCTCCATCTAAAAAGGGTTTTTCAAAAATTAAAAGTGTAATATACCTGTTTCATCTGGTTTAGCAGAATAAATAGAGTTTCACACATTTGTAAGTCAGTTCAATGAGCCACAGACAAGAATTATCTTGATCTGGTATTTACAGTTAATAAATGCTGTATGTGACACTTTGCAATATTTGCATTTTAAAACAACAAAATCCAGCTTCATCAGTCTGTTAGTTTGCACTGAGGATTGCTAGAGTGAATACTGGAATCTGAAGCCTGTTTCCTGAAGTGTTTGGGTTGGAGGTGAACTGACCCTGACACTGCTTGACCGATCCTACAGGTGCTAAAAAAAGACAGTCAGGAGTTTGTGGCGAGGAGTTACTGGGACGTTCTGAGGCGAAGCGCCAGTCAAGTCCTCTTTTCTGACCTGGCGGAGGTACACAGACACACCTGTCCTCTGTCCTCTCATCCCTTCATCCTCCATCCCTCATCCTTCACTCTTCCTCTTCGGTTCCCTGTAGTTAGCGTTGATCCTCCGATTTGTCCTGTAGACTTTGAAAACAAAGCTGCATCAAGCTCATCCAGAATATTACAAGACATGTTTACCTCCAAAATACAGGCTTTTCTCAACACATTAGCATAAAGTTCTCCATTTTTGACTCTTTTTTTTACTGCTTAGCTTCTCCAAGTTTTTATGTACCACATATTATTTTTGAAAATATTGTTTTTGACGGCTAAAGAAAAGAAAGCCAATATGGATTCATTATTAGGTAAAAACTCACCTTGTTTATTCTGGTTTGGCTTGATACTGATAGATAGAGACTCACTTTTCATGTGTTTTTTTCCTTCCTTTCTTTCTTAAAGATTACGTTAAAGATAATTTAAGTTGCTACCGTACTTCTGTCTCACTGTTTTATAAACCAAAGCGGGGACTTTGCTGTAGATTCATTCCTTCATTCCCATTCTCCATGTCAAATCATTTCTGTTTGGATGCAGTAAAATAGGATATATTTATCAAATTAATCTCTTGTAAAACTGAGATAAAGTCATTGGAAAACATTTTTTTCTTCCTGGAAAAGCTCGAGGCTCCTCCAAATGTTTTCTCATTTCATTGTGTCACTTACTAATTCCTAATGAGCACATTTTAGCAGAGCTTTTTCTTTATATTAGTTCTCATTTATTGTTGTTTCTGTATATTGCACTGGTGTTACAGTGTTGACACAGTGATGCCAGTTAGACGGATAGATACTGTAATGACCTGTTGTGTTTCTCACCTGCCTTCTTTCATTCGGTCTCTTCGTTGTGCTTTTCTATGTGTATCTGTGCCTTGGTATCTGTGCTGTGTTGTGGCTAGTGTTGTAGCTTTGATGTGAAATCATTCTCGGTGTACACCACAACATGTTTAATGACACCGGTATCACTGCAATGATAACAAGGCTGACTGCAGAGCACATACGAAACCCTTCTCATGGTAGCAACACACACTTTTTAATGCATCATGTAGAAGTAATCAGTAACTTGCAGTATTGTACTTTATTTCTTCTACAGATATGATGATTCAGCATTATGATGTTAAGCAGGTAGTACGTTTACCGACCAGCCAACAGACCATCATTGCCACGGCGTGTCTAAAGATCCGTTAAAACAGACAAACAGGACTTAAATCAAAACGTTTTGCATCAGAAAAAAATTTCTCTCTCTGCAACTTCTCCTTATTTAGCAGGTTGTGCTCTTTAGAAAATTCCCATTCGCCTTTTTATAGGCTTTTCTTCATGAGCGGCTTGGATTGTCTGACACAAGGTGAAACTGCCGGTAATGATTAATTACAGCTAACAGAGCTAGCAGGCTAGCCGACTAATGACAGGCTTTGTGCTGTGGTGGCAGCGGAAGCCGAGGTGGAGGTAATGACAGTGGAGCATAATGGGACTGACCTTGTATTTACAGCGAGCAGCCTTTCATCTGCCGGGACGTCAGACGGACAGAACAGACAAGTCAGACAGAAGGGGGGAGGAAAACAAGGAGGGAAGAAAAACAGGGACATTAAAGGTGTGAGGGATTAAAAATATGGCCGAGGAAAAAGTGAGACGTGGGGAGGACGAAACGAAGGAAGAGGTGGATGAATTATAGCAAAAAGAAAATGTTGGACTCATAACAAAACTGTAACCGGATCAGCAAAGTAGAAAACCTGAGCTGAAGATAAAATCTGTGAGTCAACAAACAGGTGAGAGAGGCTCAAAGGAGATGACAAAGGTCAGCAGAGGGAACAAATGTTGTGGAACAAAGTGGGTGGGAAGAGAATAAGTTTGGGAAACACATTTAGGGGAAAAGAAGAAGCAGGTTGTCTTTAGAGAAGGATGTGTTTACTCAACAGATTAGTCAGCATTATACCTCTTTGCTTTTGTCTGGAGAAGGAGGGACTGACTGACAGGCTGAGAGGAGGGAGGAAGTGAAGAGGGAATCACCTCCGTGGTTGTCAGGTGAAGGAGGTCCTGACGGGCAGCGTGAGGAGAAAGGAGTCAGAGCAGGGACAGGAGGAGAGAAAAAAGTGACAGGAGGGGAGAAGAAAGAAAGATCCAGAAGGTTTAAGAGAGACAAAGAGGAGGATTTGCTGTTTTTAAACCGACTGACAGTCTGACTGACTTTACCGACGACCAACAACGAGCTTTTTGCTCCGAGCTATTACTCACAGAGAGGGAGGGCGAGGAGGACCGTTTAGTGTTTACATCAGTAATTACTGTTTTTACCTTTCGGCTTCATGATCAAAGTGTGCTGAAGTTCACACACACACACACACACACACACGCACAGATGGACAAATAGACGCATGCACCAGGTGTTGGCTCGTGCCTTGTGGGCGTGGAAACCGTGATGTCTTCACGGGGATGATGAGCTCATAAAATCTGTGCTGCCACACTTCCAGGAACGAGAAGCTTGTTGTGATCAGTTTGGGATTACGTCTGTCCGAAGTCAGACTGATTCCTGCCAAGATTAAGATCAACATTTTTTTATTTAACCTCATGATTATTTGAAAGATTCTTACATTATACATCAGCTTTAAATGTGACCCAATAACACGTCACTGTTGTGTTAACGTCTTGTTCTGTGGACAAAAACAGTTAATATAGC
Organism: Acanthurus lineatus; assembly: GCA_029814665.1. NCBI lineage: Eukaryota > Metazoa > Chordata > Actinopteri > Acanthuriformes > Acanthuridae > Acanthurus > Acanthurus lineatus. The sequence goes on along the minus strand of JAPZDV010000020.1, from coordinate 15,458,286 downwards.
TTTAATATATAATAATAACAAAGAAAATTACTCATTTTCTTCTTTTCTTTAAGCATTAAAAGGATAAAAAATAGAGTAGTTGGTCCAGAGCATGCAGAATAAAAATTACTAACTCTGGTTCCATGTTTTCTTTCATTGATTACATGCATTTAGTGCACAGCAATCAATAATAAGCAATTATGTAGTTTGCTCATTTAAACTAAATCAACCCGAACAGTGAAACTTCAGTCTGTGACTTCTCTCTACTTTACTCATCCTGATATGAATCACTTGACCAGTTGGGTTTATACTTAATTATACGAGACATTTGAACATGTTATTGACGACTGAAAAGTCTCTGCTTTATATCTGTCAATAATTGATTTTATTTTTACCTGTTTCATGAAAAGAATAGTGAGGAAACGGTGAAAGGAGGGAAGCGAGGCAGAGACGCACCACCTGGATGCTGTCTAGATGTATGAACAGCTCATGTGTCATAAAGACATCAGCAATGCGTCAGTTATGAGATAAAAGAGCAAAAGTGTTTTTGTCCTGTTTGTCCGTAATCAGAAGCTTAATGAAAAGACCCTCAAATGAGTGAGACGCAGAAAACAAGACGCTGGAATGATTAGTCTGTGAATGTTTCACTTCGTCTGTGTTTATATGAAACCCCCGATCGAAGGCCGGTGGACAAGACTGCAAAGTGAATCAGAAACAGACCAAAAGTCGGGAGTTGCAGTGATGTTGGTGGTCCTAAAAAACAGGGTTCAGTTTTAATGTGTGCTTTCCCAGAAGACATTTTTATCCAGTGAGTAACCAGTCAGCGTCCATTACAGCGGGATCTCTTACACAGCTCAGCTCGGTTAACTGCTAATGAACTTAATGCCAGCAGAGTTTGTAGTTTAGTAACCGTCTATCTCGGTGATCCCCGACCTGGGAAGATAAAAGAAACAGCTTTATCTCCTCAGACAGGTTTCAGGTTGCAGGTTTCACACAAAACAACATGAAGATAAGAATCTCTGCTAACATGAAATACGTTTCATGATGTGTCCTGAGTTTTAAACAGGCACAGCTGCTCCATCACATGCCACGATCCAGAAACTAATGAAGGCTTTTTAAAATCTCAACACACATCACCTCACATTCTTTGTCTGCATCTCAGTCGTTTTTCTCATTTGTGAAAGAATAAAAACTTACATCACAACAAACAACACAACACAACAACAGCTGCAACATCTGCCAAAGATGCAAATCTGTGTAGTTTGCCGACTTGAAACAACTTTATTTTTCTTTTTTTTAACAAAACTTTTGCAAACCTGTGTCATCTTGTTTGACATTTTCTTCTCATCCAACATCGGATTGTAGGATTTTACTCTTGAGGTAGAACAAAGGATGGCATCGTGTTGATGATGATGATGATGATGATGATGATGATGGAAATGGCATAAATGCTCTTCCTTCTTTGAAGGACATGAGATTCCCCCCAATCTGATGTCTGCATAAACCCGAGCATGGCCGTGGATCGGACTGGCAGGGTGGCTGTGTGGGGCATGGCAGGGAGGGAGACAGACAGAAGATGGTCTCTTTACATCCTCTCTTTCTGCCCTGACGCTGGCTGAGTTTTTCCCGGAGCTGCCCGATAGCACAGTCACCTTTTTCTGGGAGCAGAAAACACAAGCAAACAGTGAAACACACACTGAGGCACATTTCTCTTCAAGGCTCACGAAAGGTTTAATATCATGTTTCTGTAAGAGCTTAACAACAGCTTCAAACTGTTCAGCAGGTTTCATGAGCAGGATCATTCAGTAATCCAACACTCACAAACTGCTGAGGGAAGACTGAAGAACTTGTAAACAGAATAGAGTTTTTTAAAAAAAGGGTTGAAACACTAAAATAAACAGCTTTAAGTTTTGCAAATATGACACTTTTTTTTATTCGTTCATCGTCGGAAAAAGGTGGAATCGGCTCACTTTCTCTGCATTTGTGCTTGTGTGGTTTTGTTGTGTCCCTGCTGCTGTGTGTGTTTCGCGGTCCCGTCCGGGTGTGTCCATGTGGCGTTTGCAGACAGATGCATGAGATGTGGTGGCTTTTAAGTGTCCATGTGTGTGTGTTTGGCAGCTCAGTGGTTTGTATTTGTCCGTCTGTGTCCTCTTCCTCCCTCACTCTCTCTCCTCTTCTTCTTCTTCGTCTCTCCCTTGTAAACACTTTCTCCTCCTCCTGCCTACATTCTTTGTGACCCCCGTCCCTCCTCCCACCTCCTGCATAATTAATATTTGCATGACTGTTTCTCAGTGTGTGTCTGTGTGCTGCTACCTGAACACTTCTCACATCTTCTGCAGACTAATGTTGGTATGTGTTTGCTGCAGCACCCCCCCCTCCACAGTCTAGGCAGCATGCAAAAGCTCCAGAACTCTTATATGTTTACTTACATTTATTACTTTATTTTGATGGTTGTAATCAGAATGGACACCACTTTGCCTTGTACTCCATTTCTTTGTTTTTCTGCGTGTACTTTATTTCAAAGCTCGCCCATTTAGGAGGTTCAACATGAACGTCACTGCTGCCTAGACTGCTGTGTTTGATGTCATGGTGGCCGCTGACTGTTTGTCTGAGCTGATTCATTTGATTGACAGTTTGTTGTTGCTCATCCGGCGCACCTTCTGCACACGTGCGGCAGCAGAACCTGCTTCCTGCTAGCTCTGTTGGATTGATGATGGACTCGTCCTGTCTCACTGCTTCTCCTCCATCCACAGAGCTCGATGTTTGATCACTCACTGATCCCTTCTCTTATTCCTCTCTGATGATTCGCAGCGAGCAGATGAGAGCATCACCATCGACACCACCCTGCTGGTCCATTTCTTTGGAAAGAAAGGGAAAGCAGAGCTGACATTTGATGACTTCTACAGGTACAAAGACTGAACGGCGGACGGCATAAAATGAGTGTTCAGGCTTTAAACTACTAACCACTAACCAAATCACAAAATAGTTAAATGCTTCTTTGATGAAAATCTCTTTAATATTCTTTCCCTTCTTTGATGTTGTTCAGGTTTATGGATAACCTTCAAACCGAGGTGCTGGAGATCGAGTTTCTGACTTACTCTAAAGGGATGACCACCATCAGTGAGGAAGACTTTGCTAAAATCCTGCTGCGTTTCACCAACGTGGAGAACATCAGCGCCTACCTGGAGAACGTCCGCCAGTGTATTCCAGACGAGAAGGTACAGCGCAAACATGCACAAAGGTCTTAAACCAGCAGCTGGAGATATGCCAACTCTGCTTACATCACGATGTTTTAGCAAAGTCAAGCTGTTAGTGTCCCTTAATCGACAACAAATATATTATGTGGGACTCTTAGCAGAAGTTGGAGCATGTCAGAGTTGTGATCTATGTTGGTCTGCGTAGCTTTGATGGCTGATAACTTAACTGTTCAGTTTAGGGTCAAATTTACCAGGATAACATCTACTGTTGAGGATAACCTCCATCCATCTGTTAATCCCAGCTCTCTGCTTATCTCACTCAACATCTGCATTGCCTTTTGGGAATTAATGGCTCCTAATTATTGCCAACTGGTGAAAATACACCACATAAAGCACACAGTCGTGTACTTCTTCACAGAACAGTTTTGATCAGGACTCTGGATGGTCAGTTTATGTTGACTGTGACAGCAGACGCCTCTCCTAACCTTCTGTCTGTTTCACTTCTTCCTCCTGCTCTATTTGTACGTGTGTCATCAAACTCCCGACACTGTCGCTGCCTGAGGCCATCATGGCTCTCCACACCTCTGAGCTTCACTGCCTCATTTGACCACACACACACTCACACATAAACACACTTGAATCCACAGTCTCGTGCTTGTGTCTTTTGTGGGAACCTTAAATAACATGATGCATTCTTGAACCGCTTACTCTTAACTTTAAGCACCGCGACCCTAAATTTTATTCTGATCTGAACTCGTTAAACCAAGTCTTAACATCCAAACAGCCCTTAAAGTTGTTAAGATCAGCTCAAATGTCCTCATCCTTAAAAAATGTCCTCATTGTCTGTTTGTTTCCTCTCTGTGTGGCACAAGAAAACACACATCTTCACCTCTACCGACGTGAATATCTATGTCTATCTGTCTTCTGTGTGTAGTTCTTATGCAATCCGTCTCTTTTTCTGTCCCTCCCTTCTTTCCTTTCCATGCTGTGGAAGAAGCAGGAGGTTGGTTTCTGCCTTAAATGACACAAAACCTGCAGCTGCAAACTGTCAGTCGATTCCTGCTGCTCAGTTAGTTCACTATCTTCTTTGTTTCTCCGTATAAGAGAGAGGAGAAGATACAAGGCTGCCTGGAGTATTGTTGTTTTTTATTCGTGTGTTCTTTTTTTAGCTGCATCTTTTCACACAAACTTACAAAGACTGTATTCCTTTTTTTTTTTTAGTTTCAGTTTATATTTTATGCACAGTGTTTGTTGTTAATGTAGCCGTCTTAAGGTTTGATCTGGATCCACAGCAAAGAGCATGTGGTTTGAATGGCTTCAGCATCATGACTGTATGCAGTTCTGGGTTATTAAACACTGCAGGGAGGCTGCTGTTGAAATGTTCTGTATCACGACCACACGGTCCTGTCATTAATGACCTTTGATGTCATTAATGGTATTATTTCATGAATATCAAGGTTGTTGATTGATAATACGAGTTGTGGTCAGCTGTTTTCTTTATTTTGAGGAGTTTATTTCTCAGACGCAGGCTGGATGTGACGTCTTGAATGTTTTTTGCACGTCTGCCAGGGTTTCTTTGGATGTCAGTGTGTGCTGAAACACTCATTACTCTCAGTGAACAACATTTTTACACTATTTCTCTCGTTCTCTGGGCTGGATAGAGTGTTTTTTTTATACTATACCTGTTCTTTTTTTCTGGTATTTCAGGGAATCACCTTTGACGAGTTTAGGTCCTTCTTCCAGTTTCTCAACAACCTCGAGGACTTCGCCATCGCTATGCAGATGTACAATTTCGCTTCTCGCTCCATCGGACAAGGTAGAAGAAGAGCAGAGCTCACAGTCAGCTCTGATAGTCCCACACAAACACAAGGGGGTGTGTTTTTCTTCTTCTAACCTGGTGTGCAACAAGTGGCTGAAATGGTTTTTACTCTGTTTCCTGTCAGATGAGTTTGCGAGGGCGGTGTATGTGGCCACTGGACTGAAACTGACGCGTCACCTCGTTCACACCATCTTCAAGATATTTGACGTAGATCACGATGACCAGCTCTCCCACAAGGAGTTTATCGGAATAATGAAGGACCGTCTGCACAGGGGAGCCAGGGTGAGGAAAAGACAAACACTACAGCTTCCTGACAGAAAGTTGTCTCAGGCTGAATCTGTCTGAATTTGATAAAACTACAGTAACTGAAGGTGGACGCTTGGTTCTAACAGCAGAGTAGAATAAATCACAGTCAGCCACAGGATGGAGGAGTGAGATCTTATTGATCTCCATAAGAGAAACTTACCTCCTTTTCACACAAACGTTGGAGGTTAAAGTCTGCTGCAAAAGACATCATGTAGATAGTTGGGATTAATTCAGATTAAGAGTTGAAAATAATGAGATTTGAGGATTATCTTGAAATTTTTCCTTTTCTTGATCGTGTTGCATGGCAGCTTTTCTGAAGAAGCTGACAACAACTTCAATAAGTTACCTGAGGAGATGAAAACTAGCAGTCACATTTAGAGACTTCATAGTGTAATTTTAAAGGATGGACACTGCCCTCTAGTGATTATGATGCAGTACTACAGATTAGAGTCTCACAACAGAAAGTAAACACAGAAATGAGAAGTTGAGTTGTTGCGAGCTCACAGTTTGCCTGATACGTCACAAGCTTTACTAACGTTGCACGACAGCGAACCTGGAAGTCAGTCAAAAGTTTCACTGAAAGCTTCTCTGGATGCTGTTTCGGCCTCACAGTCTCGGCTTATTAACGCTGTTTTCTCTCTTTCTCTGCTTGCATCCTCAATCTCCTGTGTCATCCCGTCATCCCAACCTCTCCTTTGTTACGTCACACCAATACACTTCTTCTCTCTCGTCCATCACACCTGCTGCCTGTGTTTCTTCCTTGTTTCTCCTCTCCTGTGTTTCTCTGCCATGATGACTATCCACTGACCTCTCAGGGGTATAAATCTGTGGAGCGAGCCACCTCTTTCAGATCCTGTTTGAAGAAGGAGCTGGCAAGCAGATAAGTACCACAGCAAGTTACTTTAAGTTCCCCATATTCACTGTTTTCATCATTTTATATGTAGATTTTATTTCCACAGTTTGAGTAATTATTGAAAACATAGTAATCCCACGTCTGGAAATGATCACAGCATCTGCAGCAATAATATTTCCTTTTATACTTTCCACTATAATCTTTAACTCCAGGGGTCGATAGCAAGGTGCAATATGACTTCAAACGTCTTTGACATCTTTTATTCAAAAAGCTAAAGACAGGATTACGATGGTTAGCTGGTTAGCATGCTAACTTCAGAGGATTCCCTGCAACACAACACACAGACGTCTTTGACATAATATCAGAGTTTCTTCGTATTCTTTTGATATAATCAGCTAATTTTTTAACATTTAAAACATTAATACGCCTTAAAAACTATTTTACAGTCACAGTTATCAATAATTGAACTTTCTGTAAACAGCAAATTGCAAGTTGTCAAGGTCACATCTGTGATCCAGTAAGTGCAGCTGTGTGTTCCTGAATATCATCACTTTGGAGAGTTCAAAATATAAC
>JAPZDV010000020.1:15426724-15446313 GCA_029814665.1 Acanthurus lineatus | reverse complement strand
GAGAGGAAATGTACTTAATGAACTTTACAGAGAGGAGAAAAAGAAAAGAGTGAAGGGAAACATGAGGAAAAAACCAGAGACTGCTGAGTCTCAGTTGAATCAGAAGTGAAACTGAAAAACACACCCAAGTGCCTGTCGTTGCTCTGATTCTGTGACTCTATGTTTAATTGATCAACTTGGGGTTTTTTTTGAGTCGGGCTGATGTCAGAAAATATGACAAAAGGTGTTTAAAGTGTCATTTGAACTCCTCAGTAGAAGCCTGGAAAGAAAATCAAACATTCATTCAGTTTGGCCCTGCAGTGCACTGTCATTTCTTAAATATCTGATGGAGTTTCCCCTCTATTTTATGACATTTTTTCACACCAGGCCATTAATTTAAAGATTATTGATATAGTTCCTTTTGTAAATATTAGTATAACAATTTTATTTTATGCTAAGTTTATGTTTTTAAATACACTTGTCTTTTTTTTTCCGTGACAAAAATTAGCGTCCCGTCTTGCCAGTATTTTAAATTTCTATTAGATGTATTCATCGTGGCCTTTTTCTAACATATCGTACTCTCCCTTTCTAAGACTTTATATGATTTTTTTTGGATAGAATTACTGCCTTTTTCTCCTGTTTGTGTTGTCAGTATCATGTGCTGATTTGCTTTGCTCTCATTTACACAACATGTGACTGAACAAGACACAAGACAGAGAACACAGAGGTGGTTTTTGAAGGCAGCAAGCGTCCCAGAGGGACTTCAGATTTCAAATGATTGTCAGTTTTCACCTTCAAACAAACTAATACTGCACTTTCAGGGATCGGCTTGTAGTTTCAGACTGAAGAACTCAGGTGTTTGCTGTTTCTTACCTGATGATGAACTGTGACTTTCCTCTCTAAGCAGACAAGGAATAAAGATTTAGTGCACATGTTCGCAGTCATCAATGACTGGATTTTGGGGGTTTATATGTTTGGTGTTTGTTTTTTTTCCCCCAAATGTTGCAGTAAAATAATAATCTGTATAATGGGACATTTTTTTATGAAGCAGTATTTTGCAAATGAGCCTCTCTAACAACTCAACACATTGTTGTTTAAACCTGTATTTTTTGGTTAAAAGTCTCAAGATCACTTGAACCACATTTCTGTGTTTGAAACTACACCTGGTTCAGTCTAAACCAAGTTGCTGTGTCCTGTGAAAATCACCTGAAACCCTGTAGAGGTCGCTGTTTATGAGGTTTAACTTGCTGGAGACTTTGTCCACTGAGGTTCAAGGTTTTTATAATAAAGTAAAACTTACACAGCCTGCATCATTTTTTCTTTATATCCCTAAAATTTACATTTTTACCACATTATTTTGAAGACCACCGTGTAATCAACTGTTAAAATTATGTGGTTGTGTACTTACAAATAAAGCTCTCACTTTTTCCTCAGTTAATTTTGATGGCAGTATGATCAGCTGTCTGTTTGACAAACACAGCCATGACTTAAGAAATGTGTTTTTAAAGTGTTTTTGTCTTTTAACCATGATTATGACTTGGAATATTCTCCTCTGAGCCTAAAATTGGCAAATTAAAGTTACTTTTCTGTTAGTAGTGAATGTTTTTGAATCATTATGGAGTAATAAGAAAGATTAAAATCACCAGAATGAGGCACAGATGTTGAAAATATTATTAAAACAGACACAAAACATGATAATATACACAACTAACGTATGATACAGAAAATAATAACTTTAAATTCTTGCTTCAGGTATCAACTTTAAAATTTAAAATAATTATAAAGAACTGCTTTCTTTTAAGTAGGGACATTTTTTATATGAATCGAATCATTCATCTGTGATAATAATAATAATTATAATTATAATATTATGAATATTACGTACAAACAGGAAGGTGCGTGTGACGTAACTTGCCGTGTGACGTCATACGTAAATAAGTTGATCAAGGCTCTGCTGCTCACTCGAGAGGTTGTTCTCTTCTTTTAGCTGTTATTATCCTCCGCCTCAGCGATATCAAGAACAATGCTAAAACTACACACAAACACCTGAAGTTTAAACGAAATTAACGCATCTAATCCGACTCTTAGGGATATGCCATCTGACTTTGTAACGTAGCTACAAAGTGAACCTCGTGAGGACAAACAAACCGAGTCGTCAGTCCGGCGGCTAACGGGCGTTAGCATAACAAATCCCCGCACCTCGTGCTCACTTTCTCTCCCGCTTCGTCTTCGTCTGTGGTCGGTCTTCAGGTTCTGTCACCGGGTCCGGTCCGTGGTTTCTCCAGGAGAGGATGAATTGGTTTTTTCCACAGTCCAAAGGCTCCGGACCTCTCCCTCCTCTCAACAGCCTACAGCAACAAAGACAGCGGCAGATTGAGTCACTCAAAGCCGCCCATCCGAGGTACCGTAACCGGCAGCCGGTCTCCGTAAATCAGACCCCTGATGACGCCGATTAGCTTGTTAACATTAACGTTATTAGTTCAAACTAAAGCTATAATTAATGTTTCCTGTCCACATCGCTGCTGCTAATTACCAGAACATATTTGAGTTGAACGTCACACACACACAGCTGATGTTTACTAGCATTGCTAGCCACCTGTCTCACAGTTAGATCACAAGAAATGTTTTTTTGTTTAACACACAGCTCAAAGTCTGTTTTTAACACACGATAGTCTCTGTGATCCTGTAAATATGTGAAAATGACAAATGAACATAAAACAACTGTCAATAAGAGGTCGTCGAGTAGCTGATGTTTGCTAACTTTTCCTCAAAGCTAACTAGCTAGCTAAAAGTGATTTGTTAGGGCAGTGTGCTAGCTGGCAAGCTAATCTAGTCAGTCAGGGTCAGTAAACGTTGCAGTGTCTAATTTTAGGGGTTGATGACACAAGTTGGAGCTGGTCCGCCTCGTCCTGTGATCATTCCAGTGTTTGCCACGCCAACTTGTCACGCCTGTAGTTTCAGGAGGAGCTAATAAGATGTGGAGATTAAAGTATTAGCCTTTGTTTGCTTTCATGGAAATGCAGACGCCACAGTGATTAACCTGCTGTGGTGAATGCTGCTTACAGTGTGATAATGATATTATGGAGTATCAGGATGGAAAAAAGGGAAAGTTCTTAGTATTCAAAGGCTGTGTACGGGGAGGGGGGTGTTAAACCAGGGCCTCCTCCTCTGAAACTAATATCATCATCACTCGCCATGACATTTCTTTATAGTTTGCCTTCTCTGTGATGTGATGACAGTATTGCATTACAGTTATTGCACATGGTAACCGTAGGTGAATCTCTGTGGGAGAAAACAGTTGTAAAGCAGTACGACAAATAAACACTGGGATTAGCATTTGGCACAGTGAACATGGAAGTAAGACCGGGAAGTTTGTCCGTATTGTGTTGATATTGTGATATGAGAGCAGATTTCTTGTTAGAATTACAGTATATTTATATTATGTTATGGCTGAAGTGCTTGTTATTTTAAAGGCTGCTTCCCTGTAATGTGGTGTAGTTTTATGAACTTACCAGACTGTTGAGGCTAGTGTTGGCAGTGTTTTGTGAAAGAACCAGTAGTCATCACCATAATATTGTCACAGTATTGATACTACAGCATTTGGGCAAAAAAAAACTGTAATAGTTGTTGTTCCCACTAATGTTTAGCCTCTTTGTGGAGATTACAAGTAATTAGTTGTCGTCGTTGTTGATGTTGTAATATTATTTTCTCGTCTGTCAGATTTCTTTGAATCTCTCTTTCTTGTGAGTTCAGACTTAAGTGTTGTAACACTGGTTTTGCTGTGACATTACACTGACATGCACATATTTCAATAATACATCTCTGAAAAAATGAAACTACCAGAAAAAAAGTGTAAGAGCAGTAATGACACTTTTAATTGTTTAGTGTGCATTATGGTCACTGAGGCCAGCGCTGATGGTTCCTTCACCATCGACTGATTACGGAGTATAGATCTTTTTGTCTGGAGTTAACGGGTTTGGAAAAGCATTTAGGGCCATTAAACATCAATAAAGGGTGTCACCATGTTTTGTTAATGTGCTGATCATGACTACAGATGCAGAATTGCAGATTATAATACTCCTGCTTTTACTGTTTCCAACAGCCTCGCAGAGATCCAGAAAGATGTCGAGTACAGAATACCATTCACAGTCAACAACTCCACCATTAGTATTAACATGTGAGTACATCTTTGCACATACAGACACATGATCCTAACATGCATCTACATCCACTCACAAGTCAGACGTTGTTGGGATTTTGACTTTGTTTTTAATCTGTAAGTTAGTAAAAGTTGCTCTCAACCAAACAATTATTAATCATCCCTTCAGTCGTTGGTATATAATCTGATCCCCAATCAGCTTGAACAGAGTTTCCCTCTGTTAGTCTAAAATAAAAGTAGTCATTATTAAATTGTGTCTCTGCATGTTTTTATGTCAAAAGTGACACACACAAGAAAAAAAACCCAACAAAAAGCAAAAGCAAACTCATCTACTTGTAATGGAAAAAGAGATATTTTCTTATATTGTTTCTGGGATTCAAGAAAACTGAACTTATCATTCTTCTTCTTCTTCTTTCCTCTAGTCTGCTGCCTCCTCAGTTCCCTCAGGAGAAGCCGGTGGTTAGTGTTTACCCTCCTGTCGGCCATCATTTAGTTGACAGCAATAACGGCACCATTATCACCAGCCCTCTCATCACTAATGTAAGTAATTGTCTAGGTTTTTGATATTAATTGATGTAGTTTGGTTTGTGGATTTCAGCCCTTTTTGTTGTCCAGGGAAGATCAAGAAGCGAGTTTGAATGTCTGAGCATGTGCTGAATTCATATCAGTGCAAAACAGCCTCAGTTACATGTTATTGCTCTCGTCACTTAGTAAACCTTCACTATTTTACTAATGCAAAACAAAATTTGACAAAACAACTGCATTACTTATATGATACTTATTAAATAATTGTTCAACAATTGATTAATGTTTTACCCAAATGCTAAAAACAGGCTTATTTCGTGGTAATTTTCTCGTAAAGAGAAGTATCAGATGACAAACACAGAACAAGCAGCGTCTCTCTGGCAGGCTGAAACTGATAGCTGTGTCCAAAATAGTTTCACATCTGACTAAAAAAGAAACTGAAATTAGAAAGTTAAAGTAGCGTGGTTTCCACAGCCAAGCAGCAGAGAAACGCTGCGTTGCCTCCTCGGTCCTGACTGAAAAATGTCATAGATGTGATGTTTGTTTATGTCGTCTCTTGTTTTAATGATTTTCTCATGACCTTTGTTAAGCATTTGTTTGACCCCTCAGCAGTCCAGCTGCTATCTCTCACATCTGTATCAAACCAGAAAAGGGTCCCATCAGGTTTCTTTTACAAAGATGTTAATTAAATGCAAATCAGAATATTTGTATAACTTCATCTTATCAGAGATTCTAGTTTGCATGTAAATATATTCATAATAAATGAGAACCTCGGACCAAAACAACGATAGGAGAAGATATCTGATATCACAGCTACATGTAAACATGGGGCTTCTTGTGATAAAATACAGATTTTCTCTTTATTTCTCATAAGAATCTGCATTTTTATTTAACTTTCTTTGTTTGTTCATGCTGTTTTTTTTTAAATGATGTTATTTCCGCTTTTCTTCAAGTGTTTTTAGTGTGTAATGTTTTGTGTGATGTTTGTAGTTTGGGATGCACTCAGATCTGGGAAAGGTCATTCAGAGTTTGATGGACGAGTTCTGGAAAAGTCCTCCTGCCTTGATGTCTTCTGGCGCTGCTGGCTTTCCTTTGTGAGTTTGCTCTCACGTTCATGGACGCTAGTCTCTCAGTACTTTCAATATTTTATGCTTTTATTGAGACAGTGCAGCAAAAAAAAGCAGCCGTAGGAAGAAGTTGTTTATCAAAGGGGAAGTTTGGGTAATTCTTTGTGATTTTGATGTTGTAATGTACAGTTTTACCTCTAAAATAAGTCTGAAAACAGACTGTGTGCTTTTATCTAAACACTCTCAGTTAAAAAGTTTTGTCAGGTTTCCAAAATGAAACTGTTAAATACAATCGTTGTTGTATATAAAACCAAAATGAGTAACTTGTAAAAAAAACAATCTCTAGAATTATATTTGACATGTTTGTTTGTGAAATAAACTTGTTTTTTATGTTAAACACGACAGCATCTACAAGGCGTCAGGCATGGCTCCTTACCCGACTCAGGCTTTCCACTATGGTCCTCGCCACGTGGGCCCCAGTCACACGCCCCCTGCTGGTCCAGCTCCGTCTCCGGCTCCCATGCCTCATCCAGGGGTCGACAGTGCCCACGGGCCCCCCCGAGCTCCAGCTCCATACGGACTGATCTCTGACCTGCCTCTGCCTGTTCCCACTGGAGACTCTCAGGTACATGAATAAGAGATATCACACATGAGTAGATATGTGAAATTAGCTCTAAACAAACGCACAAAGGCGCTGAAATGAGTTTACATTTTTCAAAAAGTGAACATTGTCTACATGAAGTGTTATCATTTAAACAGCTTGTCATGAAATTAACCCGCTCTAGTGCTTTGAAAAGTAAATTCACATCAAGCACTGACGGTTTGCAAACACTGGGCTCATTAACCTGTTTACATACTTAAAAATACATAAAAATTAATGATAAAATGAAACAGTAGAGCATTAACATCACATTCACACTCTGACAAACCAAGAAAATTTAAGGCCTATTAAGGCAAAGAGGCCTTAGGTTTAAATTATCTGTCCTTCAGCTGATTGGTCGAGCCAGCGTTAGCATAGATATGAATTAATAGCAGAAGGTGACGCGTGTAAACTCTCTGTTTCAGGCTGGACTGAACGGACACATGTACAAGATGCCTGAGATCCCCGAGTCTTTTCCTGAACTCTGTGACATGAAGTAAAGTATTCCTAAATACTTTTAATTCTAAAATGTCTTCAGTTTTGATCCCATAACATTCATGTATTTGCTGTGTTGTTCTGTGGCCTCCCCAGTCTGAGGCAGCTGTCCAACATGTCTGAAAACGAGGACGTGTTGCTGGAGTTCTTTGTGAGTTTGCCACAACTCAAACAGGTCACCAGCGATAAGGAGGAGCTGGTCACCAGCATCGTGGACATGGCCAGTAAGTTCCTCCTCTGTTCCTGGTCAGAAAGTGTCTGAATGATAAACTGTGATGGGAGAGTTTAAATTTACATTTAATCTTTTGTCATTCACAGAGAAAAACCTTCAGATGGAGCCACAGCTGGAAGGGAAGAGACAAGAAATGCTCTACAAGGTAAGAAACTACATCGATCTTTCTTTCTCTCACACACAGACTGTCAGGCCTCGTTTAGAACAAATCAGAAGCAAAAGGCTGATGTGAAAAAAACACACTGATGCTCTTTTAATGCAGCTTTGAATGTGTTTTTGTCTGTTGACAGTTTGAACAGCTGACTCAGATGAAGTCGTCCTTTGAGACGAGGATGCAGAGGCAGCACGACCTCAGTGAGGTGAGAGCTGACTGAGCGATGATTGTTGTTAATTTGTTTTGACTGTAAGTTAACCAGACTGCTGGTTAAAGAAAACGTACCTGAAGCCACCTTAAGTCAAATAAAAACAAACTGAAGTAGGAAAAGTTGAAGAGTTAAAAGAAACCGACCTGAACCTGCTTGAACACGTCTGTAAACACCGAAGATGTCTGACTCGGTTTCTTACTCGTGTGTCTCTCCTCTTTCACCAGAGTTGCAGTCTCAGCACTTTACAGGCTCGGTTAAAAGTCGCAGCCCATCAAGCCGAGGAGGAGTCGGAGGAGACGGCGGAAAACTTCCTGGAGGGACGAACGGACATCGACGAGTTCCTGACCAGCTTCATGGAGAAAAGAACGGTGAGAAGTCGGGAGTGAAATATTAATGTGAAGACAACGTTGATAATGTTTGAGTCTGATGTGATCGGACGTGCAGGAAGTGACATTTAACTGTTTTTGATTGTTTTGTTTTTCCTGCAGCTTTGCCACAGCAGAAGGGCTAAAGAGGAAAAGTTGCAACAGTACATCAACGCACACGGACAGTTTCCTTCCAGCCACTAGTACAAGAGGTAAAACACACACATTTGAACAGATTACAAGTGTAACTAGCAAACAAAATTTACCAGGCTGTAACACACAGCCGGTCATTTGTCCGTCTGGTGATTCTCAGCTGACTGTTTCACAACAGGCTGCCCTCGTGCTTTTTGTTTAGAACTGTACTTCCCTTCATTTTATCCGGTTGAAACAATTTGTCACCGTCTTTGGATCCTCCTGCTTCTCACTTCTCACATTTTGGTTCTCAGGTTTTGGTGTTTTCACAGCCAACTGCTGCCAACTAAACGGGAGACAGACATCGGAGGGGACAAAAAGCACACTGAGTCAACAACGAACACTCGGAGGAAAAGGAAGACAGTGATGTCGATGGTGTGCTTTAAAAAAAAAAAGAAAAAAAGAAACACACTTTGCCCACATCTGGGCTTTAAACAAAAAAAACACACACAGTGCAAGTTGTATGGAGTCGCCACAAGAGGGAACGAGTGACACACTGAGGATCGATCGCACAGTGGTGGTTTGTCCAGTTTTGACCTGAAAGTGATGACGAGAGTTTTGTTTCTTTTTAGAGTTTCTGTCACTTTGCTGAGTAAGAAAAACACCTGCATACGAACGGAGTGGTTGATGACGTTAAAAGTTTGGAAGAACTTACGACAGTATTCCCAATCTTACACTTTTCCATGCAGCGAGCAAATAAACGTCTCTGAAATAATCTTAAAAATGCTAATGCCGTCTCTGAGGTCACTGTCAAGTCCTCGCTTTATTACCTGAGAAAGGTCCCGTTCTTTGCGGACAGGTGGAGGAGCGTCGTTTGCTCTGCTGATCTTCTGTTTACGTTGAAGAGATTGTCTGAGAACTTTGAATGAAGCGCAGCAGTGACACCAAATCAAATAAAGATAATCTCTCCAACAAACAGGAAGCGAGGGCGGGACAGTGGTTCAGGAGACGCCAGCAGCTCCAGCTGTTAGAATTTAATTCTTTGGTTTGGGTCCTTTATCAGGTTGTTGGGCGTCCCCCCCCATAAGAAAGGTCTTGAATGCACCTCAGTGTCGGTGTATTTGCACAAAAATTAACAATTCGATGAAACCTGTCATGGTGACACTCTGATTCTCGTAATCTTGTTTACTCCAGATTATTTACTGTACACCAAAGTCGGAGTCGACACAGTCCAGGTGAAACACCTGGTTACAGGTAGTCGCTCTGATTAGTTTGTGAGGAGTTTTTAACATTTAACCTGAATGTTTCAAACACAAACAATTTCAGACTCTGACCAGTTTAACAGATGATGTAAACGAGGTTAACGGGAAACCAGAATCACCTGAACGGCGTCAACGGTTTAATCACACCATTACTTTTCTACATGAATCGACTTGTTTGTGTGGATGTGAGTATACTGATCACGCTGAGCACCATCATGATGTTGTGGCTGTTTTCTGACGCCGCTTGACGTTGAAATTTTTAAGCGAGAGCCTCAGCAGGTTTGAGATAATTCGGGGTGATATTAGGTTAAATGCTGCAGTAAAACCCAATGACATTGGATACTGTATTTAAATAATGTTAATAATAGGCTTTATTGTAATCAAAGACTGAGACGCCTTGTATTATATGTTATTTAATTTGTTAGAGTAATAAAAGCATTTAGAATAAATCTTGTTTGCTTTATTTGCTGTAACTGTAACACTGGATGCATTGTTAACACTCCAACCACTTCCTCTTTAATCTCTTTACAGGAAAGAGTCGCCAAAACACTGAATTTTATGCTTTTGTACATCATTAATACCTCAAACTGGAGTTTATCATTGTATCCCACAGAGTAGCCCATCAAGCTGCAGCATGGCAGCAGTGTTATTGTGACATTTACATGTAATTTAAGTGCAAGCAGTAAGAGTGTTAATATGTTTGTGAAGAGATAAATAGTTCACACAGTAGAATAATATTGGATTAATATTTAACCACAGAGGTTCTTTGAATCCATAAAATCTCTTTAAATAACAAAGTAATTGCACTAAAGTATAGATAGAGTTATAGACTGATAGCAGTAACTTAATCAGCAATTAATTATTACTTAAAAGAAGCCGTTCTGAACACTGGATCCAATAAACTGAACAGGTTGTACAGGTTGCTGTAAACATTAACATGAAATCACGTGTAACCAGAGTGGTTATATATTTAGCCTATAAATCAGTGTCATGCAGTTTACTCAGTACAAACAGCTCTGTGAAGTTTATCAGACCATAGCTGCAAAAACACACAGGGCTGATGGGAAAATACTCAAACTAAGCAAGTTTTATTGTTGTATGGGAAGAAAAGCCACTAAGCCTGAACTCAATGACTTTTACTGGACATAAAACCGTATTGGTCATAACATTTAAATTATAGCATTATCTTTGCGTTAAAGTTTTTTTGGGCTAAAGTAGAATGAACAACCCCAAAATTCAAGTCAGTACTCCTCATTTACACACATTTATTTCCATTTTGCAGTCATTTACACAAAGAAAAAGGCATCTTATAAAGTGTTGAACTAAATTAAATTATTTTATTTTGTAATTTGCTATTAATTCCCCCTTTTTATTATTATTTTCAACGCAAAATCTTTTTGTCATAAAGCTGAGTTTAAAGTGAATGTAAACTGGTAATAGCAGTTTGTTGTCCAGTGATCGGAGCGTGGAGCGCTTGGTGTTTTTCTCCTCTGGAGCAGCAGGTGGCGGTATTTCACCGAACGCGCTTCAGCTACCGGAAAAGAAGAAGAAGAAGAAGAAGAAAGACGAGGCGGAAAAAACAAAACACCGGAGGAGCAAAAGCTGTGGACAGCAGGAAGGGAGCTGGAAAACGTGTGTCCCGACTTATTTTAACTACAGCTCTTAATTTATTTTAAGTATTTAAAACATGATATACTAAAATAAATACACAAAAAATCACCGCGTTTAAGTTCTGACCGACGTAGCCTGGAGGTTAGCAAACAGTTAGCTAACGGTTAGCTAACGTTAAGGCAGTTTACACACTTTTTGTGCCCTGTTGCTTTTACATTGGTTAAGTTATTAAATATTATCAGTGTCTATACATGAAATACTTGCTAAAAGATTGATTAAGACGAAGATATCGCCGATTTGTTAGCATCTCATATGGTGACTCCCTACCTGCCTCAGTTATCTGAATGACTGTTTGGTTTAACTTTGATGGGAAACTCTTTCTCCATATATCGTAAATTAAAGACTCTATAAGTGGTGTTTAAGAGCTGTTACTGGTTTACAGACAGCTTTCTTTCCCTCTCAGTCACTGTCCGTGTATTTATCATTTGTTTCTCTGTTGTCTCTGAAATGCTACTTAAAGGAAAAATATAAATATGGCTAAAACTTCTTTTGACGACTGAAGAGGTTTAAACAGGTCTGTTCTTTCTGTCCAGGTAAATCCAGAAACATGTCACGACAGATGGGAGACAGCCATCGAAGGTTCTTGCAGACCATGATGGCCAGTGGCATCGTTAATGAACAGGAGGCAAAGAAACTGTATCAGCATTGTTGCATAACGCACAATGGTGAGTTAGTGACCCGTTTGAAGAGCAAACTGTTTTCTTTATTGTTATTTTGAGTATAACTGAGTGTTTTCATTGCTTTTCACGTGACATATTTAACCTGTATTTGAACTTGATGAACACAAATGTTGGTAATCTGTAAATATTTAGCTTTACAGTTGATTTAGAAAATGTCATATTAGACAAAAATTGAGATCCTCATTATATCAGACTCCATGAAAAACACGAGTTGTGTAAGGAATGAAAGTCATGAGCAGTAGATTGGTGCAATTTCAAATGGATTTATCTTCAAGCCCAACTGACCGTCATTTAATCTGATAAGATTATAAAGTAATATCCCTTAACATGTTCTTGAGATTTAATCCTGCTTTCTTTGTCTTCTGTAGCACAACACTCACCTGACAAACTGGACGATTTCATTGATACCATCAACTCAAAGCTGCAGCCCATGTTCATGCAGATTAGAAAAGGGATGTCAGAGGACAATGGTCACGAACACTACGCCTTGGTTAGTGCGTTTAATCCCTTTATTCATAACTAGTGACTATTTAAAAATGACAGGAATTTTAGTAGGTGAGTTGAAGTAATAATGTCCACAGTGAAAGAACCTCCCAGCTGTAACTACGCAGGAACGAGACGTTGGAGCTTAAAACAAGAAATTTGTATCGACCTGAATGTTCTGGGGAAACTTGTCGGCATTAAAAGGTTGTTAAGCCAGCAGGAGGCGCTGTTAAGCACGGCTTTACTTTAATGTTTTCCAGGTAAACATGGCTGAGACTGATATCTCCAGAATGTCATCAGACTATGCTGACAACGAGCTGGAGCTGTTCAGGAAAACGGTGAGTTAGTTCCCAGAAGGAAATCATGTAACTTAACATTTTATGCACACTTTTTAACTGTAATCCGCATGTTTATGGCCGTGTGCGGCGTTTTGGCATAAATCAAAGTGTTGATCCATATTTTTCCTCGTTAAAAAGTGTGTCATGTCTAACTGGAGCTCTCCTGTTTCAGATCGACCTGATCGTGGGCTCTGAAAACGGTAAAGCCTCCTCCACTGACGTCCTGAACAGTGTCGACTCCATGATCACCAAAAAGCTGAAGAAGAGCGAGACGGAGCACCTTTTGAACCGACTCGTGAAGGACAAATGGCTGAACGAGGTAAAACAAGTTCACTCAGTCCAGCTTTTGTTTGCTTTTTCGAACTACGAGCACTTTTCTGTGGATTTGCGACTGCATTTCTGAGAGACACTTCGGCTCTCTCATAGCCTCTCTTATCAGTCAGAAATTTTTCTGTCATGTCATGTAGCTTTCAGAGATTTTTACACATTTTAAACTCCAATCTGTGATGTTCAGATAACAAAGACGTCATATGCAAAACAGGCTGAGACTGGTGATTATCCTATATCAGTTTTTAGATTCACTTCTCAAAGCAGTTTAAACATTTTCACATTCACCGTTGAGTCTCTGTGGTGTTTTACAAAAACTTCTGCTTGTTCTCAGTTTGTTTCTTTGAGTTGATGTTTAATTGATTTCCGCCGATCGGTTTAGAAACGCGGCGAGTACACTCTGTCCACCAGATGTATCATAGAGATGGAGCCTTACATTCGCACGATGTATCAGGACCAGGTCAAAGTGTGCCACATCTGTCACAACATCGCTTTCCAGGTAAACGTCTCCTCTGGTTCACTTTCCTGCACAGAAACCTTGTCACCTGTATTTACCTGTAATGAATCCTGAATAAATAAAATAAATAAAATCAGTCCCATAGTTTAGATTTCTTGTTATAAGTAGAAATGTGACCTCAAAATGGTGAAAATTGCTTTTAATTTGAAGGTTGGCTAAAATAGTTACATGATTACATCCATTTTTTGTTCTAAGAAAATCATCTTTACCATCAGTTTTGTAGTCTAAAGACAAACTGTCACTTTGAGGTCTCACACATTTATATAAATGACCAAGAATTCATATTTTTTTAATATATGAATTAATGTTTTGCTGAGATTCAAACAGACACATTTAGTTTCATATCATAGTTTTTACTTCTGGGTCGTTGCAGCTTCATTTAATTTACTTTATTTAAAAAAAACTGTTTTTATTAAGACTGAATTTTCTCAAAACATTAATATAATTGATAGATATAAATCTGAATGTATAATCTGTTTGATTTTCAGTGCCAGATTTGTGAGAATCCCATATGTGGCATAAAGATTCACAACCCGTGTGTGGCCAGATACTTTAACGACAGAACTGAACCTCGATGTCCAGCTTGTGACGACTTTTGGCCGCATGAAATCCCAGGTATTTATTTACCTATAGATGATGTTAACACATGAATATATCTCACAGTATTTACAGAACTGTTCTGAAGTCTTTCTTTTCAGTACAAACTTGCAACCAAACTATCACCTTGTAGATCGTTCCAGTATATTTATGTGATTTATTACAAATCTGAACTCTTTGAACTATTTTATTTATGATAAATGCATTTAAAATATATATTTTTATAAATATGTTTCCATTTTTTTCCTCTTTCTTCTGACCTTTTGAAACCACACAGTTGGTAAATTATTTTTTAGTGTGTTCAGAAATATAATAAAAACAAACGAGGCTGCTCTTTTTCTCATATTGTTGTGTTTATTACAGAAGTCTGATGTCTCATCTCTCCGTCCAGAAGATGAAGACTGGAGCTTTTTTTTTAATATTTGTAAAGTTTTGTAGTATTTTTTAAAATATCTTTATAATAAACCAAATTTTTATTATAATTTCTGAACAGCTCCTTTTATAAAAAAAATGACTCGTTCCACTAAAATGTCCTGATGTCAGTTTTAAACAGTTTTCATCATCAAACAAAATTAGTGCACTAATTTTTGTAAACAACGTTTCTGAAAGTGAAGACTAAAAGAAAAGAAATAAACCGTCACACACTGAGAAATTTATCCTCCGGTTTGTTTTTCTTCTTTCCGCTGCTGAAGTTCAGTGATTAAGAATATAATTCATCTTGTCAAAATATAAAGTTCACAGCCATAAACTGACCTTATTTTGCTTTTCATTTGCACATCACACAGCTTTTTTCTTCCATTTTTATTCTTTGACAGATATCAGACCTGTTTGTCACAACAACATTAATATTTGGAGCAGAAATTATACAATAAATCTGCTTTTTATCATTTTTCTCATCAAATGAACACAGTTTGGACTGAAGTTGCACTTTGCTGTGAAAATGCTTGCAGGTATAACTCACATTCAACCGTTTGCATCAATGACAAAGACAAATTTATGGCCCTGAAACACTTGAATAATATAAAATGCAGTTAAACAGCTCTGCTCACAATCAGGACTATAATCATGTTTAAATCTTTATCTGCATAGAAAACAAATATCAGTTAAATTCTAAATCGTTTCTGATTTGAATAAAAACTAACTAATCTATAAAATTCCCCTGTTTTCCCGTCAGGTTCTTTCTGTTTGGGCTCACAACTTGAAGTTAAAACAACAAACTGCATCAGATTTAAGACTTAATGTTTTCTAAGTAAAAACTTTGTGTGAATTTCAGCTGAAAAACTCTAAACTTGCACATCAACCGTTTCCGTTGTTTCATAACCTGATGAGTATTTGATTCAGAGTTGATGATAAAAAGAAAAGTCTCTTAGATTCCCTCCAGCCTCTTTTTTCAGATCAGGATTTGTTTTAGTTTAACATAAGACGAGAAAAAGCATAAAAGTCGCATTTCTAACTTCAGTACACAGAAACTTTCTCATCACGTGATGAAGAACTTTGATGAAATATTGATTTTGCTTGTTAGACAGAAAAATGGGGACAAATACAAAAGGAAATAAAATCGAATAAATGTCACATTACTCTCATTTTTCAAGGCATTATGGGTAATAAAGCAGTGACCTCAGAGTATGTTTGCCTGAGAGGAGTCCTGCTCGAGTATCTTCAAGGTGACGATGTATTTGATCGCTTTTCTAAACCACGGATAGAAGAGAGCGTATATGAGCGGGTTCAAACAGGAGTTAAAGTACAGCAGCCAGGACACGATTCCCCACGCCACGGCACTGTTCGTGATGTTCTGTCCCGCAAGAGACGGGTAGTAATATGGACAGAAACTCGCCAGAAACACCAGTACGACGACTCCCAGCGTCCTGGCCGCCTTCCTCTCAGATTTCTTCGCAGTGACCGCGACTGTGCGAGCTGCAGCGGCCGTGACGTGAGAGCGCATGGAGCGAGCCTGAGACGCCGCCACGAAAAACACCCTGGCGTACAGGACGATGATGACGGAGCAGGGCGCGACGAACGTGAACACGAGGTCGACAGTCCCGGAGATGTAGTCGATGACCACCAGACACTCGCCGTGGCAGGAGTTGTACCTGTCGGGCTGGCGGAGGTGGTCCTTCAGGATGAGCCCGTTGTAGAGGAAGGAGCAGGCCCAGCACAGACACACGCACGCCTCCACCCTGCTGCGAGTGATCCCGCCGTGGTACTGCAGAGGGCGGCAGATGGCCACGTAGCGGTCGACGGATATGAGCACCATGTTCCCCACGGAGGCCGAGGTGAGGGTGAAGCCCACGATGTAGGACAGGGCGCACATGACGTCGCCCAGCGGCCAGCAGGTCTCCACCAGACGCACCGTTTCCACCGGCATCACCAGCAGCCCCACGAGCAGGTCGGCAGCGGCCAGGGAGAGCAGGAGCAGGTTGGTGGGGGTGTGCAGCTGCCTGAAGTGGGAGATGGAGATGATGACCAGCAGGTTGAGGGCGACGGTGAGCGCGGCGATGCAGGAGAGCAGCGCGTAGAGGAGGACGACCATGGAGCGAGGACGCGTCAGACCGCGGCAGGACGAGTTCAGCAGCTGAGGGTAGCAGAGCTCGCCGCCCTGCTCGCCGCCCTCCATCACCTGAAGCCGCCGAGCTCCAGCTGCTCTCTGATCGCACCAGAGACGGTTCAGCTGCTTTATCTGCAACCGAACTCCTCCTCAACTCAGCTGTCCTCCTCTTCATCATGTCTGACCGTTTCCTCCCCGTCTCCTCGCCCTCCCCTCCTCTCCTGTCGCATGATGCAACGATGATGGAAAACTTTTCTCTTAGTCGGTTCAACTTAAAGTCTCGAGGGGATTCGTGTCTGTTATTGAGTCACAGCAACAGTTTGAAGAACATTTGAGTCTAAAGCAGATTTTTTTAAACAGCTGCTGTCGTGTTTGTGTGTAAAAAAACATTTAACATGTTCGAGCACAAAACCACTGCGGTGAAACTTAACAATAACTGTGATCTTGGCTTATATTTCTGTCTGAACTCTGTTTTTTATTTTGAATTGATCATCTCAAGTCATCGACAGATTAAAATGATTCGCTGCTTTTCAGTTTTAAATCATTTTATTTTGAAAAACAGGTTTCACTTCTTTTATTTGTCCGATTAAAAACTCACAAACATGAGATGTCTGCTTGGGATCTGGGAAGTGACAAAACAACCAATCAGAAGAGACAAAATATAATTTAAAATTAAAAATAAGTGTTAGTTAAGGTCAAAGGTCACAGGCTTGGATGCTGCAGCTTTCTGAACCCGACATGATGAAAAACTCTCCTTCAGATCGGCTCGTTTGAAGTCTTCAGCTCCTCTTGTAATGTTTCCTCTGTCCGTTTTCTGCTTCAGAGTATTTTCCCATCATCCCCTTGTGTTTGCGTCTGCGGCTGAGCTCTCAGGACGTTCGGACACGTCTGCTAATAACAGAACTGAGAAAACACTTTAGTTCTCCCGTCAGCTCCACAGTGGCTCAACTCATCTGTTTAAACTTCTCTTTGAGGTGTTTATGAATCTTTTCTTAATATGAAGCTTCTCTTTAATCTCTCTTCATCAGTTCATAATGTTTGTGTGAAACAGTCGATCTAAGCTGTTCTGGTTTTTTCTCCGTATGTGATCATTTATGAGTTAATTCCTTTTAACGGGCTGATTTTGCTCGTTTGAATCTACTAACTTTAAACTTGCTGTCAGACTCCTTCTGAGCTCTTTGTTCAGTCTTATTTTTGCTTATTTTCCTTTTTCTAACGATTTACCAGATGAAAGCAGAACATTTGACTCAAATCACGAGTGAGTCTCAAGTATAAACTAAAAAGTCCCAAGTCCTAAACTTTTGAGTTTCAAGTTCTGAGTTAATCTGATGCTTTTTTAAGAGCAGATCGACTCGTTTCTGTGTGTGAATGGAACTCGATTCCACATCACCTTCAAAAGTGTGTGTGTGCGAAATAAAGTGTCGATTAGTTCAGATTCAAATTAAAGAAAAGAAATGACTCGTGGCTCAATGTTTTCTCAGTAAATGCTTCGATCTTTGGTTGTGGGGAATGTGTCAAGTCTTTTCAAGTCAAAAGGAAACTGAACTCGCGAGTCATTGGTGTCAAAGTTCCGGTCTGAAGTCGTCCACTTTGCTCCTCGAGTCAGATTCAAGAACGAGTCGTGTGACTCGAGTTCACACCTCTGCGGTTCACTGTCGCGTTGTTGCTTTTAAGCCTTTTTTACTTTTTCTGATGATTCTTTTTTTTGAGTTTTTCTCTGATTGTTTGACAAAAGTCTCAAACAGAAGCTTTGTTGTGTTTCTGCTGCAGCTTCTTTCGACTTGTGTGTGTGTGTGTGTGTGTGTGTGTTTGTGTGTGTGTCTGGTTGCATCATGTGTTGATGCAAACTGTGCTGATTAACACCTTCGGCTGGAAGTCATTTGTGGGTGAAAGTGTCATTGAACATCATTACAAGGTGTGAAAACGTCCCTTTGGTACCAAACAAAACTGTCAACAAACATGTTTGTGTTTTCATGTCAAACTAACGTCTCCGAGGTCCCGACGACGCGACACGTTCGAGTGTGTCTCTGCAAAATAACACAAATTAAAACCACAGTTTTACATTTTCTTTTAACTGTTTATTTCAAGTAGTTTTGGTTAAAATCGGATCAGATCAGTGTTTAAACAGCATTTCATGTATTTTCTGCAACAGTTTGTGTTGTTAGAGAGAGGAAACGTAATGCAGTGATGATGATTTTGTGCTTGAACCACAACATGTTTATCTGATGGTTTAATGCACATAGTTTGGTGTCTCTGTGTGCAGTTCATTAAGTTAAGCAAATAGCCTTTTTTTAAAAATATCCTCAGATTTCCAGGATCAAAACGGATCCGTAGTTTTCTCTTCTGCTTAAGTTTTACTGACCTTTTTCTCTGGTCACATTCATGCTGGAAAGCTTCTTTATTAACTGTATTTAGATCATCTAAAGACGTCTGGATTTAGTTTCAGTTTTGAATTTTGTGCTTTCATAAAGACGATTTATTCTGCATTTTTAAAGACTAAAAACCAGCTTCGTCTGACTGGTTTAAAACCAGTAAGACGTTGCATCTGGAGAATAACAAAAATAAAACAAGTTGACTTTTGTATCGTAGCTTAAACGGCATGTTTCTGCACGTTAGTCTCATGTATTCACTCCTCAGTCTGAATTTATGTCACATCTGGAATCTGTATCATGTTTTTTAGATGAAGAAATTTGTGCTGAAACATAATTATTATATTTTTTAAAATAATTTTCCATCATTAAAAGCTGCTGTAACTTAAACAAAGCCTGAAAATCAAAATCATCTTCTTCCGGTTTATTTGTTTGCATTAAAATCTTTTGTCGTCGTTACATTAATTTAACTTTTTTTAATGTCTAATAGATTAATTTGCTCATCATTGATCGTCCAGTTGTTTTATTCACTGACGTGCTGCTGCCGTCTGATGGGAACAAAAACATCTGATCCAGATGTGAATCACATCTGCTGCAGCTCATCAGAAACTGACAGGATCTCTGTTGTTGGACTCAGCCTCCACTGAAGTTGTTGTCATGAAGCAAACCAGACACTAGATGGCGCTGTTAGTAAAGCAGTTGAATCCTCACGAGCTTTAACAACTTCTTTCACTTTGTTCCCAGAAACTTATTCAACTTTCTTTCTCTGCGATAAAAGAGAAGCTTTTTATTTTGCAGCATCTGTTTCACGCTCTGATTTTTTGCAAAAATTTAAACTTTA
>JAPZDV010000020.1:15402340-15413862 GCA_029814665.1 Acanthurus lineatus | reverse complement strand
CCCCCCCCCCCCCCCCCCCCCCCCCCCCCCCCCCCCCCCCCCCCCCCCCCCCCCCCCCCCCCCCCCCCCCCGACAGAGCTCGCTTTCTGGTCAGGCAGAGATTGGGACGCCCGCCTGTGAATCGGAGGGGTCTTTAATTAGGGCTGAGCGTGACTAAACTGTGATTAAAGGCTTAACAGTGAGGGGGGAAGCGAGGGGAGGGAAGGGGGGAGGATGAGGGGTGAGGGATGGGGGGGGGCCTTCCGGCAAGCCTTTTGAAGTTTTTGCCGGTTACAGTCGCTCTCAGCATTTTTTTGTTGGTTTTTTTTTTCCTGCTAATGCGTCGTTGAAGACATAAAAAGAGGAATGAGGACGGCGGACGGAGGGAGGCGGAGTCACTGCTGAGCTTTTCAGAGGTCCGACTCCTCGCTGGGAGGGAAGGTCAGGTAGCTGCTCCTCCAACCGTCGGCACAAACCCCCCCCCCCAAAAAAAACACCACATTAACAGGATGGATGTGCAGTTTCTGCGCTTTAATTCACCCACTTTGTCTCTGAAGTCATCAGAAAGAAGCTGACGTGAGTTCGAAGATGCTGCAGAGGACGAAGAGTCGCTGCTGTTGGTGGAAACCATCGTCCGTCTGCTGAGGCTCGAGAGGAAAAATAAAACTTTAGGAGGCGTTTTGACTCACAAAAACTGATTTGTAGACACATTTGCTGTGAGGAAAAACTGTCTCTGTGTCGTCCCACTTAGTTGTTCTCACTTGTCTCCCACTGCTGGACTCACTTTACTACTTTCTCACCTCTCTGACTCCAAACAAAGCATCTTCAAGTCTTTAACAGCCTCAGTGTTTTTTCATTTTTAACACAGATAACTTGTAAACTCTTTGTACTACAGTCGCTGCTAATGAGAGAGTGTGTTTCCAGTCGTCACAGGAACTGAAGAACTTGTGATGCTTTTGTTCTCGGTTCTTCTTTGCATTTTTAAGAAACAGAGACGCTTTGGAAGTGAGATTCAAACAGCAGCTTTATGCCTCGCTGTGGTTTGTTGTCCTGATTTCTCACAAGCTCGTTCCATGGTCTTTACATTTCCTGACACCGTGATGCTTCCTTAAGCAAAACTGTGTATTTTTGCACAAATGCAAATTTTTTTTGACTCTAAAAACTTTGACAGAAACACGTTGAGCAAACGTGACAATCAGCTGATTCCTTCACCTGATGAAAAGTGAAATGTGACTCAGGAAAAGCTCGCACAGTTCACTCCACTTAAGATTTTTGGTGCAATTTTTGTGATTTTTCTGTGGTTTTGTTGTGCTTTGCTTGTTGTAACAGTCCTCATTCTGATGTAATGACACTTTTATTGGACCAATCGTGACTGTGAAAATCTTCCAGCTCCAGAAAAACACTTATTGCACAAACAGAACCTGCAACAATTAAAGTCACATTTCACAAAAGTCCCGCAAAGCAAACAAGACGATTTGAGTAAAAACAGTAAAATGCAAAGAAAAAGGTTCCTACCTGCTGGTTTCTGTCCAAATACTTGTATCTTTACATATATCAGAATGCATGTAAATAATAGAATAAAATCATTTCCTGCAGTTAAAGTGCATAATTAACATGTTTGATTTCATTTTCTTCAACTAAGAGTCAAAAAATAAATTCCTGCTTTAAGAAATGCACTTTATCTCACTTCAACTTAAACAAATCATAAGTTTGTCAGTCATGAATAATAATGTTAGCATCACACTGCAGCACTTTGTCACCTGAAACTACACAAACGGGTGTGTTTCGGTTCCTTGTTTACAGCAGAAGCACTGCACCCCCGCAGCTCTGGAGATGTTTTACACAGAACAGCAGCAGCAGCAGCAGGCCGGCCTCCACGGCAGCAGCTCCAACACCGGCCTTTACTCCACCCTCAGCCACCTCAGGCAGGTGGAGACGACCGAGCCCGACCTGGCCGAGCTGGAGTGGGTGCTGGAGGACAAGGAGTGACGGAGCTGACGGAGATGAAGGCGTCAGAGGAGGAAATGATGGAGGGAGGAGTGGTGGAGGTTGTTTTTTAACCTCCTGCGTGCATGTGTGTGCGTGTGTGTGTGTGTTCAGGATTTGTTTCCCCTCGCTCAGTTCATGGTATCACATGTTTACACTGGTGCTCTGAAACACTGAAGGTTTTTAAATTTCTACTGAAAAATTCAAATCAGCAACACAAACCACAAGTTTACTCGGCGCAGTTCTGTTCTGTTCATGAATAACACGAGCTAATACCCCACTCTGTGTGTGTGTGTGTGTGTGTGTGTGTGCGTGTGTGTGTGTGTGTGGCGAGCCGTTGAGGTTAGAGGCAGGAAGGTTATTAAAGCGTTGGAGAATGTGCCTGACTTTTACAGTGTTACTGAGTCATGACTGAACTCTGCCGTCTGCATGTGTGTTCGTACATTCATGTGAATACACACAAGCTCATGTGCTGTGTATGTATATCTGCAGTGTGTGTGTGTGTGTGTGTGTCGGAGAGAGGTGGAGGTGAGAGAAGAAGAGATGTGAGGCGCGACTTCGCAGCGAGAAGTGAAGATAACAAGTTTTTAACGAGATCAGCTCGTCGTCTGTTGGTTTGCTTTCAGAGGAGAACGGAGTGAAATCGTCAGCGAATGTGCTCACAGATTCACCGTCAAGACTCAAACTGATAGTTTTATGTTTTATTTTTTTGCATTCTGTGTGAATCTGCAGCTGAAGCGAGAGGAAGGTGTGTTTAAAGTCCAGCTGAGTCACAAACTACAAACACAATAACTTTTATCTGCATCATTTCTGTGATTTTATGTAAAAATAATCACCAAAAAAGTTCATTTACTTGACATAAAAAGCACATAAATGACAGTAAAGTTTGCAAAAAAAAAAGGGCCTGAAAACTCTCTGACTTTTGTTATTTTACATTTAATGAACCACTCACTGAACTTTTAATTTATTGCTACAGAAATATTAATATCAGTTCTTGTGTGTGGAAGCTGATTGTATTTGAGTTTCACTGAATGTTTTTCTGTAAATGATCGTGTACGTTATAACTGCAGGGTTAAAAAAATCCTCATGAATGTATGAAGCTGCTGCTCTAATCTCAGTGTAGTTTTTGCTTTTAATGTTTCGCCTAAAAGCTTCTGTTTTATTCACTTTTTTCTATTTATTTCATTAACAGAGTATTTATGTGCAAACGAGCTCTTTTCCTGTTTGTTGTAAATTCATTTTTAAAGTGAAAAAAAAAACGTAAAAAACTGTGTTTTTCTTCATCAGACGTCAGAAATGAGACTCACAAATCCTCTCGTTTGTCCTGATGATGACGTTTTTAATCCACATCCTCTCTCTCTTTGCATTTCTTTGTGTTTATCGAGCCACTTGTCGTCCGAACGGCAGATTTGTTCTCCTCATGCGAGTGGGACGAGCGTGGGATCGCAGCACAGCGTGTCGGGTTCAAGTGCCAAACGTTTGCATCACACCCATCTGCTCTGATGTCAGAACGCTGGACGCCAATAAACCACTTCTCTCCTTCATTCAGAGTCTCTAATCGTCCGAGTTAACGAGCCACCGGCGCTGATTAAAACTTTGGTGTCTGAAAGAACCAAACGAACCGACTTTTGTGTTGTTTCACTCTGTTACAGTTTGCAAAGTCAAATTTCAGATATGAAGTGGTTGAAAACATTAAAGTACAGTTACTCGAGTACAGTGCTTCTATTTTATTACTTTTATTTCTAATGTCTCCACATTTATCCATCAGATTCTTTACTTAAGGAGCAGTGAAACAGTTTGAAAGTAACAAATATATTATATTGTTGTATTATTATAATTTAACAACCTGTTATCGAGTTGTTGCCAACATGTCAGAGTCACGTTTTGCATCGTGGAGATGAAAGAAGGACAAATTCTTGATACATTTGATCAGATTAGCAACAATAGATACACATAAATACACCCGCTGAGGAACATCTCAGGTGACGTCTGCAGGGTTTTAAGTTCTGAGCATCAAAACAAAGGTCATGATTTGGTGACCAAACTGGTTTCCTGCCCAGGACCTCGACCTCCTGCTCTGCTAGCTGGACGTTCCTGCTGTTCTTACCTTGTTCGTCTGTCGCTCCCGTCAGTTTCACTTCCTGTTTGTTCTCCTTCTTCATACATGAGTGTTTTTTTAAGCTTTAGCAACAAGCGTCAGACACTCAGGCCAAAGATGCATCATGTTTTGAACACATGAATGCCCGTTTCACTGCGTTTGCTGCTGTTTCTTATCAACAGTTTCTTGCATTTGCATAAAAAAAGAGAAAAAACACAAATTCCTGTCACAACAGACTTAATTACAGGTTTATCCTTCAATAACTCTGTCACTTCTCTACTTTGATATAAGAATTAACAAAACGATGATGTCATTGCTTGTTATGGAAATTTAGTTGTAAAAGATGTGAGTTCTCTGGTGCGCCCTCTAGTGGTTTCCTCCTGTTCTGTAATAAGCTTAGTTCAATCATGAAGCAAATTTGTGGTTAAAGAGCAAGTTTATTTCTGGATTTACAACGTTTGTGCGTCATGTTGTTGAAAAGACAACATGAGGAGCCGTTTTTGACTCTCAGAGCTTCACAGGAGAAAGATAATAATGCAAAATGTTCTGACAAATATTGTGAATATTAGTCTGAATTTTAAAAAAAGGATCTAATCCGACATTAGCATCGGAAGAAAACCGCAGCTCAGAGTTGATCAGTTTGCACAGAATTGAAAAATCTGACTGGTTTCTCCTCGAACTGGAGTGAGTTCGCAGCCAAACAGGCCACATCCTCTGCGTCTGTGCTGGCTGCACCGCTGCGAGCCTGTCTGCATCTCATTTACACTCACATACTTTCACACCATCGCTGCAAACCCGAGGATGTGTGTGTGTGTGTGTGTGTGTGTGTGTGTGACTATGAAATCATTAACCTGCACTTATGTGTGTCTTTGTGTTTCCTGCATGCATCTCTGTGCTTCTGTGTGTGTGTTTGTGTGTGTGAACCCATGCTTAGCTTGTTAATTAAATCTACATTATACCCTGTTTAGCCTTTAGGGGGGGAGTTTTGTTCTCCCCTCTGTTCCTGAGTGACACGCTGCAGACGTAGTTGGCTCGGGGCATGGAACTAAATAAAGTGCTAAAAAATATTTATTAGGGCATTTACAGATCCCATGCTTGGTCAAGGCACGGCGCGTTGTGCCAAAAAGGCTTCGATTCAGGACCGAGGGGGAAAATCACGTAAAATCAGCCGGGTAGTCGTGTGAAGGCCGCCAAGCCCCATTTTCCTGCTTTATAGCATCAACAGATCTGAACAGTAAAATAGCAGGTTGGCATTTTAATTTCGTCCTGATCGCTCCAGAGTCCATCAGCGAGGCGTTCAGCCGATAACATCGAACTCCTCAAACGCCGAAGAGCAGGAAGGAAGCTGCGATGGTTTACTGTCCGTCTGCGGATCTGAAGCTGAATCAGACTCCAGATAAAACATGCAGCTTCCTTCTAAAGGAGCATTTCAGCTAAAAACATCAAAAAGGGTTATTTAACAGACAATTTCTTGGCTTTGAGTTGTTCTTCTTTCACATCCTGCATCCTGATAAGCCCACCACAACACATGAGTGTAAACACAACTATGTTATTTGTAATTTCTTATATTTATGCTGATTGCAGAGACATAAAAGCTCATTTTTAAGCTTTAAACCACCATGGTTTCCTGCTCTTTCATTGATGATTGATGATGCAGGTACAGTGTGTGTTCGTGTGTGTGTGTTTGTGTGTGAATCTGACCTCCTGTAAGCAGATCAAACACATAACATGTTAAAAAAAACATTTTAAAGAGTCACCAGGCTTCATTTTCACTGCACTGGACTGCAGGAGACTTTAAGTTAGCTTGCAGTTAGCTGATGTTCGCTAACAATTAAAAATGGAAATATCTTTTTTTTTTGCAAAGTTTTCAATTCATTTCTTCTCTCTGATTGGTTGTTTGTGCACAAAACATCTTGTGATTAATCATAAAAACACTTCAGAGTTGCTTTTTTAATGTTTGCTTGAACCTTTTTTGTATTGATACGTGCGTTTTTACTCTGAGGAGGAAACTTTTGCTGCTCCTGAGTCTCATAAAGAAGAAAAAAAAGAGGACGTGAAGACGAGAACATGAGACAGCAGAAAGATGGAGGGAGAGGAGGAAAGAAAAGATGAACAAGAGGGGAGCAGAGGGAGCAGATGAGAGGCGGCCAGGCCTGGGAAGGGAAGGCGGGGGGTGAAGGGTTTGTGTGGAAGAAGAGGAGGCGGAGGAGGCCAAGAGGCATGGAGGAGGTGGAGGAGGAGGAGGAGGGTGAATCCAGGCTGACCCCTGTGTCTCTGTGTGTTGTTGTGTGTCTCAGTGGGTTTCCTCTGCCCTGGCGCCAGCTGGAAATGCCTCCACTAAGCAGAGGCAGTGAACACATCATCCTCCATTCACCCCCATTCAGCCCCCCCCTTTGATGGCAGTAACACTATACATGCCCAGCGCGCCTCACAGATCCTATCAGGACGCCGTTTAAAGGGCGGCGGCGAGAGCCGGGGCAGCTGATCATAACTTATCGGGGGGTTCGGACACGCTGACGTCCAGTTTCGTTGCCCTGCGGAGCGAATAAAAGTCAGAACAACTGAGGAGGTTTTTGTAACTGGAGTGATGTTGTTACAGTGGTTTCATGAGGTACGCTGCCACCTAGGGGTCATCTCCCATGGTTGCAGAGAGGAATGCGGTCTCCCCTCTGCTTATTTTGAACCACTGGTTTGACAAACAGAATTTAAGCGGATTATGTTTCTTTTAAAGCGTTTAAAGTCGGTGAAAAAAAGCTGATGTGCAGACGTCTCAATACCCGTCTTTTCTCTTACTTTACAAGGGAATTGTACCTTGCTGACGATACCTTTAAATACCTGCTATTGGATTAGTCACAGTTGCTCTTTAAACTTGATCCTCATGATGATCTTTTTAAAATGACTCAATAGCCATGAAATTAGTCATTAGTTTGTTATCCTGCCGCGATGTTGCCCTCATGCAAGAAAAACCTCGCCAGTAAACAATTATCCGACTGACACGGCGAGGTAAGGGCCCAAATCTGCGGCCCAGACATGCCGTGAGGAAGAAAAACAACCGGCTGTGCTTAGCTTAGCTTTAAGTTTGCTTTGTTCTGGCCATTACGGAGCCGAAATATTGTCATTACTCATCGACCAAATCATTTTACGACATCCTGCAATTAAACTTTAAGCTAATAAGTTAATGAGACAAATGGAGTTTGAATGCTGGAAGTTGGTTTCTATTAGGGATGGCAGTGCAGGGAGAAGTGCACAGTTGCATGCTCTGCACACACACACACACACACACACACACACAGATGCAAACACAAACAGAGAACAGCCTGGTTTGATTTAGCCTTTGCGGTCCTCACACAGGCCGAGCAGCTCGGCGAGCTTCGCTGCAGCTCGAGCTCCGGCTGTCTCTGCTCAGCTTCAAGTCCAAACCCTCCAAATTAGGTTTAATCTGTGTTTTGCTTTGCCAATTATCGACCCGCAGAGCCGCATGGCAAATGGGGATGAATGAGCTTTGGATGTGCGTGGTTGAGAGGAAGGTCACGCTTTTGATTAATGGCGATCCTCAGGGCCCGTGACTCGGGGCCGGCTGAGACGTGGCGTGGGATGAGTTATCAGGAAAGACGAGCGTCGAAGAGCGTGATGCAGCAGAAACTCGGAGTCTGAACGTAAACATCGGGCCGTTTCTGAAACCAAAGTTGGTTCGTCATCATACAGAACATTTGCTCTTCAGTCAGCAGGGACTCTGAACGGATCCAGACGGCAGGTCTGCTTTCTGTGTCATGTTTTACCAGAACTGCGGTATCACCACTTTTATGAAGATGAATAAACTGTCTGCGAGGCTTTTACTCATTATCATAACCGCTGGTTATATCATCGTAGTGGAACACGCAGACACAACAGAGCGACGTCTCATTTCAACAACTTCACTTGTTGGAAAAAGTCACAATCTTTAATTCAGTTTTCCAAGTTTCACTTTTAAGGGAAAATCTGCTGATTTTACACGTGGAAACCAGTTCAGCCGACTCATCACCAGGAAAACTGCTTCAACTGTAAAAACTCTTCTGAAGTGAAAAACTGATGTCGGGTCATTTCAGTTTAAATTTTTTAACAAAAAAGCACAAAGTTTCCATTAGGGAGGAAAGGGGGCGTGGTCTAATGAGATGCATTAAAGACAGATCAAACTTTTTGTCTTTTTGTTGTTCTCATGTGGTTTTTGCTCATGTGAGCTGCTATTAACGATTGTTTGCATCATCAGTTTACGAACAGATGATTTTGGTCTTTAACACATCGGCTCTGAACGACAAACGCTAATCCCAGTTTCCTGTGCTGAAGGTGATGCTGTGAAATGTCTTGTTTTATTCCACCGACAGCCTGCAGTAAACAAACGAGAGTTTGCTTTTATCACACTGACCTTTAATTCACTCGAATCAAACCTGCACATGGAAAATTCACCCTTTTTATTAGCTGTTTTCCCTTATTAATGTTCATGATTGATGAAAAGTGTGAGGAGGGGATGAGTGAACAGTTTCAACATGCCAGAAAAAGTTTGAGAACTGCTGATTTAAAGGAAAATGAGCAAGTGAACGATGAGTGATTTAGGATGAGTCACTGATTCAATTCTGTCTCTTAAAACTTTACAAAAAATCTATTTAAGAAGAGAGAGTTGATCTCAGTTCCTGCCAACATTCCCCTCAATCTCTTAGCTGTAACTGCAAATACATAACAAACAATCAGGTGACACAACATCACAACACAACAGCACATCTGTGTTCTTCCCATCATCCATTCATGCAGAGAGAGTTAGCAAACAATTCATAACAAGACTGAACACGATCTTTTAAATGAATCAAGTTCAGTTTTTCTTGTTTTCCATCATGACTGTATATCTGAGGAAAGTTTAGAAGGATATGACAAGTCTGACAGACAGGAGTGTAAACTGTTGAAAACTCTGGAACCGCCGACAACATCTCACACCAAACCTACAACGTCTTCACACGATCCAGGAACCCGGTCCAACCGTCAGCCTTCCTGAAAACCCAGGACACGTGCTCCGAAACCAGAAGGCCATTTATTTATCCGACACTTCGTGTGACACTTGCGATGCCGTAACAGCCAGCGAGAGACGCTGCAGCAGGAATGTGAGGAATGTGGAGACGTCCAGCTGTGCGGAGTGACCGTGGCCCTTCAGCTGGATCAGCTGGGTTTATTGTTCCCAGCAGCTTCTGTCGACACGGTGCACACATTTACTCAGATCCGACCTGACAGACATCTTTTACTTCCCGCTGAATGCCTGTGATCAAACGTTATCTTCTTTTATCACAGCTGTTTTGTTGTGATTGTTGATTTAGCTCATATTAGCTTAATGCTAACAGAGCTAGCAACTGTCCGAAGCTAATGTGTTTCTAATGAGCAACGTTTTCACTGTGCAGTGACTGAATTGCATTGCACTGTTTATTTTTACACTGGTGGACTTAATTTGTTTGTTTACTAGATCGACTGCTGTAACTCCACTTCCTGTGCAGAAAATCCTTCATTCCACATGCGACCACGAGGAGTCTGACATGCAGGAATCTTCTGTCTTCAGCACGGTTAAACAGTGATTCCAGCGTTACCCAGCAGGCCCGTTTCAGAGGTGGCTATAAGCGTGCTCAGGCCTTCCTCGACAGATTTTTGCGGGATTAACATCGATTGCCGCCGCTGACAGATTCCCTGAAATCCTTCAGCGTTCCCGTCGAGCCGACTGTCAGTGAATCCCTGCTGAGACTCGGTGAGGCCGACACACAGCAGCTACACACTGACTCACCCCGCAAAAGACCATCCCGCCTTTCTGCTAAGACAAAAAGAAGTTCACCTCCGAACCTTTTTGCAACCTGCAGATGGTCTCTATCCCATTAGAGTTATTCTTTTTTTATTACGGGAATGAAAATGTCACTGTCGATTTGAGGTGGTCTTCCAGGTCTCGGGGTCCGGTTACACGATGCAGCGAGGAAGCCAAATGTGAGACAAGAAGTTCATGCAAAAGGATCTTAACGAGAGACTTTCTGTTGAGGAAGACTCTCAGCGACACACACGGATGGTTATTATAGGAATCTGCTCATAAGGTCTCCATAAAAAAGATGTCATGTGCTCACTGCTTCATGTTTTCACCCCTCACTTCATTCGACAGCAGAGAAAACAAAGACATACTTTCAAGAAAACACGATAAATTTGGAAACGATGATGAACGACTGTCAACAAATAATGTCAATCGCTATTAAAAAGCGAAGCGACCGTCATGCCACAAGCCTCTCTCGCGGGGGGGGGGGAGTCAGGCCAAGAATAAATTTCCTGTCTGTAGTCATTTGAATGCAACATTTAGCTGTGATTTATGTGAAGGCAGAAAAAGCATTATGAGAAAACATTTTCCAAGTGCAACAGCTTGCAGCAATTTACATTATATGGGGGGAAAACCGCTGAAACAAATATTTGACTGGCCTCCATAATGAAATGGATATATTTATACACAGTGAATTGAGTCAAAGGCTCAGCAACGAACGCATGGCTTCACCAAAGGACCTCTCTGCCTTCTTGTAGTAAACATTTTACCCATGCTACGGGGGCTTCAAATGAAAGTTATTAGAGCCATAATTCACCCAGCGGGCCAAGAGATACAAAGATAATCCACATGAAGAAAGAGAAGATCTGGAGGGAAGTCGAGTCTGTGTTTGTATCAGTGGCAGAAAGAGATTCAGAGATTAACTAATTACATTTCAAATAGCTTTAATACAAAGCAGTTTTTTTAAATGGATCCATCGCTCTTCTAATTAGTGTGCCAAATGTGCCACCCTTTAATCTCCCTGATTGTTTTTCTGCAGAAACTCTCTGAGTAAAGAGGTAAAAACATTTGAAGCATTGATTGATCTTCTTCTATCTGCCTGTGTCTGTCTTGCGAGGGCACCGTCACTGCTTCCTGGTTCTTAATGCGGCGCTGCACCGAGTTCAAGCTAGCTTGATTTTAGCTTGGAGAGTTTTTTTCTAGATGACCCTTCATAAAGTCTTTGGAACAAGTGTTAAGAAGGCATTTGGTCCCTCTTCCCTTTATGTAGTTCCTTGGCTCATTTTTTATTTTTGTAAAGGTTACTCGGTTTTCTGTTTTTCAGGAAGCTTGCCGTAACTTCCTGTCATTGGTACGAAGGTCTGAAGGTCTGAACTTTTGCTTTCACACTGGACACGAAGGGAACCATGGCTCAGTTTGATCCGGATCGAGACCACCTCTTTTGGTCGGACTAAAACTCAGCTGTTTAGTCCGGATCCTGGATCGGAGGAGGTTTCACACCTGCTACGTTTGTTCGTATCAAACTGAAAAGTCCGAAAGTCCGGACGAAACGCGGCAGGTGTGAGATGATAATTGATCAGCCGCGGATGGCAGGAAATCGTCTGCAGATATCTCGTTTTGGCTCGTCACACATCGTATCATGACTGAAACCAG
>JAPZDV010000020.1:15381401-15402092 GCA_029814665.1 Acanthurus lineatus | reverse complement strand
CCGAAAGTCCGGACGAAACACGGCAGGTGTGAGATGATCAATGATCAGCTGCTGACGGCAGGAAATCGTATGCAGATATCTCGTTTTGGCTCGTCACACATCGTATCATGAATGAAACCAGTCACACACACTTTTTAACACACACACACGTGTAACTTCAACACAGGCGAGAAGACACGAACGCAGCGCTCTAATTAATATGTCACAGAGAAAATATTTTAATGGCTTACAAATGGGGGTGAGTGCACGCTGCCCTGTGCCATTTATTTACAGTGAGGCTGAGACTTACTGGCATGAGGCAGCACATACAGCAAATTCTTAGACATCTAAATTAGAGGGGGCCCGGGGGTGTCGTGGCTTCGGATACATGTGTGTAACCCCTGTGGTCTCCGAGCCCCCCCCCTCCTTCAAATTTGCGTCTTCCTTAATCAGTGCCAAATGGAGCTTTTTTTTTCTTCTTCTTCTTCTACTTCTTCTTCTTCCCCTCTTTCCCAGCTTGGACGACGCAGGCGGTGAGAGAACGGAAGGAAGGAAGTCATTGTATTCAATGAGAACCTTCCATTTTTATTTTTTTTCTTTTACAGTCACGTCACATTCGGTGCCCCCCCACCCCACACCCATCCGCCACACGCCCCCTCCCATAAATGCAGCAACTCTTAACAATTACCGACGCTTTCATGTGTCCCAGTCAGCGGTCGGTGGGGAAGGAGGGCCAATTGCTTATAATTAAGAGGTATTTGTTTTGGAGCTACGGGGTGCGAAATTCTTAGTACACATGGCACTTTTTTTTTTTTTTTTTAAACCATATTTGCAAAACTGAGGAGCAAAATGTCTCATACAAAAAGCAGCAGAAAAACGAAGCTTAGACATGAAGCGAAGACACGGTGAACTGCGTGTTTTCTCGGAGATGTTGATCCAATCATGAGCTTCACATTTGATTTTCAACCAAACTGAACCTGATCGAGGTTTTTTTTTTTGTCTGTTTTGGGAAAAAACAAGCAGTCATAATTGCTGTTGAAAATGAACATGTCTGAACAGCCATTACTGCACTTTTAAACTCATTTGCACCTAATGCCACAGTAAAAGATTTCCACGCTTCACCCGGCATATGCTAGTGATTATTAATTAGTGTTTTGCCTGCATTTTAGGTAATAAGAGAGAGAACCAGTAAAATCGCGAGTCCTCATACCAAAGGCAAATGCCTACAATTAAAGTTTACTATGTGTTTGTTTTTCAATAGGTTTTTAACGTTCGGCTGATGCAACAACTTGGCAGACGCCAGCGAGGAGCAGCTACGGTTTCTTCTGCGGGAAAAACAAAGCTGCAGCGAGTCTGAACGAGGGAGGACGGAGGTGAAGAACGATGTCACCGTAGACGAACGAGAACCTGTCCAGGTGAGCAGGAGGAGGGAACGACAGAAATATCAGTTTACCTGTGAAACGTTTCAGAAGTACAAAAAAAAAAAAAGAAAGATGTTAAACTGGAACAAGGAGCGTAATGCGTCAAAAAATAAATCTTGTTTTCATTCAGGACTTTGATGAACAAACAAAGAAAAAATAAAAATATTCTCGATTTTAAAAAAGTAAAGTTACTTCCTGCAGCAGCATAAACTTTTATTAACTGTGTTCGCAGGATTTTATGGTTCATATTTTAATTATTGGCTGTTTTTTTATGAAAAATGTGAAACACAATGTAGCTCAACAAGGCAAGTTCCTGCAACTTTATTTCAAAATGACAATTTAAATGAAATATATTGAAACAAACATTGTACCATTATAGTTATTAAATGCTATATTTTAGATCATTTAGCCAGAAACTTTCAATCAATCTTATTGATTAAAGAAATGAGTCTGAAACTTATTTTCTCTCTTTTGTGTCGTGTTCGCTAAAAACAACAGTGATGAGTTTAGGAGACTTTTAAGTAATAAAAGTTTATATTTCTAAATTGACTTTTGTCAGAAAAAATTAAAGTTAATTTAGCAGGAAAAAAACAAAAAAACCTAAAAAGCTGAACTGAAACTGACTGAGACTAAAAGAGGAGTTCAGACAGGACGACTTCAGAGAGGAAGACATGAACTTATTTAAACTTGGAGGAGAAAACAAA
The DNA here is from genome assembly GCA_029814665.1 of Acanthurus lineatus. NCBI lineage: Eukaryota > Metazoa > Chordata > Actinopteri > Acanthuriformes > Acanthuridae > Acanthurus > Acanthurus lineatus. Next base: position 15,399,988 of record JAPZDV010000020.1, on the reverse strand, counting down.
CGAGGGACGAGTGAAACAAAGACAGGAAGGAGAAGAAAACACGAGACAGAAAATACAAAATAAAACAGGAAACATCGAAACTAAAACCTGAAACAAGACATTTTTTATACTTAATGATGAAAATAAGAAGAATAAACAAGAGAATCACATCGTTTTCGTTTGATGACAAAAATACGACTGGATGCATCCTCGTTTAGTTTCTCCTCCATTTAAACTCAAACACTGAATCTGCATGTTTTCTATGAACGTGTGAATGAATGAATGAATGAATGAATGAATGAATGAATGAATGAAGCTGCTGCTGTCTGAACCCGAACAGCACAAACAGGTCACTTTCTCTCATTGAGCCGACTGACAGTGACGATGTTTCGTTCTCCACAGTGACACACACCTCTACTCCATAGTGTGTGTGTGTGTGTGTGTGTGTGTGTGTGTGTGTGTGTGTGTGTGTTAGGGGGTATTACTACCATAGCACTGTCATTTGGTCCTGCTGACACGGCAGAAAACTGTCTGGGTCACAGAGTCAGCTGGCACCAGAGCTAATGGACCTGTGTGTGTGTGTGTGTGTGTGTGTGTGTGTGTGTGAGAGTATGCATGTGTGTGTGCATGTGAGTGTGTGTGTGTGATACAGATACACTAAGGGTTCTGTTGCATGCATGTCTATTCAAATTAGTGTGTGTGTGCTGATACATGTCAAAGGTTGTGTGTGTGCATGTGAGTGTGTGTGCATGTGTGCATATATGTGTGTGTGTGTGTGCCCCCCCCCACAGCTCTGCCCTCCGTCCACAATGAGCCGTGCTCTGAAACGTGGAGCCGTGTGATGACAGGCCGATCGGTGGGGGACAATGTGCTGTAATTTGTGAGGGGCCTCGCCGCAGGAGGAATGATGGGTAATTAAGAGGAAGACACTGAGAGACGCGGCGGGGGCTCGGTGACAGGCGACAGGCCATTGGCTGTGTGTACCGACAAGCCAACAAACCCCTCTCTGGTTCACTACTGTTTCACACACACACACACACACACACACACACACACACACACACGTCCTGCTGTCCCAGTGAAAACTGAGAAAAGGGGGAAAAAGGTGAAATATGTTGAGAAACTCACTCCAAACTACAGTTTTCTATAACTTTTGCATTGTTTTAATACTTTAGACGGTTTATTCAATCACTTCTTGCAGCTTTTAAGCACCAGGTCTTTGTTTATATCGCTTTATTTAGAGGAAAAAATACATTTACAGGGATCAGATTCACAATATCACCAATAATCCATTACTGCATGTAAAATTTGTGCCTGTTCAAACATTAGTTTGGACACTAGCATGTAAAGTGTAACTGTCTTGTCTTTTTTTAAATAAGTTTGACTTAATCTGGACTTTTGTTTAAAACCCGCGGTGATGCCATCAGTCTCCACAGATCTCAGTGATGAACTCTGAACTCAGCGTCACAGGAATGATGGGAAAAACATTTGAAAACGAGACCAGGAACTGCAAGAAGCTGAACCCTGTTTGACATTAGCTGTGTTAAAGTCTACTGCAAATATGAGTACACGACTTTACGAGTGTGAAATATTGAAATGTGGCTCGGCGCCTCGTCCTCTCCCTCCGTCTGTGGATGGAAGGAAATCAAACTGAGTCAAAGACGGACAAGCCACTATAATGTTCGACATTTTAAACAACATATGAACTAATTTCATATTAATGCATGTTGACATGTGAACACACTGAGCACATAAAAGAGCTCATGTCAGCTTTTAAAAATAATAATGAACCCTGTTAATAAAAAAAAAACCCATCAGGATGAGGATCCACTCACTGAAACCGACCCTGTTAAATACATCACTGAAAATAAAACAAAAATAAATAGTTTTTATGAAGAAAAATGTTTGGCTTTATGTAAAAAGGAAAGAAAGACTTAATAAAGATGAGCTGAGAAGAGTTTATTTTTCAAAAGAGACAAATTATGAATGACGAATGATCCGAATGAATGATCCGGAGGAAAAACACGACAACTTTGTGACCACGTTGAGTTGCTTCACTTTCTGTATTAAAACATATATTAAAGTAGCTGCTGTAAACTAACCGATCAGCATTTTTTTCTGACAACATTTTTCAAAAATGTATTCAAAATATGCACAGCATGTAGTAAAACTTAAGAGATTTCCTACATTTTCCATAAAAAATGTTCATGTGCTTGTTTTCTGAAAGAAGCAGCAGTGATATCAAACACAAAATTGTATGAAAGATTAACTTTAACAGCAGAGTACAAAAAATGTAATCTGTCCTGTAATATAATGTTTTTTTGTATTTTTATTGAAAAAAACAACTCAAATACAATTATATCTTCATGAGAAATCACATCATTGTTCAGCTACACAAAACGAACAAACCTGGCTAAAGAAAAAACAGTTTCTTACTCTAACAGTCTTTAACGGTGTCATGGTTGTTTATGCTGCATTTTTTACCTTCTAAGGTAAAATCTAAGATCAATACACAATATTAATGCCTTCTGTTTTTTATCTTGAAGCATTTCCATTGCATATCACAAGAATGCGGCTCTCGCAGCACAGAACAGGCTGCGGTTGAAACCCAATACATCTGAAAAGAGGCATTTAGCCTTCCAGAAAATCTCCAACATTTTCTCTCTCTCTCCTTTGCATTTCTTTCTCTTCCTCTGCAAAACCTTTTCATCTTCTTGAGGTTTCACCGCATTACTACGGGGACCTGAAACCACAGGACCAAAATCCTCAAGGTACGCGGTGCACGGGCCTTCGTTCCCACGGACTTTAAAAACCCGTATCAGCCCACGTCTGCACATCTCTCCCTCACATCTCCCTCGCAGCCTGTAAATCACCAAAACTCACCCGCGGCCCCACGGAGTAAACGTGCCGGAGTCGCTGACTAATTGATAGCGTTACAATCCGAACTGGTTCGTAGTGGCACTAAATTGAAAACACCGGGGGAGGAAGACTGGGGGGATGCAGGTAGTAAAGAGAGGGAGGAAAAGCTCCGGAGGAGGGGGGGGAGACACAGGGAGGGAGAGGAAGAGTGTTTTAATGATGGAGAAAGAGGAGGAGGAAAGTAAGATGCTGATAGGAGAAAAGAAGAAAGTTCATGGAGAAACATGGAGAAACAGAACAAGAGGAGCAGTATCACTCAGACACAGGAAGGCGTCTGTTTATTAGATATCTCTGCCAACTAAGAGGCAGAAAAAACACATAAATCATCCTCTTTAAATCTTTTTTAAGTCAGCACATCACAGCCAAGATCAGACCGGCTGGTTCCTCTGCTGAACATCAGCTGGTTCAACCTGCAAACCTTCAGTTTCAGTTGATGATTCAGCCTTTGGAGCCAATGATGGAGGGTCTCCAGCGTAACCAGCGGATATCCGGATAACCATGCTGGATATCAGGGAGAGGACTTCCTCTTCTGGTCATTTTTGGACAATAGTTGATGGGTTTGTTGATTGTACTTTGGCAAATAAATTCACCTTTTAAACACAAGCAATCAAAGTCTTTTCAAATGAGATAAATCTATGATTTGGACTGTAAAAACCACTCAACTGTATTATGTTCTAATATAGCTAAACTCACAATTTAGCATTAGCATATCTTTTTATTTTTGCTCCTGACAGCTGAGCAAACTCTGCATGTATTTCAGTTAACCATGAAAATCAGCAGGACCACACCATCTGTCTCTGACTCCTGAAACCATCATCATTTTCAGCTCCGCCGCCGAGGTTTGGTGATGTTTAGGCACAAAAGTGAGTTGGTTAGGGTTGAGGAAAGATGAAAGTTGTGGGTCATGGTTAAAGGAAAGTGGCACTGACTGTTGGTCAGAACAAGAAACAAACGGTGGTTTCCAGCATCATCATCCGATATTTTGTTTACTCGTCAAACCGCCCGGATCTACTCCCTGTGCCAACTTTTTCCGGTATCGATTGTCACTTTTCTTCCTCCTTTGCTTCCAACGGACAACAGTCAGTATTACCGAGCTCACAGGACGTATCATCTGAATAAAAACAAGTTCATGATAAAAACCTGTACGATAGCAGAGGAGGTGAAACAGTTATTTGTCCTCTCTGTGACACAATCCTTGATGAAGGCCTTGTTTTGCAAATCCTTTGGTATTTCTTACCTAAAAAAAACTGGACATTTTACCATCAAACCTCCTCCTGGTGACTCATGTCCTAAAGATTTCAAACTCTAATCATTAACCTCAGTATTGTCGGTTTGGGTCGACTGGAGACTGTTGTTGCATGTCGCTCTGAATCTGTCTGTCTACTGTCATCTCTCTGCTGTTTAATCTGATAATCTTCTTTTAATTGTAGAAGGCCTTTTTACACAAATATTTTGCATCATTGCCACATTGAAGAGCCTTCTTTGTTTTTGTCGTCTGTGTGACTTTTTCAGCAACATGCCGCCATTGTGGAACCTAAAACAGCTAGTTGGGCGTCACATGTTGCAGGCTGTAGCACAGCATTGGTTTTTTATGTGACATTTTAACTACTTGTCATGCTGTCTTTTCTTAATTACAACAATGGAATAACATGGCAGTAACACTCATCTAACATCCCTGTTTTTATGGCGGTTGATCTCTTTCTCTGCTCAGAGGCTTATAGGGTTTGAAGTCTGAGAACCTCTTCATTTCCACTATTATACAGACTGTTTTTCTATGTTCATCCTCTTTGAGTTGGCTGATTTTCAGATCTCTTGTTCGTGGGATCCACGTTACACAGCCCAACTCACTCTTTTAAGGACCATTGCACACCAGCATCATGAAAAAAGGACATGAAAAAGTCACCAACGATAATTTAATTTGAAAACTGTTCTCACCGGCAGCGATGCCAATTTGCGACACTTTACAATAAATTTCACGACGGCTCATCTGTTGCAAAATTTTCTGTATATATTATTGAACAAGCCCGGACCAAGCAGCCAATAATGGATTCAATCTCATCAGTTGAGGAAGAGCTCGTCGTCCTTCTCCTCACATAAATAGAGGAGGTTTGGGGTTCATCCTCTACATCAATGCAGAGCGGGAAGGAGAGTTCAGTCGCCTCATTCAGGAGTTCAAACTATATCACGGCTGGTTTTGGACGAACTTCAGGTCGTCAGCGGGATAGTTTGAGGTTTTTCTGTTGATGGCAGAGGTTCGCCATCACCATGGCTTGGAACGTGATGATGTGACATCCGTACGTGCAATGTGATTGGTTGATGCTTTTTATTTGTGTTGTGGACGCTTGGAAAAATGGCCCACCCCTGAAAAAATGGTGTCACTTTTTCATAATATCCACATTTTGTATGGATTTACAAGTAAGACAAACAGAAAATATGTATATTTTCATTCAAATTTTAAAAAAAAATTTGGCTAAAACTCGGCCCTGGTGCGTAACGGCTGTAACACAGCAGATTCAACTCTTTTAATTCCTCTTTTGCATTTAGAGGAGAGAAAACACAGCTTCCCATTCTGTCTTGGTGTGTTTAATACAGAGCGTTGAGGCTGAATAACAGTTTTCCCACCATGAAAAGGTTGTGCAGAAGAAGTTTGATAGTCAAATTAAAAAATGTCACCACTTAGGAGACTATTTCCGAAAAAGCTCCATTTTCTTGTGAGGATAAACATGGTCTGAGTGTTGACGGAGGGCAAAAAATAGACAGAGAGCTGGAGGAGGAGGAGGAGGAGTTGGAGGAGGAGGAGGAAGGGGGTCTGTCTTTGATCTCAATGCATGTCTGCTTTGCTGTTTTCCTTCAAGGCTTCCTGGTAAGTTTCAGTAGACACCAGCGGGTCCACTCTGGGGATCGGACGCTAATGGATCAGTTAAAGGGGCCTTTGCTTTATGGCCGGGCTAAGTGTTATCATGTGGGGTTAAAGACACTGACCATGGAGCAAACTCCTGCCAGATAGCTGCTCCTCTGGGGGATTACAGTAGGCCCTTTGCCAAAGCAAGGAGGCAATTGAGGGAAAGTGGTGCTCATTCTTTGTTTTGTTTTGCTTCATTTATCTCACTTAGTTCTCTCTCTTCTATCTCGTTTTTTTTCCTCCCTTCTTTCTCTCTGTTTCTCAGCCACTTTTTTTTTCTTCTTCTTCTTCTTCTTCTTCTCTCTGCACAACACACACACATCGGGGAATACCTCTCCCGAGCTTCTCCGAACGCTGTTTGAAACCATTTGTCAGTTGCGCAAGACAGAAAGCCGAGGATGGATTCCAGAGGTTGAGGTGACCCCTTTCATACGGGGGTTTATCCGTGGGACCTGTCAGGGCCGACCGCTTCAAATGCGACGCAGGGCCCGTCAGATAAGGATCACAGAGACAGAGACATGCCTCCTAAAGTGATCGCTCCCCGTCTGTGTTTTTGTTAAACGAGCGCGTCGAGGGCTGGATTGACAGCTCGTGGACTCCCTCTAATTGAATGTGATAGATTCAGTCATTAAGTTAATTGGCAGCTGGTTCTGATCAGGACCTGTCACACTCACTCAGAGGTTTTATGGCATAATTTTTGGAGTCAATTGGGAGAGTCGGTCTCTCGGTGGATGCCAGGTCTGTGAGAACGCACCGGCCTCTTTCACTCAAGACTTTTCAACACGTCATTTTAACAGCATGTGCTGTGCCGATGTGTCGCTACCGATGCAAAGGTAACATGGATCAGTGGCTCTGCTGCGCCCCTTTACACGTCATGTCAAGTTAATGTGTCAGTCATGCAAATCAATGCCATATCAGTACAACTTTGTTAAACTTTTTGTCTTAAATTTTTGATTTTGACATAAAAAAAGAGGGAAAATATTCTCTTATTTCCAAAAAAATCCATGAAAACAATAAAAATAGCAGTGAACTGGTTTGATTTATTAAAGTTGCACCTGTAAACTCTGGTATAAGTTGTTCTGTGGTGCCAAAGACGTTTGATGATCCACATTAACGAGCCACGCTGTTGCACTGGGCGACATCTTTCCCTCATTATGACAAACATGGCCAGTGTCGTTTATTTTGAATCAGTCCCACATCTGTCCTGATGCTGTAAATGAGCACCAAATGTGTATTAATCTGCAGCTGACAACAGTTTCCAACAAACACAAGATTTACACTCGTTATGGCAACTTTTGATAAAACCTACAGCAACCAGCTGCTTCAGGAAATACTGATCCCTTTTTTTAAAGCGAAAATATATGTTAAGACCCACAGGAACAAATGTACTTGTGCGTGAGAACCATTAGGAATGAAATTGCTGTGAGATGGACAAACTGTCGCCTTATTCATTTAGTTGGTAGTAAAATTGTGTCCACATGTTTAAAAGTGTCGCAACACTTGAAAAAAGTCAATCTGCAACCCAACGCAGCTTCGATTTCATTCAAACAGATAGAGAATAAGAGGTCAAATCAAAAGCGTCGGTTCAACCAAATTACATCAGAATGTAATTTATGACTTTCCTACACCAACTTCATTTTTATTAGGTTATAATTATGACCATGTTATACATAAAATACAGTGAATAAAGCTGTTGACAGTGAATCTGGGTTATGCACTGTGACAGGATGCTGGAAAAGATGTTTCTTAAAAGAGTGACTTTATAAAGCTGTTTGAACTTCAAGCAAAGCTCCATTCACTCCCATTGTATTGGAGCCAGATATCTGAAAACTTGGGAAATATGATAAAAAATATGTGTAAAGTATGTAGTTTTAGGTAAATTGGAGTGTCCCGGCTATTTAATGTAAAAAGATAAAAGATTAATTTTAAGTTTTCACTCAGTTTAAATGCACTCAGCATCTTTCAGCACCATTTCTGTATTTGTCAGGTTGTTAGAAAAAGGTGGCGTCTAAACCTGAAAAGGTCCTCGTTACACACCAAAACATCCCAGTCAAGTAGAAGAGGGGACCTGTCGTAAAATAGCCAATAACACATGTTTCAAATTGGCCATTGGTTATAGATTGGTTTACAAGGCTGGCTGGTTATCGGCCCAGTGGCATTCCCCTGTGTTGATAAAGCACCAGGGAGTTGTGGGTCAATTAGTTTGCCACAGCAGAAATTCCTGCAGACAGCCAATTAAAGCTGTTGGCCTGCAGTCATGGAGCACGCTCTTCCTGTTGACGGCTCACGCAGTTATTCTGAGCCCCCGGCTGCTCCTCAACCAGCTCTGCCGGTGTAAAATCTGACTTTTAGTCCAGCGCTGTTATGAGAGCACTTAAAGAGGGCTCCGTAGTTAGCCGAAATGACTGTGAGAAAAGCCAAAGCATGTGTGTTTGCGAGCAGCCGACGGACGGATTATTTGGTGAAAACGCAGCGAGTGAGATCTTTATTTTGTGCCTTTAAGTTACTGGAAAGCTCCTTGAGAAAGATAAACACAGCATATGAAGAAATAAACAAAATCAAAAAGGGAGAAAGGAGTCGTTCTGTTCAAAGGGGCCGTCGGCGTGGGGGTGATTGGACTGCGGGCTGAAGTGATGCCGAGCGTACACAAAAGAGACGGACGGAGATGATTGCGGGGAATCAGTTTTCCATTCTGCTCCGTCACGACGGCCTGCGAGGGCGAACCCATCTTCTGCAACCAGGACGATAAACTTTTATCTTTTACCCCTTTTTGCCTCCCAGCTTCCCCACCTCTAAAAAAAAAACCCCCTTCCTGCCACAAGCTTTTATTATGAAGCCTTTTGTTCCTGTTGGGGCTGCAAACTGTTGTGTTTGTGTCGTGACGTACACGGAGCAGAAGGGTAAACACTGGGCCGATGTGGGATGTCGGCGGATTCTTTGTGGAGGGCAGGAAGAGCAGCAGCTGAGTCATAAGCTGACATTTATGCTGGTGTGTATGTGTGTGTATTACTCATCTTGTGGGGACATACATCATTTACACAGTCACTTTGTGGGGTCCTGCCTTCCTTATGGGGACGAAGCTCAACCCTCCATAACACAGATCTTTAAATGTCAGGATGAGGACTTGGATTAAGGTTGGATTACGTTAAACAGCCTAATTATGTGTTTATCCTGCTTTTACATCCTCAGTGGACGCTTTCCATAAATGCACAAAACTTTTCTGTTAAAATTGCATCCCGTAGAACATGGCAGACCCTCGCGCTCTCGTCGATGCGTAAATTACAGGTTTGGTTTAAAGGTTTAAAGTTGTGATTGTGGTTGATTTAAGTTAGTCTCAGGAAATTAATCTAAGTCCTCTGAAGTGATGGAAACACGACTGTGTGTGTGTGTGTGTGTGTGTGATATAAAAATGACCACGAAGCTCTCATTTCCTACCAACCATCATCTTAAGAGAGCTCACAAATAAAGACAGAACGTTGGGGGTCAATATTTGGGTAAAAAACACAAACTTCGCCGTCACATCAACTTTGCAGAAAAGTGTAAAACCTCAAAGATGAACCGTCACATGTGAGATGATCCGTGTGTCCGTCTGCGCCTCCAGGCGCCGCAAATAAAACAAAGTTGGTTCCTGAGATCACCATCATCCTCGAGGCCACGGCTGCATACATAACCACTTATGATCACTTATAACGAGCCTATAGACGCGGCGAGCGTCAGCTGATCCACGCCGACAGGCACGAGGAGCGGCACCCCGGGAGAATCCCCCTTTAAAGCCCAATTATCCCGAGGAGCCGGTGTGGTTTCAAAGGCCAACAGTAGAAGATGTTGGCCCCTGATAAGGGACACATGTGTTCCATCACACTTAATTGAAGCAGGGTTTCCTGAAAAAGAAACAACCCCGGAGCAAAATGACAAAACAAACAGGTTTAAGGACATAACAACTGTATTTGTAATAGGAACGTTTTTCATGGTGCATGGAAATTGCTTTTTGTGAGGCATATGTCTTTCTGCTCGAGTCATAGGTCAGCTCAGCACGAGTGTGTGTGTGTGTGTGTGTGTGTGAGAGAGTATCTTTCTTCTTCTTTTACTGGACATCACTCGGCCTTGGAGAGCGCACCATGACGATAGGTTTCCAAACCTTCCTAAATTTGATTACAGGTCTGCAAAAACCTCAAACAATGCCGTGGCAAGCATGTCACTTACGGTCACAAGCCAAAGTCCTTCTCCTTCTGTTTCCCTTTTCTTTCCTTTTCTCTTCTTCCTTCTTTTCATCCTTGTGATCTGAAGTTAAGAATAAAGACAAAAGTCATTCGTTTTTAACAGGAAACAGTGAAAAAGGAAAAGAGGAAAAGATGAATCTTGATTTTCGCGTAACAAAACCAAAGAAGCTGTAATTCTGTGAAGAATCAGCGAGGTCTCCGTTCAGCAGTTATATCCTTTTTTAGTCAGTTTTTAACCTAAAGCTCATCGTTTGAAATCATTTAAGGGAAGAAAGTGAGGAAATAAGTCTAATGGTCAATGCTGAAGCAGTTATTCTCCATTTTGTTCGTAAAAAAGCAGCAGCCTTTTGTACCTCAGTGCTCACTGTTGCTCCCAGTCTTTTCCCATGATCTGTAGGATGTATTTAGCATTTACAATTTCTCATTTACGGGGATATTATTACCTCTCTGGCATCGAGCCCCGTTTTTGGAATCCCCCCCTTTAATGTTAAATCATGTGGACATTAAAGTCTTTCCTTGACTTACAAGACATGACATCTCTGGAAACATACAACCCAGGTCAAAGATGGAGCTCGTTAAAGGATTGCACACGACCACAAATTCACAGAGAGAAAAAGGGGATAAAGAGGAAAAAAATGTTTAGTTAACTCAGACTTCAGTCGTCAGGGAAGCTCGGCTTTGTATAACAGGCCGCCGCATGAAGATGAGAGACAAAGACAGTTTTGTGCAGATTCCTCGACAGGCCTCCCCCGTCGAACTCGGTTTCATCACGAGAAAATTGTGTTTGTTATCAACGATGGCTTTTAACAAGCCCCACAAACAACGAGGGGATCTGACTGCGAGGAGATAAAACCTCAGAGTAACGCACGCAGTACTTTCCTCCCTCTGATGTTAAATTAAGACCACGTTTTTTAAAAAGGTCAGCTATGATTAAACGCTGTGCGTGCACAAACTGTTTCCCCCCCCCCTGTTTTTTAGTGGCACCTGACTGATGTAATATTGGTTCTTTTATTTTTTAAATTTCCTTATCAACAAATCATCCCTTTCTTCCTCACGATTCAGGCATTCACGCTCTGTCTTTAATTAACGCACAACAGACGAATGTAACACAGAATAAATACACATCATTCAGTCAATGATTCTCACCTATAAAGTACAAAGAAATCTCAAATTGACTTCCAGCAGTCAGTCGGCTTCGGCGCACTGTTTGTCTCATTAACTGCAGTTTGTATCCCATGAAACCTGCCGGTGGGACACTTAATGACCCCACAGACGAGCAAATTACAGAGTTAATATACTGATCTTTAATTAGACTTTACAAGCAGTCTCGGATTTGGAAAAAAAGTTATTTTAAACTCTTATTTTTCCATAGAAATTCAATAGACGAGACTGTTCATGAGACGCGTTTACACATCTCATAAGTGGTCAATAATCCCATTTGCCTCATTTGGAGCCTTTTTTTTCTTCTTCTTCTTCTTCTTCTTCTTCTCTCTGGGCTATAATGCCCGACATCATGATGCAATTTGGGTTTTTTAATCACCGTTTTAGCAGTTACAGCGCGGCTGTCCGATTTCCTGCAACAAAAGTGTGTAGCGCCATTAGCGCGAGTAATTCCACACAGCAGGCCTCCAGTTGTGCATGTGATCAAGGTAGGGGGGTGGGGTGGGGGGAGGATAACAACAGGCTGCACAATGGAAAACCTGAGCTAATGTCCTCGATCGTCTCACCTTGTTGTGGTTGTTTTCTGGGGGGCAATTACATTCTGTGGACGTTATGGGGCAGAAATACCCTCCGATGGGATTTAATCCGCTCGGCTCTGGTGTAATGTGAAGCGTTCGTGTGTGTTTGTGCTGAATTTCAGGTGTGTTTAGCGTTACGCCGAATACTGCAACACATGACCGTCCCATGAGGTTTTCCTAAAAGGGGTCTGCAGGAGCGTTGGGAAGTTATCCCAAGGTCACGGCGGTGAGTCATGAAGTCGACGGTCGACCTCGGGGGGGCTCGACGCAGCGCTGGGATGGTTCGCTACCGTGTCACCGTTACGTTAAAAGATGTCAAGGTCTGACTTTTTTTTTTTTGCAGCGTTTCCACTAAAGAATCCCCCTCTTTCTTCTCTCTGCGTTGGCCTGCGCGAGTCATTTTATGGACAACCACGCACCTACAGTAAAGTGTATTTTTACACAAACCCAATGCCATATGTCTGACAACACGCAGGCTTTAACCTCACCGTTTTGGCTTCGCTCCGCGTCCTCGGTCCGACGTAGGAGAAGTAAAACAAGCAAAGCCACGCAGCAGGTCAGATATTGAAAAATTGTGCACTTATAAGAGTGAAAAGCAAAACAGAGAGAATTCTTGTCCCGTTTTAAACTCTCGTCTTGTATAAACGTAGCCAGAGCCGGGGTGATATCTGATAAAATAGATCAAAATTACATTATTGGCTTTTATAGCCCACTGAAAACATAGCCCGAAGGTATGCTATTTGGCAGAGAGCAGCTCGTAATATGTCTAAGAATTGTTACCATCTGGCTGGACTGCGGGGAATGCTTCTCTCTTAAAAACCTCAAAGTCAAAATGATACAAGTAAAAAAACCCAGCATTCATAACCAGGTCGGCTTTTTTTATGGACGCCTGTCCACATCGATTTGGCTCCACGGCGTCTTGAAGATAACTCATGCTATTTAGAAGGAATCTTTCTTTTTATTATTATTATTATTATTATTATTATTATTATTTTTTCCCCCTCGTCTAAAAGTGGCTTTCACCTTTTTCCCCCAGGATGCCACGGCGTCCGAACGTTGTATTATTTCTTAAGTGTGGCTCAAAGAAGAGTCGTAATTGGTGATTTTTTTATTATTTTTTATTCCTCTTTTAAGTTACAGCCGGTTGTAATGATAAGATAAGATGATCAGTTATGAGTTTGTCCGCTCGGTTTTATCAATAAAACCTCCCCACAAACAGGCAGGTACAGTACGAAACCTTCGTAGTGAGCAAAAACAAAGTTACCCTCTGACATTTTAACCCCCTTTTTTCCGAGCTACACCCCCCCCCTCTAATCGCACTCCTGTACACAGTTTCAGCCCCCATTACCTTATTATGAGATTACAATGTCAATGTGCTCAGAACTGTGACGATTACGGTAAGTGGTGGAGTAATTTTCAGCGTTAAATGGGCTCTTTGTGTGCGAAGTTGCCGTGTATTTTGTTCGCGGCCCGTCATTGGTCGAAACAAAACGTTTTGGTGTCGAGTCAAAAAAAAAACCACAACAAAAAAACTCTTGTGTGTTTGATAAGAGCAGCAGGGGTTTTTTTTTGTTTTTTTTTTTTTAGACGAACGTTTGTTTGTTTGTTTCGTAGTGTTTTCACTATTTTTTGACGTTAGCAAAAACATTCGGACTCACACTGACAGGCTGCTGCCATGGAGCAGGAATCCCTGTGTGTGTGTGTGTGTGTGTGTGTGTGTGTGTGTGTGTGTGTGAAAGTGTGTGTGTGTGTGTGTGAGAGAGAGTGTGTGTGCTGAGGCCTGTGGCATATGAAACATGAGTCCCTGTTTAACAGTGTGAACCGTGGGGGGGTGGTGGAGGTACGGAGGGGGGGCTGTTTTCTCAATGCCTCCTTGAACTGTCACTATTGATGATGTGTGTGTGTGTGTGTGTGTGCATGGATGTGTGTGTATGTGCATGGATGTGTGTGTGTGTGCATGTGTGTGTGAGAATTCAGCAGATATCTACAGGGGGACAGCCACCCCCCCTCACCCCTTCACCCTCCTCACCCTCCTCCCCCGCTGCCGATATCCTCTCATGCCACCACTCCCCGCCCCTCCCTCCCTACCTCCCTCCCCTTCGGCCTCCCCCTGCCCCCCCCCCTCTCTGCTGGCGCCCCGGTATGAGAGAGAAAGCTGTTGTTAATAAAAAGTTTTCAAAGAATGGGATGAAAAGGGAGGTGAAATTGAGCGGCCCTGGCTGTATTATTTCTTCTCCGTATGGGAGCTGGCCTCTCGCGGTCTCTCCGACGCTCTCGGACCGGGAGGGGGTCGCTGGCTCGGTGACCATTACTGCCCCGGGGCCAAAGCAAATGATTTGCCTCTCTGAGGCTTCAAAGGGGAGCAATTACACTTAAGTAACCAAATGAAAAGATAGCCCAGCTTGGCAGCAGTTTGGGGGGAAACAGTGGAGGCCTTTGAGGGAAGAGGCACCACACCTCAGGAGTAATATGTAACAGCTCGCATCGCAGAGGAGGAAGAGAGAGAGGCAGAGGAGAAAATAAACAACAGGATGTTCTGCCACTGAATGCAGAAGAAGAAGAAGAAGAAAGAGAAGAAGAAGAAGAGGTGCTGAAACCTGCACAAACAAAAACAACAACATCATCACGCGACCGACGCGACACCGAAAAACCTGAGATACAAATGAAGTGTGTTATTGTTTGTTTGTTTGTTTGTTTGTTTGTTTGTGTAAACATCAGCCTCAAACAGGAAACACAAACATCCCCCACATCATCATCACACGACGCTAACAGAAGACGTAACTCACCCCTGCGTTTGCGACGCGGTGACGAACATAAATTGCGATCTTGAGTTTGCATTTGCGTTTGTTTGTGTGTTTTTGTGTGTTTGAGTGGCACATATAAAGTCAGCCTCTGCCCGCTCTGATAAAAGACTTGGGAGGGGGGAAAAAAAAGGCTCTATTGAGTGAAGTGGAGCCTGGGAGTTTGGTGGGGGGGGGGCTCACCTGTGGAGAGGAGTCTATAGCTGCATGGAAGGCCCAACAGCTGCCGGGGTTGTAAGTCTCGGCACCTAGCGGAGCTGCAGAAAGGGAAATGCACGGCGCTCTTTCAATGCAGCGCCACTTAGTAACAGAAGGCATGTGCCAAACTTGCAGAATGAGAATGAACCCCCCCCCCCCAGCGCCCCCCACCCCTTCTGACTTCACTAAATATCAACAGCCACTTTTTTTTAACCTCCCCCCCTCCTCTTCTTCTTCTTCCTCCTCTTTCTCTTTTCTCCTTCTCCTTTAGTCTATTATAATTCCTCCATAAAAGAACAATGGTTGACTGAAAGACCCCCCCCTCAAACCACAGAGATATACCAACAATCGGCAGGGAGAAAGAAAAAAAAAAGGGGGGGGGGGGCTCAGCTGAAGTGTGGAAGCCATCAATTACTGAAGGCCTAAAGTTAACATCCCAGCAGGACGCGTGCATTAGGATGCAGATATGAGCCGACTACGGGCGGCAGATGCCAAGCGAGACGGTCAAAAGAGCACGGCGAGCTCACGGGAGGACATATGCAGTGTGGGAGACCCTCGCCCCTCGCCGCTCGCCCCTCGCCTCTCGCCCCTCGCCCCTCGCCGCTCGCCTCTCGCCCTGGAATCCGTGGAAGAATAGAAAATTAAACTGAATGATGATTGTACCAGCAGCTCAAAGGAGCCATTGTGTTGGGGACAAACTGGAATTATGGGGGTTTTTTTTGTTTTTTTTTTATTTAATATGTGACAAACAACTGACATCTCACATAATGGATGCGAGCGCACACGGTGGCTGTGGCAGCGGTGGCGGTGGCGATGGCGGCGGCGGCTGAAACCTTAAATATCTCTTATGCATCATCAGTGAGATTGCTGTGGATGATGTGCAGTTCAACAAGTGGCCCCCAGTCGTCGGCTCCGGTCGGGTCGAAACAACCCGCCGTGGTTCCTCCTCATGCACTGTCCTAACAGGATTTGCCCCCCCCCCCCCCGCCCCCCACATTCATTCACCGCATCTCTCTATTCTGGCCGCTCAGCAAGACGCGGCCCTCTGGGCTTCCTCGCGCTGCTAATTTACACTAGCCTGCAGGCTACCTTCACAGTCAGAACAGTGCAATTGTATTTTCAGGCTCATTAAGCAACAGCACAGAAAAGAGGAGCTCAGACCCCCCCAATCACCCCTCACCACCCCCCCCCCAGTTTACTTTCCCGTCCACCCCAAAAAAAAGGGGGAGTTCAGAGGAGACGAGGATTAAAGACACGAAACAAAGTGCTGAGTTACAGTCGTGAGGCTCGATAAGGTTGTTTGTGTTTGCTGCATCAGTTTGTTTGTTTTTGGGAGGAGGTGAAGGAGGAGCAGGAGGAGGTTTGAGGAGGAGGAGGAGGAGCAGCAGGAGGAGGTGGAGGAGGAGGAGGAGCAGAGCCTCCTCGCCTCGCGGCCCTCTGAGAACCAATCCGGCTGCTCGGTAGCAGCTCTATTCAGGACGGAGCCATGCTTGTTTATTTGAAAGAGACCCCGCTTTTTTAACTTCCCACCCTCTCCATTGTTCCTGCGCTCATGGGGAGGACTTTGAAATTGTAATCTCAGGATATTCAAACACACACACACACACATTTGTTCTGACCTTTCGGTGCCTGCAATAACATTATTACTATCAGACAGGCATTTCCAATTTGGATCCACGCAGCATGAGGCGCTTCGATCGGATCCTTCTGTCGGTTTGTGAGGAGTCAGATGAAGATGTGAACGCTGAAACAAGAAAAACATCCTTTTAGTGACTGAAAAGAGTGAAAAAAGTTAAAAAAAGGAAGATTGGAGTGAATTTAAACTCGCTAGCGTCCTTCAAAGTGCAGGATTCCTGAAACAAATGTGAATTTAAAACGGTTAGAAGCTGCTGAGTAAGATTTCCTGTAAATAATCTGTCTGGGATTTTTTATTTTTATTTCACAGTTTATGAAGCTCTGATATTTAAAACCTGAAAAACTGGAAACAAAAGTCAAAAATAACCTGATTTAACTCACATTCAGACATGAGAGAACAGGATCAGGGTGAGATTTTTGTTTAAACATCAACTTTTTCTGTCATGATTGGTGACAAATCTTGTGTTTATTTCATTTGTGGAGCAATAAATCAAGAAATCTACAAATTATTAATCTAATCCGTCTATAATTATGTAAAATTTTCCTGTATGAGACTGTAAATTTAAAAGAATTCAGCTGTAGAGAGCAAATTATCATCCCAGGTAACATTAAAGACGTAATTCGTTGCAACAGTTCTCGGTTTCCCACTTTAAACACGAGCTGAAACATTTTTTATGACCTGCAAAAATACAAATAAAAGAAAAGATTTCATCCATTATTCAACAGTAGTTTCTGGTTTTGGCCTCGCTGGGGTTTGAAGCCAGCAGTAAAAGAGAAAATTGATGCTGCTGAGTTTGGGTTTTCTTTCAATCTCCTGCATCGGGAGTTTTTGGCTGCTAAGAGCGAATGAGATTGCGGCGACATTCTTGGGTTTTGTGAATGAGACCGCAGAGCCGCCACACCGAGCTGCTCGTCCAGAGTCCTCGGCCCGACTCGCCCACTCGCATTGTCTCGAGACTTCCCTCAGGAATGTGCGTTTTCTTTTTGGCCGACGGTGAAAAAACCAGACAGAAATTGCCAATTGCATTGTCACTTCTTGTGGGTTTTTTTTTCCTCCTTTAACAATCTGTATTGGCAGCAGAGTTCAGGAGGAACCCAGGAGGAACGAGCACATCTGGAGTGTTAAAGGTCTGATTTAAAAATTGCACATTTTCATTTCAGCTGCAGTTCGAAATGAAAAAAAAAAAAAAAAAAACACCACAGAAGAAGAAATTAACCCCGATGTGTTTTTCGGTTTGGGTTCAAAAACAGCAGCTTTAACGAGACTCTCCGTCCACTGAAAAAAAAAAAAAAAATCAGCCATGATGAAGGCAATTTGCTTCCTCCGACTCCAGCACGGCAAAAATATTTCCCTCATTACCCAGCATTCAACACAGGCGCTCTGATGCCACAGGAGGAAGTGGCTTTGGCAGAAAATGTCAAACCAGCGTTTAAGTGCAGGATTGAAGCCGGTCTGATGTGGATTGGATCAACTTGTTAAGTCAAATGAAAGGTCAAAGATATTTTTCCACAGCGTCGAAGCAACCCTGAGAACGGCTATTTCCACCGCCGGCAAACGCAGACGCTGGTGGCGTTACGTGAGGGAGGCAGAAAATAAACAGGAGGCATGGAGGGACAGTCATGAAGACATGAAGGCTGTGTTTTCCTTAAATCTAACACCTGATCCCACATGATCCCATCTTCTGCTGATGTTCTGCAGGAAAGTGATGGACTCACGTCACCTCGCTCGGACCTGCAGCTTCAGGTCTTTGTGTCGCTGTCGACGCGTCTCACAGGGATTAAGTTCCTCGGCTCGCTCGTCTAAATGATCTGTTTGTTTGTCTGCTACAGCAGGGAATTCACACACACACACACACACACACACACACACACCTGGACTCCCACAGAGCGCAGGTCCATCAGCTGCTTGTGCACCTGAAGGGTTTTGCGGCCTCTGATTGGTCGGACGTGCCTTTTTTTGCACTTTATGAGCTGGTTAAGTGGTTTCATCGAAGCATGAGGGCGCTGAAAACGACCCCCCCCCTGCACACACACACATGTGACAAAAAAAAAGTTTTAATTCCTGGTGCTGGCTGGGGGAGGGAGTGGAGTGGGGTGGGGTGGGGGGGGGGGGGAGCGAGGCGACATTTCGGTATCACGCAAGGTGTGTCAGAAAGTGCTGGAGAGCGAGGGGAACCGAAGGTGCGGGGGGTGG
>JAPZDV010000020.1:15367295-15381289 GCA_029814665.1 Acanthurus lineatus | reverse complement strand
CCCCCCCCCCCCCCCCCCCCCCCCCCCCCCCCCCCCCCCCCCCCCCCCCCCCCCCCCCCCCCCCCCCCCCGCGCCGGCCTCTGGTTGTGTAGATTTATCTCTGGGTGTACCTGTATCAGATGAATCTCTATATGAGTCCGAGTTGCGGAGATGAGACGGAGGGAAGCGAACACGGTCGCTGGGATTTAAACCCAAACCAGCTGGGTGACGAGAGGCGAGAGGCCCCCGATGTGCCCGGAGACGGAGGAGGCGGAGGAGGTGGAGGAGTGAGACTGGACATCAGGATTCACTCAGGTTGATCCGTCAGTCCTGCGTCTCACCTGATGGTCTTTTTGCACCTGAGGGCTTTTAGTTTTTGTCAATCAAACGTTCGTGACGGTCACGCGGTTTGAGATGCTGCTGCAGAAACCACAACAGACCGACTGCGGTTTCTGAACAAGCTGCTTCATCATCCCGTGAACTTCTGACGGAGCCTGAAAACAGTCAGCAGGTGGAGTTAAAGGAGGTGGACATGTGAAGCTCTTAAACACAAGAGACGATCAGTCATCTTCTTTAAAATCAACTCGTTAATTTTTACGTTTAAGTGTTAAAAGTGGAGTTTTTGTCTGACACCAACATTTTCACTGAGATCTCAGTTTGTTCATGTTGAAAGCGAAGAATTTAAACTCAAGACATCATGAATTTAAAGGGATTTTATATCCTGTTACAAAGAAATAATTACTTATTAACTGATAAATAAAAAACAAGCAGACACACGCTTAAATACTGATCATTAAAACAACTTTTAGGTACTTGTACTTTACTTTCCCACCACATACTTTTACTTCATTACACCTCACATGAAAAAAATGCACTTTTTAATCCACTTCATGTGTTTTAGCTCCACAAATACTCATGAGCGGCTTTTTATTACTGATTCAACTGAACGATAGTTTAAAAAAGGCCTTAAATATCTCCCACTACATTAACTACAACAGTTAACAGACATCCTTTAATATGAGACACTGAATGAAACGACTTTAAGCTCATTTTAGTCCAGAAAATGTTTAAATATCAGACTTTTACTTGTAATAGATTACTTTTACTCTGTGGTGTTGATACTTTGATGAAGTGATGAAGGAGAAACACCTGAATCCATCAGATCTTCTCCTGCAGATGCACAAAAATAAAAAACAATTTTCCCAGAATTCCTTTTTTTAACACATTCACGCTCAGTTTCTGTCTCACCTGTTGGTTTCTTTCCCATGATGCAGCAGCTGTGATGCGTTTGATGCTCACTGTTTTTTGTTGTTTTTTTGTTTTTTATCGCTGTTTGCAAACGTTTTGACTTTAACCCCGCGCGTCTTCGTGCGTAAAACCCCCACGTGTTGCTCCTCCAGCAGACGTGAAACGGTTAACTGTCAGCTTCATGCGCCGCACTATGAAATATCTGGAGGACAATTGGTTAAGTGGAGTTAACCGGTCGCCTTTTCTCCCCGAGGTATCTTCCTGTTTGATCCCGCCGAGCCTGGCGCCTCGCGGAACACAACTTGTCTGGCTTATTAAATAGTTTGACCTGGAGAAAGAAAAACGCCTGTTGCTTCTCAACTGAGGCCATTGTGCGGGGAGAAGGGCTCCTGACAGGCCTTAAATTGCTGTAACGCCGTGTGACCAACACTCATACCTAATCAATTTCCATCGCGGCTGCGCACCTTTTCTTACTCCATTTCAATGTTGGTTTTAATTGTTTTGGGTCGAATTGTTTTTATTTTTTTTTATTTTCAGCCCCTTTAAGGACTTTATTCTGTTTGTTTGTTGATTTAATCTCTTTAATTTTAAATTCAAGCTGTGATTCCGGATGTTTTGGATCGTTGATTTCAGATCTTTTCGTCTCTGTTTTTCTTTTTTGGTAAAAAAAAGATTCCTTTTATATTTACATGACTCATAAGTTCCTGCTCGGCTTTACAGTGGGGGGGTGATTCTGTGAACAGTGGGCTGCCGATGGACTGGTCGCCTAATGGATGTAAATGGTCAGGAGAGTCCTCCCCACTGGTTAATTGCGCTAAAATTGGTCTGAGCTACTTTGTGGGGGCCATCAATGGCCCCGCGCCGCATGGGGTCTGTATGATTAACTTCTCCTTCCTTTCAAAAAGCCTCTTGATGTTCCCTTGGAAGGCGGAGGGCCAATCAAAACCGCACTGGGAGACGTCACGAGGCCAACTTGAGGAGCTGATTGGTGGGAGCAGGTAGGGGGGGACAGCCCCTGCCCTTTTATAGCCGACCCCTTACAGCGCGTAAAAGCTACCGGGCACCGCTGACAGCGCCGAGACGCACACTGGACACCGGACACTTCAGCCACTCCATTCCTCTGAGCGGGCCGCACGGAGGTGCATGGCCCCTTCCCCCTGCGTCATGATGAATCCTGTGCAGGGGTCTCCGTCCCAGGACGCCAAACAGCTTCATCAAAAAGAGGAGACGGACACGGAGGGAGAGGAGCTCCAGCCGAAAGACATGACCACCGAGAAAGGATACAAACTGCAGCGGAGCAGCAGCCTCCCGTTCAGCGTCGAGTCGCTGATCTCCAAGAAGACCACCACCTGTCGGACTTCTTACTCCCCCCAGGAGATCGCTCTGGTCCTGCCGAAGCCCGTGGCCGCGCAGGGAAGCGCGCAGTTCTCTCCCAGGACTCTTTACGCGGAGAGGAAGGCTTCGGCCGAAGGCTCGCAGGGTGTTTCCAGCAGCTCCAGCGAGGACAGCCCGCAGTTCTGCGACAAGGATCAGAGCACTTGGTTCCAGACGTCCTCCTTCCCCACCCCGCCCCGTAAGTCCGAGAGAAACGCGGATACTCTGCATGTGCTCAACATTTACTGTCAGAGGCTGCAAAGAACAAATAAAGAGGAAAGAGAGAGAGAAAGTTTCATGAAGTTTTAGTTTAGCAAACTTTTGCTTTCCCTCGCGGTGCGGCAGTAACATCAGTGTCCCCGCAGCTCTGCGCGCTGTGCGTAAACGTCTCCGCTGCTGCGTAAATGTCCTCCTCTTATGTTTTATCTGTTGTTATGTTTCACAAACCGCAGATAAATTATGGTTTAGCTCCTCTGAGCCTGTGAGGCACATTTGACTGCTGCGCTGCTTTTCCCTCACATTCTTTTCTTTTCATATATTTATTTATCTGTTTAACATTTACCCACTGAAGCAGGGAATTCTCAGAGTCAGACATCTTATAAATAAAGTTTCGGTGACTGAATGTTTGGGTTTGTGATGCAGATCAACATGGAAGCTTAATTTGTCATAAAAATACATTAAAGTCTATTTATCGATGTCTGTATTTACATTTACATTCAATAAAAGCTTATGTTTAAACTCTGGGATTATCGGGATTTTTTTTTTCTAACAATTAAACTCCAGTTTAATCTAACCTCAGCTGTTTTCATGTTGGTTTTTCTCTCTGACAGGCAGCTCGAGTCCGACTCAGTGTACTTTAAGGAAGCACAAAAACAACAGGAAACCTCGCACGCCCTTCACTACCTCGCAGCTGCTCGCGCTGGAGCGCAAGTTTCGCCAAAAGCAGTACCTGTCCATCGCCGAGAGAGCCGAGTTTTCCAACTCTCTCAACTTGACGGAGACTCAGGTCAAAATCTGGTTTCAGAACCGGAGGGCCAAGGCCAAGAGACTGCAGGAGGCCGAGCTGGAAAAGTTCAAACTGGCCTCCAAGCCCGTCCTGCCCGCCTTCGCGCTGCCGTTCCCCCTCGGAGCGCACATGGGCTCCCCGACGTGGGCCCCGTCCAGCGCCTTCCCGAGGCCCAGCCTGCCGGTACCGGGACTGTTCAGTGGACCCGTCACTTATGGGATGTACTATTTGTCTTAGTGTTACTCTGTGTGTGTGTGTGTGTGTGTGTGTGTTCTGTCATGGCTGCAATACACTTATGAACGAGGATGATGCGATTTTTTTTCACCTCGGGAAACTTTTTGTGTGTGTGTGTGTGTGTGTGTGTGTTTGTTTGTTTTCAGTTTGGAGAGAATTTATTTAACCTCCAGAATAGAAAGCAATAATAATAATAATAATAAAAAAGTTTGGGACATTTTTTTGACGCATAATCACGCAGAAAAAAGAAAAAAAACAGCTGGACTGAGTAAAAATTCACTTACTCGTCTCATTTGAAGCGTCCAGTTCTGCGGATTGTGGATCCAAAAGGCTTAAAATTACTCAGACTTATTCCCCAAAAGTAAAATGTCAAGTTTTTAAATATCCAAGTTGGTGAAAATGAGCCTCAGAAGAGCCACAGAAGGTTCAACACAACAAAAAAAAGTACTTAAACGGTGTCAGTGCCTTAAAAAAACCAGAGTTACACTTGAAGTTTTTTCCTCCTCAACCAGCTTTGATTGTTTTCTGGTTAAAAAATGCATTTTCCCACAGTTGCTGTTTGAATGTGTGTGTGTTCATCAGCGGCTCCTGTCACGATTTCTACTTTTTTTTTTTTAAAACACGGAGCAAAATTATATTTTAGAAGAAAAACGCATGTATTAGATCTTTTTTTTTTTAAACTCTCACAACGTGGCCTTCATGGGAGTGATGATAGTTTTTTTCTGAGGGATTTTTTTTGCTGTAAATGTAAATAAAATGTGTAGTGTTCATAAAAAAACCCCTGCAGACTCGCTCAGAGAGCAGCGGTTCATGTGGTATTTATTGAATATCTTTGTATCTGTACTGTGTACATACATCGCTCTATCTAAATGTTCTGTTACTTGTACAAAAAAAAACGGATTTTAGTAAATAAACATTATACAAGACCTGAAATTGGCTGATTTACTTTACTTTTCTTATTTGTGTGAATAAGTACAGCTGTTATTATTTGGTGGAGCTGCAGGAATCTAAAGGTTTTGGTGCATTTTTAGTGTTTTTATTCTTGCAAATTTAATTTAAAGTGAAAGTTTTTTTCGTGCAAAACGTCAAACACTTGTGGCCAAAACCTCCTCGACTGACCTGAAAAAAATGTTAGCGTTGTCTTAAAGTGGAAAATGGTTCAATAATTGGTAGCTTTTCCACTATGGTATCATTTACTTTGAATAACTTTAATTAAAATTGCCTGCAGACTATAATTTACTTGTTAAACACTTTGGGAGCGAGTTATATGTTGACTTAAAGAAAAAAAACACACAGCTGCCATATTTTACCACAGTTTTATGTCTTTCTTGCATTTCATTTTTATTTTTTTAATGAAGCATTTGCACATTTGAGTATCATGTTTGCAATTCCTTCAGTACTGTACTGAAATATAATTTTATACAGGCTATTTTTTTAAAATTTACTTTAATGTTCAATGTTATGCTGCTCTTTACGAATAATCTGAATTCCAGAGCGAATATTGAACTTTTACTTCACCACAGTTGTTTAAAGAGATTAGTTGCTGCTTTTCAGTTTAAGCTTTTGCAAAATAAACTATACATTAAAAGAAAACACCAAACAAAAATGAATAAAACAGTCATATTGCGGACAGAAACAACATTAAAACACATTTTGTTCTACTGTATCGATAACAATTATCTGATATAGTAACATTTAATTACAACTAATGAACCAAATTTGGCTGCAGTGAGTTAATTTGACATTATCTTGATTTAAGATTGCACATTTTTACTTAAAATCAAGATTCTGAATGCAGGTGTTTTTTTCTTGTAAAGAGTTTTTAGATTATGGTTGATTTTTATTTTTAACCTAAAAAGTTCGTAATGCGTCTTCCGCTTCTTATATTTGAATCAAATAAATCTTGCAATTTGTCTAAAACCAAAGCAAATGTGTTTTCTTCCAAATTAGTACAAATGTCTTTAAATGCAATTAATAAAAATAAAGGACGTAGGCCCTTTTGTTGCTGCAACACATTTTTATTCCAGCTACAGAGGCCGATATTCACCTGCGGGTTTTTTATTTTTTATTTTGCCTAAAGCAGTGTTATAAATTAAAACAAGTACAAATTTTCAGGTCAGTACACTTAGAACAATAGAACAAAAACTATATTAATAAATTGTTTTTTTAAAAGGGCCCAGTTAACGTTGAACGCGAGCTTTTTTAATTTATATATAAAGTTCTTATTGGTAACACCTTGTTGTTACCCATTTCACTGTCACCTTGTGGCCCCCCTAATGATTAATTATTAGTTCAACATAAACTATTATCTTGACTCGAGTTTTTTTAAGGTCTTATTATCATTTCTTTTCCCTTTTCGTTCCTCTTATCCAGCCTTTCCAACGAAAAAATAACGCTTTTTCGCATTTCTAGAGTAAATAAAGTCTTTTAAACACTATTTACAGTTTATTTCAGTTCATACACATTGTTTCCTTTGATAAGAGCGTAAATAAAGTATCCAGTATTTATAATCACATGGCTTCAGATGCAAATTTGTATACGAGTTTTCAAAACAAAACAAATAAAGGCGGAGTAACTCGCTTTATCCCGTTCGTCCAGCAGAGGGCGGTGGTGAGCTCGGCTGGACGGGTCGCTGCTGCTCACGAAGAAGAAGGACTTCCGCTGTTCCGTTCTGTCAAGACTACGTTCTGTACAGTGAGGTGAGTACATGAGCTAATCGCCTTACTCAATGAAAGAACATCTTTTAAATCCCTGCTTTCATCGCGACTCAAACAACTAATACTTGTATTATTGTGCTCGAGATTTAAAATAAACTGGATGTTCTGTCGGCGTTTTGATAAAATCCCGGCGTTACAGAGAGACTTCTCTGACCTTGGTTAGCGAGCTAACGGTGCTAGCTACCGTTAGCTAGTGTTACTGGGGTCTTGAATTGACAAAATGTCAAGGACCAGGTGTCATTGTATGCTCACATTTAGTGATTTGTTTTCTTTTATGATCATATATTTGCTAGTTACTACTTAGTTCATGCTGTCGGACAGGATATCTTACCTTAAACCGACCAACCTCTACGTTGCAGTAATGTGATTATTACCGCTTGCGTTTAGCGCTATTTGTTTGCACATATCTCATCCTGAGATACAGATCTTTGAGTCATATATTACTAGTAAACATGCTGCATAACTATAACTCAACGTTGTCCAATAATTTGATGAGGGACTTGTTTTTGTCTCCGTCAAGGCTACAACCTGGCTCAATGTTACTCAAAGCAAAACACGAAATATATATTTTATATACATATTGACTGCCCTTTTTTCAGCAGCATGCATATGTAGTGTAAATGTCGTAATGTCAGTGCAAAGATACACCGCAGTCATTGCAGTTACACCTGCCACATATTGCACATCAGGTTTAAACGCTGCAGAAACTGGTGCCATGTATTTGGCCTTAACACTTACATTTCAAGTAATTAGATAAACCTAGCTTAAATCAATTTATTCCAATACCACTTTCCTGCAATAAAACCTACGTTTACAAGGTTAACCATGTTCTGTTTGTTTTAAGGGTTTGCTTCACCCTTTCACTATGTTTGGAAAATGTGTTTGTGTGTTACTGGTGCTGTTGAACTGAAGTACATTATATATTTTTTTAACATTAGGGTTTCCCTCACTTAATCTAAGCGGAGCAGATTAAAAATGAGAAACTCCTCAGTTTAGCGTATAAGGCTTTAAAACACCACTGACTTGACTTGATTGAATACAGTCTTGACCTTGGTAACAGTCAGAAGACAAAGTAACCTGAAAACATACATTAAGGGGGCCAGGTGTCCCAGTTTTATGGGAAGCTCCAAAATAATTTGAGCATTAACTGAATATTAACCTTCATAGAGGAAGAATTAATGGTAGGGTTGTTGTGCTTGACTCTTATCATTTTATTGAGGTTTACCTTAAAAACTTGTGTGTAATTTTGATGATTTTCATTGAAAGTTAGTCTGGACTAAACAATAATCCTTAATGCCTTTCTGACAGTCAGGATGGCAGGCCGTCGCATTTCCTTGAAGGCCATTGATTGGGTGGCGTTTGCCGAGCGGGTTCCACCCAATCAGAGGGGGATGTTCAATGCACTGAAGACTCGTAGTGATGCCATCGCTGCCAAGTAAGTGTTTTGAAAGTCAGCTTCAGTCTTATTGTGCTACACTCCAATCTGACCAGCACGCTGTGGGAGAACTTTTCAAACCATTTTAAAAAAAATCTGGTGTGAATTCATCATCTGTTCAATCAGAGAGCTGCATATCACACACCAGAGCTGCAGATTTTAGGTGTCCACGACTGGCCTGCCTAAAAAATCATTGCAAGACAACAAAATGTGAACACACGAGAGCATCTGCACACTACGAACTGTTTATTTACCTTGAGAAGTTTTTCAGGTGTTTATGTTCTAGTTTTGCATTTGTAATGTCAGGTCTAAAGAAAGTATTAAATTCTTGTAAGTATCTTTGAATATTTACAAAAAAAAAATAGTTTGGCCAGACTGTGAGATGTTAAGAGATGTTTTAGGGGAAAAAAGAGATAAGTGCTGCAAGGCTGCAGACAGTGAATGGTAAATAAGTGCATCTGTTGTGTTTCTCTGCATCTCATTGGATCGTCATCATCAAAAATGATATCAGACTGCTCTCCTGAAAAGAATTACTTTTTGTCACAATATTTGTGGTGCTTTTGAGTTTCTTACTTAGGACCGTCTCTCTGTTTTTTATTATTATTATTATCAACTCATAAACACATTTGCTCATTCTTGTTAACTTATGAATTAATTTGATTCTTAGTGTAGCTGCACTTGTTTAATGCCACCTTTTCTGTTCCTTCCAGGCTAAGCTCCCTTCCTGAGACTCCTGCAGCCATTGACTGGAGTTTTTACAGGAAAGCAGTGGCCAAACCTGGAATGGTTGATGAGTTTGAGAAGAAGGTGAGTTTCACTCCTCAGGGTTATTGAACTGGTCATGAACATTAAAATGTGGGATAAATCTTACATCTCACACTACATGGCAACTTTCATTTTAACTGTATGTGTAATATTTTCATGCCTGTGCTCAGACACACTGAGACTTTTCCAGATGATGAACAAACAGGATCCATATTGACGATAAATACACTGGAATTGTCTGCGGAGGTCATTTTTTAGATTACATTTCAGAGCTTAATCATAACTGTTCCTTCCAAACGCAGTTCAAAGCCCTGCAGATCCCAGAGCCTGTGGACACACAGACAAACGCCATCAATGCACAGGAGGTTGAATCTGTAAGTGACTGTATCAAACAAATCCATGTATCACCAGAGTTTTAGTTTTACTGAACTAAGTGTGATGTTTTCCCTTTTAATTTGAAAACAGTTTCAGTCAAACCAAATGTCTACATTTTATAACTACTGTGAGGATTTTAAAGTGCTCAGATTGTTCAAAAATGATGAAAATAATCCATTATTTAAAAATGTTTTGTACTTTCTACTCTTATCTAACAGAACAAAAGTGCTTTGGCCTACATTGAAGCATCTCAGGCCCGTATTGCTCAGTATGAGAAAGAGGTGAGACAGTCGTTACGTTAGTTGAGACGCCTCATGAAAGAAAACGTCAGTATTTATAACCTTTCTGTTTATTTGCTCTCTCTTTGTTTCTGTCCTTTTGCGTTTTGTCTCAGTTGGCCAAGTTCAAGAGCATGATCCCCTTCGACCAGATGACTATCGAGGATCTGAATGAGACCTTCCCCGAGACCAAGTTGGACAAGGTCAAACACCCCTACTGGCCCCACAAGCCCATTGCAGATCTGTAATCCTATTACTGAACATTCACATGACAATAAAGACTATGTATTTTAAAGACTGCTTGATGATTTCATCATTTGATAACGTGTCTGAGCTGTACTGAAATAAATGCTTTCAAACATGGTAAAGCCAGCTTGTGATGGTTTACACAGTAGCCACGAGGGGGCGATGTGCTCCTGTTTTACGTTGACAGATTAGCTTTGTTGTTAGAATAAGCAGGTAATTACTAACATTTAGATAAACGCTACTGAATTATAATTAATCTGCTTTCCTCGATTGATATTTGTAACCCATTTTACGATACAGGATATAAGTCATAAATACGGTTCCTGATTTAATTAAGAGCAAGTTACTGTCGAGCACGGATCTCTGTCAGACAGTAGCATTGACGTAATCACTGCAGCAATGATAAAGCTCAAATAGAATTAATGTAATCACTGAATGCATTGATTAACGCTTAAATTATGTTTTTTACAAGCAGTAGATTGAACGTCAGCTATTATCTCATTTTAAAACGTGCCACATGTCAAAGTCCGACCGGAATGCCGCAGAAGTTCAGCTACAATCGCATGTAAAAGGCAAACTGTCAATCATCCCGGATGTTGTCCAATCACGGCTCGGCTGGTTGTGTTGCTCAACAGTGATTGGCTACCGATGTTTTATTTAGATAGAGGAGGCGGGGCTATTGGGCCGTCGCTTAAATGTTGGCTTTTCATTGGCTCGGCTTTACGCTGTCTCGTCTGTTGATTGGTCAGATATCCGGTGAAGTAAAACGGGAGGCGTTTCATGAAAGCTGATTTCCTCTTTATGTTATCTGACAGTCAGTGACGATTGACAGGAGTCCATCAACTCAGGTAAACATCTTCTCTATAACCTTTCTTTTCTGTAAATTTAACAACATCTGTCCGGTATCGTAAGTCTTAACGTGAGCTCCCGGGCGTGTGATTTAACGAGTTATCCCTCGGGGCTCGTGAGTAACCGGTGCCGAAACCCGTAGCTGTCCGTTCAAGTGTGTCAATAACGGCAGAGCTGCTGCGGAGGTCAAAGCGGGGACATAAAGAAAAAAACAAACACTAGAAACCATTTTTCGTTTGACTGTTAACGATGTTTTGTTGTCATTTCGCTTTCACTGTCGGCTATGATGAGCGCGATCATTAGCATCGATAGCTAGCTAGCTAGCTAGCTTCATCCAGTGACAGCGTTAGCCGGGAGATTCCGTTATAGATGGGATAGTCAGCCAGGTGCCCTCTGCCATACACGGTGGTAAGATGTCTTTTTTTGCTTTATTTAGCCTTTAAATTAAACTAAATGTTAAACAAAAACACCACTCACAACATTTAATGCTGTCTCAGGTGAGAAGCACTGATTTTATACGGATACATAAATAAACAATAAGGCCTAACTATCTGTTTAGCCACATTAGTCACCTATGGGTTTTTTGCTGTGACTGTTAGCTAGCTAATGGCACAGCACTGCGTCAAAACAGACTCCTGGTGTTGAGGGTTGGGTTAGCTGTGTTTAAAAACCAGATCCAGGTTAAGAAAAATGGCACTTTTAAGTGTTAAGTTAAACATTTTCCCACCGGCTTGATGTGTTTACAGCACAACTAAACAATCCTGCCAAGCGGTCAGTAAGTAAGGCAACACCTCTGTGGGTGCAAATGATGCAAAACTATTTTGGCCGGAGGGAAATACGAGCTGATGTCGACCACTGAGTTCACCTTGGTCAGTACATTGCAGTAGTTTTATATCAGGGCTTATGTTGTTGTTGTTTTTTTATTTACTTACAAGCTCCTGTTATCTCAAACTGTAAGACTTGTTCCTATAAAGATAAAATATGAAGTGAAATTTAAGAGTTTAATATCATCTCAAAGGTGACAGACTTGCTTGTGTGTGATCTAGTTGATGGTGGCAAAGTCCAACCAAAAGTCTTAAGTGTTAAATCATCAGAATATTTACATAATGCAGAGTCACAGCGTTTTGTATTTTATCTAAATGACGGGTTTAAACACATCATAAAGCTTTGTAACCAAAAAACAGACTCGTTCTTGTGAATCTCGTGGTCTAAAGTGTGTATTGTGTTGAGGTGAATACAGACGTGTTTGTGTTTAGCAGTCGGCCCAGGTCTGCCCCTGAACACTGGGGTCAACACTGCCTCCATTGTTGGTGGAGAACAATAGCAGGCATCTGAATGCAGAGAGGCTGGAGGTTGGTTACTGTCTCATCCCCGGGGGAGAGCAGGCCTTTTCCGTTACCCAGTGTGTTATTACCACACACACACACACGGGGGGGGGATGTAGAGGCTGAGACAGATAACCTGAAGCAAAGCGTCTTGTGTCGAAACAAGTTTTAGCACGCTTTCTAAATGGGGATGATGAAAGTTTTGTTGCAGAGGCTGTTGCTCAAGAGAAAGATTAACAGCACTGAGAACAACCGTCTCCAAAATCCATCAGTGAGGTCTGATTTTTACATGAAATAAATGAAAAAATCCAACTGACTGGAGGATAACTGTCTTTCTGAAAGACTGAAACACTTATTTGGTATCAAACACAAATTTTCTCCCAGTGATAACCTCAATCTTTTGCATGCAGCATTAATGTGTCACTCATATCTCATTTATCCATTTCTGTTTAAAATGAAAACCCCTATTTTTTACATGTGAATAAATATAAATATTCGTGTATCAGATGTAGTTATAGACGTATATTGTAATGTTATAAATAGGCGCTCAGCATAGAATAGTCAGCATTAATGCTAAAGATATACGGCCTTGAAACTGTGCGTCTTCCCGGTGTGGTTTGTTTGTGAGTCACAAGGTTACATCTCGTAACCTGAGACTCCATCTTCAGCCTTTCATTCATTAAATTTCCTCCATGCAGCAGCACAGCCGCCCTCTCCCAGCCGCTGATGGTGTAGATTAGACAGGAAATGCATCAGACAGAAGATGTGGCTGCTGAAAGCCTGTGATGTTTCCTCATATGTAAGGATAGAAAATGACGGGAAATGGCTCGTGTTGGTAGCAGATGTGTTCTGCAAACTTTAGCAGTCGACATCTACATAAAACATGATGATTATTATTAATAACTGGACCTTAATTTAGATTAGACCTCAAACAATTAGTCAGTCAACATTTCAAAGACCAAACAATAAATCACTGGTTTTATTGCTGCGTTTAATGATTATTTTTCATTATTAATTCATTTGCATTGTAAGCTATGAAATGATTTATCACTTATTTAAATAGTTAATGTAATTCAAGTTGATTATTTTTCTGTCCGTGAATTAATTAGCCTGATGTTGGTTGCAGCACCTCCTCAACTAGACTAAATGGAGCAACGTATTTCTGAATTATTTGCGTTACGGCACAAAACTAAATGACATCAAGTTATTTTTTCGTCTCTTAACGCTGTTTTACATTCAGATCTTTCAGATGAATCTTAAGGCTGCAGAGCTGGAGGCTGTTTGTGGTCTGTTGTGTAGCTGTGGTAATGTTCTTTCTTTTAATGGTCTGCAGGTTTTGGCTGTTAGCCATGAGATGCTTGCTTGTTTAGAGGCTTCTTCATGTGAGTGCTGTAGCCTACTTTGTATGCTCTCAGCAAACACAGAGTCTGTGTTGTTCACCAGCTTGTTTTCCCTCCAGCTTCACTTTGTGCCGCAGTTGTCGGGGGAGAAGTGGGAAATCTGTGGATCCTCGATGAGCTGAGCTAAGCTAGCATAGCAGCTTATTTGTCCATAGCAGACAGTGAATGAAGCTTGTTGTCCGAACTGCTGCACATACGGCTGTGTCAGCCGAATCCGTCTCTGCTGGCACATGTGGGCCGGACGGAGGTATGTGGCTGATCAGGTTGAATTTGTGTCGGTGCAGTGTGGTTATACCAGGCTGCACCCTGTAAAACTACATGGTTGCATCACTGTTATGACAGATAAACTGGGCGGATATAAACACTATAACCTGTTAATGCAGCAGCAGTTAATTTTGAAAGGAGTAAAAAGGAAGTATTCAGTTCCTTTACAGCTTTCCTAACGAAGACATGAAGCTGCATGCTGGTGAAACTCCTTCATCAATGCTGCAATCACAAAAAAACAAGAGGAAATTTCATCAAAAAACTACATGCATACATGTGCTGCCTCACATTTTCTCTCTAATTCCCCCAAACAAGCGGTAACAAGTATTTGGGACAGTGAGCAGATCATCTGACAGGGAGGTGAATGCAGATGGATGAATGGATGAAAAAAGGGGAAGGGGTTTACCATCTGGATAGGTTTTTTTTTTTTGTTTTATCTGTTATCTGGACGTCCTGCTGTGTGTGATTGTGACAGAAACAAAGCCTAAACCAGAGTCTT
>JAPZDV010000020.1:15330703-15351297 GCA_029814665.1 Acanthurus lineatus | reverse complement strand
GGTGGTAAATACTAATAGGCTCTTTTTTTCAGTACCTGGATCAAACTCATACAGTTCAACACATTCACACCTGGAGGCACATCCATCACCTGAAGGTTATTTTCTAGATTATTCTTTAATGAAGTTATTACTTAGTATTTAGTGTTGAAAAAAAAGGAGAAAAATGCTCATCACAAGCTTCCAGAACCTTGAAAATGTTCATATCCAAATATTTAAGACATTCTAAGTCATTTGAAAACCAAGAAAGCAGAATAATCTTTACATTTTAGATGCTATGACTTGGCATTTATCATAATTACTTAATAATTTTCTGCTAATCGACTGTTTGTGTCAGCATTAAACAGCTTACAACAGTGAGGTTCCAAACACTTGACTGTGAGCTTAGAGTTAGATAACAACTTTCAATCCCGAGTCAAATCCACAGCATGAGATTCACTCAAACTGAGCTCTCGAGCTGTAAGTACAGTTGGATGTCTGCTGGTAACTGCAGGAGCACTACAGACGGATCATCGTATCAGGCTACAAAGTGAAAGAGAGAGTTTGACAGCATGCAAGGACGACTCCCTCCGCTGCATGACAATGAAGACAGGCAGACACGGCTGAAGATTAACGGAAAATGCTAACCCTCTTACCTCTCACCTTTCTGAGAGACAAAATTTCATGTCAGTTTTCAGCGACGGAGTAACAGAGCAGAGTACAGACAGATTTTTAAAAGATGATTCAGTGCAAGAACCGATGGCAGTGAGGAGGGGAAAGATGACGAGCACTGGGTGAGCTTTGGAAGGCGGCTGAGGAGGCAGCAGGAAGGGGAGGGAAAGATCTGATTAGCTCATTAGAAACTGGAAACGAATGATAGGCAGCAACCAATTAAGTGTGTTGGTAGTGACAGATGGCCATCAGACAGACGCTGCGTGGATAAAGGATGGAAGCACACTGATGGTAAACATGACAGGTTTAAATGGGGACACAAAGTTTGACAGCATGGGAGCGTTTAGGACAGAGATGAGGGAGTTACTGAGGGCGAGAGCGGAAATGAACGGACTGTAGGGAAGGAAAAAGCTAAAGCACACCTGCTTCCTCATCCTCCTCCTCCTCATCATCATCATCAGAGCTGGATGACGAGGGGGCTGCGGCTGGGCCTGAGGTGGTGGCAGAGGCAGAGCTAGCTCCACTATTAGCAACATATCCATACTGCATGCCTGTTGGAAGGAGGGTGGGGTGGGAAAGGTACATAAGAAAACTGTCATAACTAGGCAATCAATAGCAGCAGCCAGGGCGAAGGTGGTCCGGCAGTAAATGTCATTCCACGTGATGAGTGTGTGTGTGTGTGTGAGAGTGCTGGGTGTGTGCTGAAGCCAAGGACTAACTTCTTCCATTCACTGATAAAAGTAGCTGTTGGTTTCGCATCTGTTGACTTAAAACTTAAATAGGTTTATATATAAAATGCTGGTCAGAAGAAATTGAGACATTTGTGTCCAAAAAGAGGGAAAAATCTGGAGAAAATGTTGTGAAATGTTGAAAATAATGTACACTCTGTCTGATCAACAGTGAAACTAAACAACGCTTCAAAGTCAATTGTTTTTGCAATTCAAATTATGAATAAATGCAGGTGCAGCCGGTGCAAGAGTCCTTTGGTCTTAACCTGCTGAGCTGCCAGTGGAAAAATTCAGACCACAGCAAAAATAAACCAGCAGCTGGCTTTTAACCTGAAACCGTCACATTTGTATAGATTCTCACAACGACACAGTTGAAAGTGTGTGAGTGTGTTTATGTGTGTGTGAGTGTGTGTGTGTGCACAACAGATTACATGTGGTACATTTCCAAAGTGCAGCTGTGAACGTGAAAACCTTTCACACACACATATATTCAGGAGTTGCATCAGAAGAAATAAAACCAGGCAGCTGAGCAAAGCCAATCCCATTTTTTATATACTGGTTTTATATTTAATATCCAAATTAAACAAATTAAAGAGAAAAATTCCAACCAAAACAATGAAATGAAGGAGTAACTTTTAGGCTTTGCTGTGGGAGTTGATTTTACTAATATAACACAATGTGCGGACAATCACCGATCACATTATATGCTCACTTTCCCAAATCATCTTTTTTATATTCATCAATACATGATCAGGTGACAGACGCTTCAATCAACTGAAAGTGTAGCACGTAGTTAGTAGCACCTTCATACATCCCTCTTAAAATCTGTCCAGTGTCAATGTTGTAACAAGTTGTTAACCAGCAGGGAAAAATTTCCTCAGCGTGGTTTTCCTAACACCTTCTCAAAGTAATAAAACAGTCTTGTGCTTCTTCTGCAAGCAGTGAAATGTTTCATATCGGCCTTTCAACTATAAAAAAGCGTTTTAAGCGGCACTTCACACAACAGAACTTGCTTGCTTAATAAACTTCAAACATTTAAATTACTCCTTTGAAACACATATTCTGTCTAGACGGCACAAAGACACTTTTAATGCTGTCAACTTCTTAATTTGAACATTTATAAACATACATGTCTGCATGAGATATATGCTAAAATTCCTTGATTTAAACATTCACAACCCCACATTACACGTTGTTGTTCCTCAGTCGTACCGACAACAACAGCAGTTACTAGGCGGATGAATCTTTTTGTGAGTTGTTTCAGAATCTTAAACATACTGAAACTGAAATCTCGTGGTTACCTTGGTGGTGACCCGGAGAGGAATGGACTGAAGTGGAGGGGGTTCCTGAGGGGGGTCGGTCTGTGTCACCACTGCTGTGAGTGGCTCCGCTGTAGGAGTCATAGCTCAGAGAGGCCTGGCGGCTTTGGTCATAATGTTGGTGAACTGTAGTTTGGAAGGAAAAAGGACAAAAAATAAACAGATAGTAAATTTCCAAAAAGGAAAATGAAGGTCTGCAAAAGATCTAATTGCAAGAACTTTAAACAGCATTAAAAGAAATCACAGACTTTATGCTGCTTCACAGTCTTTTCAACTTTGCAACTGACTTTCATTGAATGTTGAATATTATTTTGGTGAGATTATACTGTTTAGCACTATATTTTGATGATTTTTCAGAATCATATTGGCTAATATCAAAGATTTTTGTCTTAACTTCTAACCATGTCTATCCGAAGTAAATGACTTTAAAATTATAGCAAATTAAGAAAGTTCACCTCTGTTGTTAATTTGAAAGCTATACTAAGTAACACAAAAACACAGAAATGATCCAAATGGGGGCAGTTAAGTATTTAACTAAAACAAAAACTGTTTATTTTACAGTGAAAATTTACTAATACAGCCAATATAAATGCCTCTGCAAGACCAAATGCATACAGTGCTACGTGTTAAACTTATACTTTGAAGTAATGTCAAAAAAATGTTCTTTTTTTCTGGCCATCAGCTGATAAGCTACAGAATAAACACTTTTTTCACACATACCTGTGTTTCCTTGACCATTAACTGTCGGCACCAGCTGACTAGGAGGAGCCTCGCTGTACCCAGGCTGCACTGCTGTGGTGGAGGCTGTCTGGGGGGTGCTATACTGATGTAAGGGTGCACCCATCTGAGTGGGCATGACTCCAGAGGTGGAGGTGCTCTGTAAAGAACTCAGGGTGCCATACTGGCTACTTCCTGGCGTAGACGGGTACGAAACAATTGGGTAGGCGGGGCCTCCTGGGCCGCCAGCTGGCGCAGGCACCAAACTGGGCTGCTGCTGCTGCTGCTGTTGTTGTTGTTGAGAGTGCTGTACTGGGGGGGTCTGGTATGACTGCCGCCCATAGTAAGATCCTGGGGTGGCATACAGTGAATGTTGCTGCTGCTGGTTGTACTGGGCATTTGATGGCGGTGGTCCTGAAGAGGGGAGGGTGGCGTATGGCTGAGAAGGAGGAACAGAGCTCAAGGGAGCACTGTATGGTGAGGGTGCTACATGATGCTGAGGGAGGTGGCGCTGCTGCTGCTGCTGTTGCTGCTGATGGTGGCCGTGGTAGTAGTTAGCACTGTGGGCACTGTTCGTTATGGGTGCTTTGTTGGGAGCAGGAGTGGAGTGGACAGGGATGGTGGGGTAGCTCTGTTGTTGAGGTGGGGCTCCATAACAGCCTGTGGTTGGGTACATGGGTTGGTATGTCTGTGCTGGACCTGAAAGGAGGGAGGGGGGTGGTAAAGTACATTTATAATAAGCTCACTATCAAATATTTTTTTTTTTCTACTTCTTCTGCTGCAGTCTATGTCAAGCCAATAGGTAAAATCATACAAAAAGTACTGAGCAGATTACAGGTACAAACAAGCATAATGAGATTCTGTTACTTCAGCAGTGGGGGCTCATAATCACCTGCTAGCTCTCAATTGAATATCCATCCCTGACAGCACAGCAGCAGTCATCAATACAAAGTGACCCGTTTCAGAGTAAATTTACTAATCAACCGGTTGTTTAAAATAGCTTCAATACACACAGGACGTTGTGAAATGATAGTGCGCAATCTGTTACACAGCTATTAACTTGCTAACACTTAGCTGTCGTTTCACGTTAGCTCAAAAGCTACAAGCTAGCAGCTATATCCTTGGAGTTTCGATACCGCGGTTAACGTTAGCTTTTAAGTACGCTAGGTGATGTTAGCAACTCATCAGCTTTGGCTTTAAATAGTTTTTGTCTACTTTATTTGTCAATATAATTTATATTTAATCATACTATTATAATTCAAACCGAAAGGAAATCTGTACGAAAAAAAAAATAAGCAGCTGACAAACTATGTGACATCACTGGATGTTAGCAAGCTAATGCTAGCGAGCCGGCTAATCGCATCATCCGGCCTGCTTTACCATTCTGGTAGGGGGGCGCAGCTCCACCGTTCGGCGTCGAGTTCTGGCTGTAGCTGACGGAGCTGTTCAGGTTTGTAAAACCCGGCGAAGACATCGCTCGGTCCTCCCGTCCGTATTGCCCGCAAGTGTAAAGGTTAGTAAATAAACATGAGTTGAACTGTCCGAAGCCTGGTTCCGCTCCAGGAATGCGTCAAAGAGGCTGCTGGTGGTCCGTGAAGACCCGGGCAGCCTGGACAGGTCCGCTCGGCTGAGAGCTGAAGCTTCCAGTCAGGATGCTCGGAATCTTAACCGACTCCTGGCTGTGGTCCTAACACGCCCCCTTCTGGACTTTCTATGCAACTATTTATTATTATTAATTTTATTTACCAACTTATTAAAAACACTTCCATATATATTTTTTTTAAATTTACAGTGCTTAACAAATTTATTAGACCCCCCACCCAAAGTAAGGTTTATGCCACAGCTGCCCTAAATTAACAGCATTGGTAATTACCAAAATCATTTTTTTATGTTTCTGTAATGGTTAATACACCGATATGTAGAAGCTCTTTCACCGAAATGATATTTTTAATGCTAAAATATAATTTTTATTGTTATCCATGAATTTTCAGATTTACTGATTTACAAAAAAACTGAAATAAACAGAAAAGCACATTATTATTTCTTGATTAATATGTCAAATTTTAGTTATTTACTTGCATTCCTGAACAGAAAAATTCGTTTTAGTGGTTGAATGTTATGCTTGATTAATTTCTGACTTCTCAGAGAAGCCCAGTGAGCCGGCTCAAATTTGGGTATAAAAAGGTGAATTCAGTTTTTAAAATTCCTCATTCCTGTTCAAAATGGTAAAACATCGAGAGCTCACTGAAAATGAAAGAGTTCGCATTAAAGCACTTCATGATGCTGGATGGTCTCTGAGACAAACAGGGACAGGTGGTCTGATAAATCTGTTAAGCACTGTTTGTTTATTTGGTAATGAAATGGATTAGCCTTTTTCCTTCATTGATCTGAATCACAAAGTCATGAAAGATGGTTGATGAAGGTGATGAAGAGGTTGTGTTTCCTCCATGTTCGAGCAGAGGGAGGTGTATGAGAAGGTGTTTGAGAAAACGGCAGACAGGCACAGCGATTTCTCTCGGCTGGCCCGAGTCCTGACTGGAAACAGCATCGCCTTGGTGCTGGGAGGGGGAGGAGCCAGGTAAACAGAGTCACAACCATCAGTCTGTGATGGAGATTTGTAATTTCAAGATACACCTAAGTCTGACTAGTTTAAGGGAAAAAACTAAAATCTTGAAGGTCTCAAACCAGCGTGTGGTTGTCGGCTGACGTGTTTGCTTCCTTCCTCCAGAGGGTGCTCTCACGTCGGGGTGATCAAATCCATGGAGGAAGCAGGAATTCCTATCGACATAGTGGGCGGGACCTCGATCGGCTCGTTCATCGGCGCCCTGTACGCCGAGGAGAGGAGCGCCGTCAGGACCAAACAGAGAGCCAGAGAGTGGTCCAAGGTGAAATCAACGTCTTTAAATCTACTAGAAGTGGGAAAGCTGAGTGACTTATAATAAATAAAAGACTTATGTGTGATTTGTCTGCATTTTGTTGCTCAACAGGCCATGAACTCGGTCTTTAAAACAGTCCTGGACCTGACCTACCCCATCACCTCCATGTTCTCCGGCTCCGCCTTCAACACCAGCATCTATAAAGTGTTTCAGGACAAACAGGTCGAGGTGAGAAAAACACAAAAAAATCTGATGTTTTTCTGAAAATAAGAAGGTTTAAAACACAGATTTCCTCTCTGTGTCTTCAGGACTTGTGGCTGCCGTACTTCAACATCACCACCGACATCACGGCTTCGGCCATGCGTGTTCACCAGGACGGTAAGTGACGGCTGAGCCGACGGCCGAGACTTTAACGATTCACGCTCAGTTTCCATCTCTGTTATAGTGCAGTTAGTCGGTAAGAGTTTTTGAAAGCTTTAGAAAGACACAAGGCAGACAGAAATGCAAACAAACACCGACGTACAGGGTGATTGATAAGTTCATGGCCTGAAGAAGAAGGAGATGAAGAGAGACGATGTGTGCTGGATCAGATCAACCAAACCAGGCCAGCACATGTAAATGCAAAAGGTTTGTTGTTACAGGCATGTGCAGTTGAACTCTTTCACCTGTTTTACAGTAAGTGGTGTTTTTGTTTCAGGTAATTAAAATTTGCAAGTCAGCACTGACTATGAAAAAGGAGAGAATCAGCCCTCTTACAGTCATTTGAACCTCCGTCTCATGGTCTCATGGTCTCACAGGAGGTCCAGACGACACTCAGGCAGCTCTATGAGAGCAGGTTTTTCATTCACAGCACGGTGAAGACGTGAGCTGCTGAACTCAAACATGGCAGAGAGAAAGATGACTACACAAAAATCTGATGCTGTCCATTTTTTCAGACAGTGCTGACTTGTAATTTTCCTAAAAATGAAAAACTACACAAGTTATTAACTGCAGACTTTCTGCATAATCACTCAAAGAGCTGAGCTGCACATGCATGCAACAAAAACCGTACAACTCGTCCTCTTCTACAAAGGAACTTATTAATCACCCATAGCACACAAACACAGTAAACAGCACGAGTAACTGCAGCATTTAACACAACTCAATCAATAATCCGTCTCTAAACGACAGAACTAATGTGTGATATCGGCAACATTACCAGCTCGTGTTTACAGAGTAATGAAACAGCGAGTGACGCTTGCAGGACGAAGGACTGAACTGTAACTGAAGCTGTTACCTCTAAAGTTAACGTAATGACATGTTGCACTCAAACAGACGTCACTTTAGGCTCTGTGGCATTTTGAAGCAATGTTGTCTTAGTAGAAAAAATCTGAACTGGTCTACAAAAATGCAGGTAGCTTATGCTTCATTTAGATGCCAGGATTGCATGTTCTCAGACCGGCTGAAGGACGTCGTACTCCAAACTAAACTGAAACTGAAACTCCAGTAAAAACTGCGACTCTAAAGGTGTTTACTGACTGTCCACATCAGCTGACGGACGCTGCGAGTCTTTAAAGTAGACGAGTTCCTCAAAACAGGAAGCAAACACGTTAAAACTCGTCAAATGTAGCTGATTTTAAAACATGAGGCTCAGAGAACATTTAAGTTGCAAACCAACTACTAAACCTTTTACAAACATGACAGTTTCATTCTGGTTTGGAGTAAACGCCGTTGCCGAGGGACTGAAGGGAGATTTTATTAAATAAATACAAAGAAAACAAACACTGTGGAGATGTTCTTATGCTTGTGTGTGCAGTAGCTGAAATACAGGCCAGTGTGCTCTGTTTGTCTCGCATTAAAATGCATCATTACTAACATCAGCTGAAGTAGTTTTTTTAGTTTTAAAGGAGCAAAAATCAACCCCACAACTCCAGCTGCTGCTCAGCTGTTTTTAGTATGATCTTCCATGTTCCTTATCAAATTAAAGCATCACTAGTTTTACTGTAAAGGCAAAGTTTTGGTGTAATTAAAGCTGATGACTGGATTTGAGGGGTTTTACAGGTTTGAGTCCTGCAGGGAAACACTGAGTGTTTTTGCATCTTGGCATGTGGATGAACTAACAGCTGAAGCGAAGCCTTTTCCTCTCTGTCTTACTGTTCCCGTCATCTGCCTCTCATGCTTTCTACTCTTTCTTCTTCTTCTCTTTTCACTTTCACTTTCAACCTCTCTCTTTTCATACACCTTTCTTGACGAAGCTGTAGCGTCTCCATCATTTTCTTGCTCATCACATTTGTGTCTCATTAACTCACTGAGCTCAGCGTCGCATTCAGGTGCATCACAGAGCTGCCTGCTGTAAGTCGCCCTGTAGACAAAATAACTCCAGTAGTCGCTCACTCTAAGATGCTGACCCCCCCTCCTCCCCGCCGCCTCGTCCATGTCAACATGTAGGATCCAGAACACCCCCCACTTTGACTTTTCTCCCTTTGCTTTGTTTTAACAACATCCCATGTTGCTTCTCTCACTCCTCCACCTCCATTCTGTGCTGTCTGTAGTTTTTTTTCTAGTATGCTTTTGTAAAAATAAAAAAGATCACAAGGTGGCGCTGTCACTCAAACTCTGTCACTTTGGCTCCATCTGCTGAAAATCTAAGGAATAGCTGTAGTTTATTTTAACAGGTGTAAACCAAACACGACTTAAAAAATCTTTCCTGTTTCCTGTTTAACGGCCAAAGTGTTTATGAAATGATGGGCTCTCTCTCTCTCTCTTTCTTTCTTTCTCTCTCTCCTTTTCTGTCTCTCTCTCTCTCTCTGCTTGTCTTTCGCCCACCTTGTTTGTTGATCCAAACATCTAACATCACTAATACTATTTTATTAATACGCTCATCCAACACTTGCATCACTGTTTTTTTAGGTTGTAGAGCTAATCTACATCTCGTGTCGTTCATCAGACGTGTGTGTCGTCACGATCACACACTCATCTTAACTGTGTTGTGACAAAATTTGTGTTTGTATTTTGGTTTTCCAATCACAACTCCAAACAGTTATTATCTATTATTATATGCCCTTTATTAGATTTGCAGAATTAAATTTAATTGGCTGTAAAATTGTCCTCAATGATGCTTTTATCTTAAATAAGCCTCATAAAACCCTGATTCCAAAAAAAGCTTGTGCGCTGTTTAAAGCATTAAAAAAAAACAGGATGTGATCATTTCTTAATCATTTTTTAACAAATAAACAGCACAAATTCAGTATATTTTATGTTATTAACGGCATTGATTTATGTAAATATCTGCTTTTTATGAATTTAATCCCAACAAAACATTTCAGAGAAATTAGGACGGCAGCAACAAGTCTCGGAAAGTCGTGGAATGATCCAAAAACACCTGTTTGGAACGTTCCACAGGTGATCCACAGGTAAACAGGTTCATTGGTAACATGATTGTGAATCTGTGTGGTGAACTTTGACCCCATCCTGTGTTCGAACACACAGGGTTGTGTTTAAGAAGTTACCTCAGGACGAATTTGTGAAGCTCACAAACGATCACATCCTGTTTTTTACGAACTCGGCGTCTCAGCTTTGTTGGAGTCGGATTAGATCAGAAACGGCAGCCATGAGTAAATATTTTTTTGTCATTGTATCCCCTTTATATTTTCTGTCTTGCTCCTGGCAACTTTGTGCGCTCTTCCTCTCCCTCTCTCTCTCTCTCTCTCTCTCTCTATCTGACCCCCCAACCCCCCCATCTGTGACGTGGAGTCCGGCCCATATTTGATGTCTTCCTCCTTCTCCATCTCCATTTCCTGACAGGTTGCGTCTGGCGCTATGTTAGAGCCAGCGCCTCCTACACCCCCTATTTACCTCCCCTGTGCGACCCCAAGGATGGCCACTTGCTTGTGGATGGTTGCTATGTTAACAATGTCCCAGGTCAGATTTTAAAACAGCCGCTCACCAACCAAAAAACCTCTTCCCACATCCCGAAGTCGACAATCAGCCACACGGCTTCCCTCCTCCTCCTCCTCCTCCTCCTTTTTTTTTTTTTGTTTTTTTTAAATGTCCTCTCCCTCCCCAGTTCTTACTCGTAACTAACCCCACCCGAACCAGGTGGACACTGGTAGCCCATGGTTTGGAAGGAAAGTAGTCTCAGGATTGATTGATCCATCATTTTCACACGGACACACTTAGCTTCTTTCCACCTCTGAAACGCTGACGTTGACGTTCTTACTAGATGTGAGGCTTCGCCCACGCATGTCATGACACCGGTGAGTCATAGAGAGATGCATGATGGTCTGGCTTCATCTGGCCCCCCTTTTTATATGCTTCACAAGCTCCCCTTCTCTTTTGATAAAGTTCTCTAAAGTTCTGGATGTTGCTTGTAAACACTGACGTCTTCATGCACCACCGTACTCGCTTTTTTTAATGGATTACTGCTCAGGCGCTCAGCTTGGTGAATCAGATGTGATTGGTTTGGACTCCAGTGGATTTTCAGCGTCAGTCCTGCAGAGACGAGACAGTAAAGTTTGCTCTGATTGGAGGAGAGCTGATGGTGTTGAAGGTTGGAGGAGCTGCACAGTGTCGACATTTGCATCCGTCTGTCTGTTGTTGTTGTTGTTGTTGTTGTGGATTATTCAGCGTTTCAGTCGACCTTAATGTCTCTGTCCTTTGGACCACACCTCTGTTTCATTCGTCATGTCCACCTGCAGGAACATGTTCAGCCCCTCCCACACAGCACCTGTCCTCCCCCCCCCGGCTTTGCTTGCTTCTCTGTGCATGCCAGCATCAGACACCCATGAGCCCATCTATATATTTCTCATGAATATATATACCGATGGCTTTTTTTATTTACCTTTATGCTTCTCTTTTTCTTTTGAAGTATTCAAGAATGTGTGTTCTGGATCATGCTGTTGTCTCTTACTACCCCCCCCTCCACCCCGCAGACTGAAAAAAGGCCTTCAGAGTAAACAGACTGAGAGCTATAGGTGCTAAACGCCCCCGAACTCATGTTTCACTACGATATTTCTGCCTCAGCATTCACACACACTCCATGCATAGTTGCACCCTTTGCTTTTCTCTTCGGTGCGCCTTATCCTTCCAACCCATGCAGCACCCGGCCTGCTCCTGCCCCCTGCTGGCACTGAGCTGCACTGCAACACTGGTGCAGGCTGGGTGCTTCTCTGCCATGTTCACGGTGAAGGATCTCCAAACGTTGTCACAGCATCTGCCTTCAAAGTTGGTCCATTAGGATATTTTTCTACATCATCTTCTAGTTTATGATGTGATTGTTTTGGTTTAAATGTAAAGTATTTTTAAGAAAAAGCAACAATTTCAAACGCTAACATGCTACGAAGCAGCGTTGCTGTTGAGACACAGTTTGGAGATCCGAACAGCCTTGGTGCTCTGTGATGGTTGCCATTTTACTTTTTTACCTTCGGCACAAGTCATGCAGAGTCTGTGCGAGGTAACGGGGTTTGCAGTGGTGCACAGCAGAGTGTAAAGGTGGCAGAACCGCAGTCCAGGCCTTTCGCGGGGATCGGCCGCCTCTCTTTGTCCGACCTCCCTCTGGCGTTTGGACTGCGGCCTGTGTCGACACTAACCTGAAAAAGTTTAGCAAAAGTTACTGAGATGTTATCCAACCCCTTCCTCCTCCCTCCTCCCTCCTCCCTCCTTCCTCCCCCCCCTCCCTGGTGTGTCAGGCTCTCTGTGGCGTTATGTGCGAGCGAGCATGACCCTCTCGGGGTATCTGCCGCCTCTCTGCGACCCCAAAGATGGCAACTTGCTAATGGATGGTGGCTACATCAACAACCTGCCAGGCAAGTAGAGGTGGTGACGCCCCCCCCTCAACCCACCCACCATCACACAGTCCTCAATGTCCACAAAACTCCTGCCCCCCTGAGGAGGGTGGGGGTGGAAATGATGGACGGGGGTGATGATTATCAGGTGTTTTAATCAAGTTGTTTACAGGCTCGGTGAGTATACAGACATGAGCTTCGTCTCGACGTTGATGGAGGGATGTCGGGTGATAAAGTGCTGAGTTTTCCCCATCAGAAACCATCAAAAACACAACTGACATTCAGTTATCAGCCACATGTGT
Organism: Acanthurus lineatus; assembly: GCA_029814665.1. Taxonomy (NCBI): domain Eukaryota; kingdom Metazoa; phylum Chordata; class Actinopteri; order Acanthuriformes; family Acanthuridae; genus Acanthurus; species Acanthurus lineatus. The sequence continues at coordinate 15,338,945 of JAPZDV010000020.1, read as the reverse complement.
AAAAAAAAGATAAAAAATGTTTGAGTGTCTTTATTAAACTCTTTTATAAATATATATATATAAAGCTTTACTCGATGGGGAAAAAATCAGCACTTAAACTTGTATCGAGTTTATATGATGACAACGTTTAAGCTCACTGAATTGGGGAGGATGTGTTATTTTTCTGCCAAACAGCCTGGTGTCAGAATGGCAAAGCATTAAAAAAATGGGGGGAAGGGTTACGGCCAGTATTTTTTTTTTAAGGGATAAAAAGATTTTCAAGTTTCTCAAACTAAAACAATGATCCTGCATTATTTTAAGGCCATAAGACACCAGGTTGCTTTCAGATTGATGTTTGTAAAAATGAGCACTTTCCTGTAGGACTGGGCAATAATTCATTATCATCCTCTTCTGACTTTCAAAATTATAGTGTGATATGATTCATTTTCAACAAAGAAACATCAAATATTGAGGTTTTTGTTTAACATTCAGGAGGATATAAACCAAACATAATTCATAACTGGTATAAGAGAATCTTTCTTCATGATGTTCTGAACCAAATTGCCCAGTGCTGCATTTTTTTGTTCATTATGCTGAAGCTTAATGTTAAAAACAGTTTTTGCTTTTTATTTTAACCAAAAGAAAAATTGTTAAGAAAGACGGGAGGAGCTGTGTTTTTATCTGCGGACCGTTAAATACACTCTCATTACCTGAAAGCATTTTCAAAACGCACCAGATCAAATACACACATTCCTGCAATGTTTGCAAAGGCAGGACATAAAATCTTTTTAGCTTTCATTGTGGTGCGCAGATGAAAACTCCCCTGAGTTTGTCTCCAAGTAGTTTTATAAAAAGAACATACTTTACTAATGAAACAGCCATATTTCTTAAAGCTCTGACTGGAACGAGCTATCATACTCAGTATGGGAATCATGATCCATTTTCTCCTGAGTGATGCTCATTTCCGAGCAGTGAGTTTTGAGAAATATGGTGCTTTCTGAGCCCAAAAATTGATCCATTTAAATGGAGCCTTTTAAAATCAACTTCCCCTTATTTCTGCTTCCTGTTCCTCTGTCTTCTCCCTGAAGAGCTTGTGCTCCATCAGCTTCACTGATAGCTGTTCTCGGCTTGGTGGATCAGTACTTTGGGCTTGTGGGATGTCGTCCTGTCTCTGTCTTTGAATAGGCTCAAATCACAAAAATGCTCACTTCCCCAACGCTCTTTAAAACGCCAGCGAGTCAGTGAGAAAGGTCATAATCTTGTGCCCTGTGCTTACAGGCTGGTAAAGTACAGATTAATCTTATCCATCTAAATTTGCCCTGCTTTTGTGATGAATTGGCTGTTGAAGCTCTGGACTTTATCCAAAAACTTAAAAATTGGTGATTTTTTTTGTGGTTTGAGTCTGTTTGAACATTGTGGCTCTTAAAATGAAGGTTGAAAGTCATCGATATCATCCTGGAACCTGCTTAATAACACAGGATTTACTGTCTTATCGTCTCTGCTGCTGCTGGATTTTTGTTGTGCTGTGTTTGGACGTCTGTGTGCGAATGCTGGTGTTCACGTTACACGTCCAACAGCGGACATTGCCAGGAACATTGGCGCCAAAACGGTCATTGCCGTGGACGTGGGCAGCCGAGATGAGACCGACCTCTCTAACTACGGTGACAGCCTGTCTGGCTGGTGGTTGCTGTGGAACCGGATCAATCCCTGGGCAGAAAAAGTAAAGGTACAGTTCAGGTCGGCAGCACAAGGCCGTGACAACTACTGGTGACTCATCAGCCTTAAATACATTATAAATTACTGCATTTTGAGCTGCGATGAGTCCAGTCAGTAAGTAGCAGAGATGGTTTTGCATGAAACAGCACTGCAGGTGAACCGTGGCAGTATCTCCTTCCACAGGTACCGGACATGGCAGAGATCCAGTCTCGGTTGGCCTACGTGTCATGTGTGCGGCAGCTGGAGGTGGTGAAGAAGAGTGCTTACTGCGAGTACATCAGACCCCCCATCGACCGCTTCAAGACCATGGACTTCGGCAAGTTTGACGAGATCTATGTGAGTCGCTTCATCAGCTTCACCTGCTTTATTTTCTCATTTATTTGGGGAAATCACGCAAAGTAAAAGTTAAAGTCCCTCGTTTGACACGCTTTAAAGGAGGTGAAAATACTCTTCTATGATTAATATGTTGTTTTAATATTCAAATTAAATTTGATGCATAAAAATTAAAGAAAATCAATCATAATATTTTTTAAAAAGTCAATTTAGTCAAGTTTTAACATTTCAGGGGATATAAACAGAAGAAAAACACGTTTTCAGTGGAGGGGAACTTAACTGTAAAACTCTGTTACATGGTTGTATATGATGTTGGGTTTTGTCTCTTTCATTGCTTTAGTCTGCAAAAAGGATGTCACCTCTCTGGCATCAGTCCATGTGCATTTGTTCTGCAGGCTGCAGCCATGTTCAGACAGATATTAGCACAACAGAAAAAAAGACTTAATCAGTTTCAGAGACTCTGCTCTGTTAATGCAGCAGGATTTTTTTTAAAGTTTCTTAAAAGCAGTAATGGATGTGTCACACAAACCTTAAAGCCCCCAACCAGTCCTGCACTTTTGAACACAGTTGTATGGAGAATAAGAGCCACTAGCAGAAAATCTTCACGCATCAACTAGTTTCTCCTTCAATTTGAGCTGCAAGCCTCAACTGAGCTCCTGCACTTTTCTTGTGTATAGATTAATACATCTGATAGTCACTGAATCAAACAGCAGCAAACTATCTGAAACACATCTATAAATCTGTCTGTCTGTGACTTGATGGTTGTTAGAAAGGACAAAATAAAAGCAGTGTTGATTTTTAGAGACATCCCAATACCAAGTAATCTAAAAAAAAACTCAGTTACAAAGTATTTCCTCCAAACGTGTCTACTTACTTTATTTCAAGTTCCACTTATTTCTCTTGAAACGACTTCAGGACGTCGGCTTCCAGCATGGCAAGTTGGTGTTTACCGGCTGGGCTCGAGGCGACATCATCGAGAACATGCTGAAGGACCATCGCTCGGCCGACTACAACGACGGCAAGAGGACTGACGTGAGGAGGGCACACACACACATGCACATGCACATGCACACACACATATCACAGTAAATGATATGTGAATTTGACATTTGAGTTATTGTGTCAGTGTGTATTAATATTTCCTCGTCTCGCAGTCCTACACATGTCCAGGAGCCGACTTCACTGACCTTGCAGAGATCGTTTCCAGAATAGAGCCGGTCCAAAGCTACGTGGCAGCAGAAGGTGAAGGATCTCTTTTCAATTAAACATAAATATCTAAAACATAACTTTGTATATATAATGTTTTTGCACAGTTTGCTCCTGGCTGCAGCTGTCTCCACCTTTAGATAGATAGTTCCCCCTTAAAAACCATACTGGATTTAATCAGTGTGATAAATACAGGAGCAGATGTCTGTGATGCTTTATGGGTTCTCGCTAAACCTGGTGGGTCACTGGTGCAATAAATAATCTCTGTAATATCTCCCTTAAATCTTTCCATTCAGCAGAGGAGTCCGACTGTCTGACAGAGTACGAGGAAGATGGGATGGACACAGTGAGAGAGGAGGAGGGGGAGGAAGAGGAGGAGGAGGCGGAGGACCCTGAGGACCATTCGCCTGGAGAATGGGGCCAAAACGGGGTCTTTCAGACTGTGAGTGCACACAAAATCAGGAAACGTGACGCCACTGATTCGTATCAATTACAGTTTCTTTGATTCTTTAGATTTTGGAAAAAAAGACCAAAGTATGTGACAATAATTATGCAGACGATGCACAAATTTATACATCCACTTGTGAAAGTTTATGTCTCATTTCCTCTAGCTCAACTTTGATCAGACTTTTCCTTCACGTCTTGGCGTCACGAACAGGATCTTACTGGGTATCAGAACATAAACATTCATGCCCTCTGCCTTGGTTACTATACATAATAATACATATACATGAATGTATACTATACTATACAGTATATAATATAGTAATAGTATATATACTATTATGTATACATATACATAATAATACTATACATAATAATAATAATAATAATGCAGTTCAAAAAAAACTGAAAGAAAGCTGAAATATATTTCTGATCAGCTGCTACGTTATGAACCATCTTGACGTCTCAGATACTCTTTGACAGATCTGCTTCTTGTCTCTAACTTAAATTAAACATGATGAGGTTGCTTTCAGTTTTAATGCTTCACATCTGGAACAAACTCCCATAAAACTGCAGGTCGGCTGCAACACGCAGTTCTTTTAAATCTCAGACTTTTTTGTTTGCTGCAGCCTTTTTAAAACCAAATTTGAGGGTAAATTTCCAACACTGCTTTGTAACTTTCATGCTCCTCCTTTATCCGACTTTTTCTGTTTTAGTATCTTTTTTATCCTAATGTTTTTCCTGTGAGCTCCTTCTTTAAACGTGCCAAACAAGTAAACTTGCCTTTCCTCGCAGGATGAGGAAAAATCTGTGCGACATCGCAGAAAACTGGCCAGCGACTCGAACACCTCAGAGGTCTCAGACTGCTGACAGAGGGCCACAGAGGAGCGGTGGGAAAAATAGACCAAGGGCCAAACTACGAGTCCATAAACTGTCTCAGCTGAGGGCCACATTCAGCTCCTGCAACTCCCGAAACTCTTTACAAGTTTGTTTTTTTGTTTTCTGGATGAACCAGTTCATCTTCTGCGTCGTTGGACCTTCTTTGCATCAAGTGGCTTCCTTTCTTGCTCTCACATGAAACTTCATCCGGTCACAATCTGACCACAAAACGAACATGTGCTAACTCAAATCAGAGGTCATGCCCACCTGTTTTATCGGCACTTTTTACGACAAACTGAACCATCACCAGAATCCCTGGATGCCAACTCCCACACCTGCCAAAACCGAGATGAAACCGCAGTGAGTAACACAACAAAACACGTTCGATTTCCAAACCAGGTGGTCAGGACGACTCCACCTCCACACCGAGGACTACAGAGACCGTGTCTCAGATTCTTTATGAAGATCTCAAATGTAAAAACATCTTCCTTGCACTTGATTATTCACGGTCAATTCATTTCTTGTGCGTTTGGATGAGTGTGTGTGTGTGTGTGTGATGGCTTTGTTAGGAAGACTGGTGCTCAACATGCAAAGTTATGATTGTTAAAATTGTAGCAGGACACAGAAAAGAAAAGAAAAGAAAAGAATCACATTGAGCAGCAGTAGTTTGTAGCAGTTATGTAAGTTAAACGTAGATATGGAGGTAGGAGAAACTGTAGGAAGAGTAGATGTTAACATAGACACTAAAATAGACTTCCTGTTGATAAAAGAGAGTAAAAACAGCGTCGGGAAGCAGAATGATGATGGATTCATGAAAACTGTAACAAGGTTTGAATGTGGATTTGAGCAAATGTTAGAAAAATGAGGTGATTTAAGTGTGAAGAGGAGAAACGCACCAGTGAGTTAAGTGTTATTTTTAATTTAATTCCTTTTAAAATGTCTCCAGGACAGAGCAGAGCAGTGCACTGTGGGTAGAAGAAACTGGACAGAGGTGTGAGCTGGGTTGTGTGATGAACATGTGGATGAAACTCTGACTGCACGTTTGAAAATGTGTTTCAGCCGTTTTGTTTCAGATGAAGATGATGCCTTTTTTTCTTTTTTGAACCGCTGTTTGATCCCCACACAGTCGCAGTGATGGAGATCTTTTCACCGACGAACACACACACACACACACACACACGGTGCTCAGGGTTTCTGCGTGATGTCGACACTGAGGTGTGTGTGTGTGTGTGTGTGTGTGTGTGTGTGTGTGAGAGACGTCTGAGACTCAGCAGTAATGAACTTTAAAAACAAGCCAACAGATGTTTTAAATCCGGACAAACGCAGAAACCCTGAGCGACCTTTGACCTCACCTCATCTAACTGTTAACACTTAAATAACATGGACCTCCTGTAGAAACTGTATCAAGATATATTATAACACACACACACTGTTTATTCATATATGTATATGAGGTGGAAATTTGTAAGTTGATGCTTTGCTGCAAAATAAGGGAACCTAAACCCAAAATCCATTTTGTTTTATTTATACATGTTAACTACTGGCTTTTTAAAATTATTTGTTTTAATTTTTTTATATTGGGGTCGGGGGTTTTCTTAATTTAATTAAATTAATCAGCTTCAGCTGTTTTGCACTGAAATGTTTTAAGTATTCTTTGCCCGAAAGATGTTTGGTTTAATGATTATCATCCACCTTGAGATACCAAGGGACTCTAAGGAATAATTTAATATGCATATTAATATGCAGTTTAAAATGCATATGGGGGAAAATAAAAATATAATGTGTATCATGTCATATAATTGAGTTTTTTTTTCTTCTTTCACCTGTCTATTTTTGCATGTTATGAGCTGAATGTGTTTAAACGCACCAAAGACTGAGAGTCTCACTGAAATAACAGCTGAAACACTGAACACAACCGAAAAATGTTTGTTAATTAAATTATCTTAAAACAGTTTTAAACTAGTAAATTGTTCTCATGCCGATTTTCTTCATATCAGCTGGTTCCTGAAAAAAACAAAAACACATTTCAGACGTTTTAAGTTTGATTAAGAGCCAAACTGAGGACGTCTGAATGTAACTGTAAATGTGTCTGGCATGTTTACATGAATTAAAACAAGTTAAAATTCTTTTGAGGTTCTTTTAGATGGAGCTGTGTTTTCTGATTTCTGGTGTTTGAACAGAAAACAGACAGAAAACAGATTTTTATGTCAAAAACAGTCGAGTTCAGATCAGTTTAGGAAGCTGCAGTGTTGTTTTATTTAATACAAAACACTCCCTGATGTCCTCACAGGAAACCAGCTTCACTCAACAACACACCGCATATCAGTCAGTACTTTACACAAGGGAGTGTGTGTGTGTGTGTGTGTACAGGTCTTACCTTTAAAGCCGTGAGTCCTTCACAGGGCCGACAGCAGGGGAACCTCACAGAAAGAGAAGATGAGAGTAGCATCACTTTGTTCGAAAGCGTCGCTGAGCCGAAGCTCCCGACGGGCTCGTCCAGCGTCGACAAACCTCTCAGCGGCGATAAAATCCTCACAAATCACCGCCTGAGCTGAGCTACTGCTTTTATAAGCAAACACAGAGCGGAGGAAAGCTGCAGCAAACTGGTTTGTTCTAACCTGAAAAAATGAAATTTCCTGGTCGACTCGAGAAGAAAGATGGAGAAAACTTCGAAGGATGTGTGTGCTGAAACATGGTGGCATCGTGTGTGAAGCCTTTTTTTTCTGACACAAGCTGAAACATCCAGGAAGAAAAAAATATTCAACAACGTTAATGAAAAAATTTCTGACAAGTATTGACTGTAAAAGTGATAGTTTGTTTCAGCTCAATAGAAAAGCATAAAGTAGCTTCTGTCAGTCTCATGCATGTTTTTCTTAAAGGTGTAAAACCAGATTTACATCATTCTGCGCAGCAAAACCTCGATCACAGCTTTTTAAGTTTTCGAATAAGGCAGAAAAAAATCTTAAGTTCATTCACTGAATCTGTTTCTCTTTGTCAGATGTGAATTCTGAGCGTCATTCATGGTCAAGAGACGATGGCTGTGAAGCTAAAGGAGTGATTAAAAAAAGCAAATACTGGTTTAAAATGAAACATGGGGACATGCAGAGTCTCATCCAACTGGCTCAGTAACTATTTTGGCTGCAGCACCAGTTGGATGAGACAGATGATGAATGATTTACAGTGAAGGAAGAAAAAGTCAGTATATTAAAATAAAACCTGGAACCTGAAACCTGCAGAAACAGAGTCATTTATCTCAGTGAAAAGCAGAGGACGGACTTCTGACAGACTTGTAGTTTTTAAACTGAAGCCTCCGACCAGAAGCATCGCTGCTTTTTGCTCCTGTGGACTTGAAGAGTTCATGTGCAGCCACGTAAAAAGAGACGTGATGCAGGTTCGTCCAGGAGAGATGATCATGTGATGCAGGTGGGCAGACTGTCCAAAGCTCTGGAATGACTGTGTAAGAGGAAAATGAGGAAAATGTTTAAAAAAGAAGTCGTCTTGGTCTTAAAATTGAGCTTCAAAAAGGTAAAGAGTAATTGTCAGCACAGTTTAAAGGTGTCAGTGTTATCAGGTCTCCTGTGGCCAATTTATCCGACACAAATGGTTGAATATAAACAGATAAATGAACGAATGTGCAGCAGACATTTGCATGAAAATCATTATATTCAAGTATTTAAAAATACAA
>JAPZDV010000020.1:15318522-15330603 GCA_029814665.1 Acanthurus lineatus | reverse complement strand
ATTTAGTTGTGTTTAGTTGCACAGCTTTGGTTGATTTCAGTCGACTTCACTCGTTAGCAACATGCTAACAACAATAAGCACGTCATATGCACTGCATATCATTCAGGGAGAATGCAAATCTTTTTCAGGTAGCATGCATATTTCTCAGGGAGAGCAGACCCTCATGCTTATTATGTGAGATTATCTTTTGTGAAAAAGCCACGGTCGTGTTTTTGACATTAAGAATAAAATAAAATACATGTTTTGTATCACAACCATTAAATCTGTGTCTGTGTTGCAGATTCAAACCTTAAAATCATTCCACAACAGACTGATGGATACTTCCAATAACCGGAAATTCTGTACATGTAGTCGACTAAAATCTGCTAATATTTGGTCTAAAATATAGACTAAGACTAAAACTCTTATGATGTTTAGTCAACTAAAACCAGACTAAGACTAAAAGATTTCAGATGACTAAAACATGACTAAAACTAAATGCCGTGTTATTCAAAAGACTGAGACTAAATCAGAATTAAATCTGACTTAAAAAGGCCACATTGAAGAAAAGCATTAATTCATTGGACTTGGATGTGAGTGTTGCTGCTGCAGCACCTCAGCTCAGTTTACACAAACCAGAGGGAGCACCAATCATCAGCGTTTCTTTGCCGTGACCCCGGTGCTTTTTCTCCACTTCCTGCAGCTGCCTTTCAGTCGGCCGGTGCCTCCTTCCTCCTCACCCTCGGCCAAAAGCTGCCCTCCTCTGCCAGTTCTCTGAGCGCTCGACAAGATTTCAACTTGTGTTAGTCTCCTTGTCCCAGAGTGGCCTTGATGCACTGATGAAGCCCTGGCATCCAACCTCCATGAGGTAGATGATGGTCCTCCGGCTCGTCTCTGTGCTTTCAGCATCAGCTCTGAATGCTTCGTCCTCCTCGGCTCTGACCTCTGGGCTCAAACTACCGCCGAATACTTCCTCTAAAGCTGTGGTGTCGACTTCGGATGTTACAATCTGATCTGATTACACTCAGCCAAACATATTTAATGATCAAACCGAACTGTCGGTTAAATGTCTTCATCAGAGCCTTTTGACTGAGAGCCGGACACATTCATCTTTTAAAAAATGTATTTTCTGAATCAGCTTTTTTCTCTGATGTCTCGGCGTCACGGACAGAATCATCTGCCAGAGTTTGAACAGCCGCATTTGTTGTCACATGAAAGATTTGTGCGTTTTCGGCTTCCAGGCGGCCGTCGCCAATCGCTTTCGTACGCTGGGGAATGTATTTTTCAGAGAAACTGATTTTTGGTCCCCGGTTGTTCTGCTTTTTCGATTCTCTGCCATCTCCTGACCTGAACCTCCCCAACCGCCTCGCACATACAAATACACCAAACACACACACCTCCCTCTCTCCCTCACACACACACACAAACACACACACACACAGGCTGCATGACTTCGGCCCTGGACTTCCACCTCATCCATCTGCTCGCTACAGCAGACTGCCATCGTGCCTCCACTATGAATTACCATCCGTGCACCTTTACATTATCTATCCATCAATACGTGCTGCCATGTTCGGCACTGTGGCCCTTTTGTATCCAGTTTTTTTTCCGTCTTCTGGAAATATAATTAAATATCTTTGAGTTTTGGGACTAGTGGTCAGCAATGACACATTTTCTGGACTAGAGAATCGTTAATTGATTGAGAGAAACATTAAAGTTACATGAGATCAGGTCATAAATCATGTAGCTAATCATTAGTTGGAGCTCTTGTGATAATACATTATTAAAATGCACATTCATAAACAATTGATGGTGCATTCTGATTAACTGTCATAATAAAGTCTCTTGTTGGTACAAGTTTATTCTCACACAACCTGCAGCCAAAAGGTGTAAAAACTGATTTAAACATCATGACGTGCTTTTGTAAAACGTGTAATTTGTGGGACAACAAGCCCTTTTGAAACATGCGACAGCTGAATCACCTGAATTTGACTTAATTTTGCTCATTTTTTAAAGCTTGCTTGCACGTAAAAGGACAAACAAAGCCGGGCCTCGGCTCAGCTGCTCAGACTTCACCTCGACGTCGCGGTAAAAGACCTCGGTCCGAAATAAAAAACACCATCCGTTACCAAAACAGCAACACAAACACCCGACAAACAGATGATGGAAGAAATAATGGACCCAACCCATCGACAACATGCCATTATCCACTCGTTAGGCCCCACACATCCGCTTTAAGTTGTGCACTGGTGTGTACATGCAGCTGCTGAAATAGTCTGCTGAGTGGAAATGTAATGGGAAGCCAAGGTTAAGAATGAGTGGCCTCCATTACCTGAGTTGCTTCTGCTCTCAGCCAGTTTTGTTCAGATTTTTTTTCTGCACCGATCCGACCATTTTTCCACATAAAGCCATTATGTGCTGCACGAAAAAAAAAAAGGGGGAGACGAGAGTTTATCCACAGCTGGTTTGCAAAACGACCTGCGCTCTGTTCTGTCTGTTTTTTAAGTGTTTGTGAGATCAACAACGAGCTCGATCATTTCATACGTGGCGTAGTTTACGTGAGTCATGCATGATTCATCAGGATAATCTGCTGCTGCTGGAACGCCGCAGAGCCGGAGTCATTACATGGACAGTGTCATCTGTATTACTTTAGCTGTTATCAGGTCAAAAAAGGGCAGACTGAGAGAAAGAGACAAAGGAGGGAAATAAGCCTCTAAAAATAATGAAAATGCATTATTTACAGACGCATATGAACTCTTACTTTAACAAAAGTAAGTAACACAGCCATTTGAGAGCAAATTGATAATTAAATAAACTCTGCATTAATGTTTTTGAGTCTAAAGGGAAGTAAAAAAAGAAAGAAAAGCAAAATGTATTTATTGCATAACAGTGAAAGCGATTAATATGCAGAATGAGTCTTTCAGACTGTTGTGTTATTGTATAAAGTTTCAGCATGTGAGCAGCATTTTAATCTGGTGGCTGATTAAACTCCTTTAAATGTTTTTTATGGATCCAAAGCTCTGAATGACTTATCCTGATCATTTTAACCAGATCTTCAAACTCCTCATGCCTAAACTTAACCAACTAAAGGCAACCAGTTATACAGCAGAGCAGGTTTTTGCCAGGAAAAGCAGTGGGATCCATGGAAATGCCATTATATACTGTGAAAAGTTCTTCATTTTATGAGATTATTTTCCTCCCTCAAGCAAAACATTCATCACAACAAAAGTTGAACATATAGATAGTGTAGAAATAAATGCACACAGCTTTGAATTTTACCTCAAGTTGCATCTTTCATTGGATTTTTGTGTGTGGAGTCATTTTGCTTCTGATCTGCATGAAAACACATTAAGGCTGATTAAACTGCTGCTGCTACTTTAAATGCAAAGCACACAGCAACAAGACTCCGTGTTTTCTTACCAGGTTTGATAATAAAGATTACATTCGATAAATAAAAACCGTCAATCAAAATGAAATTTGTCACCAATTTAGTTAAAAATTCAGCACAAGCAACCCCCCCCTTCTGCTCTCACTTATGAGGATATTAATGCCATCCTGACGTCCATAAGGACTTAAAATACCATCCTCGAGCTCGTCCAAATCCTAACTCTTCCACTAATCATGCTGAACGTATCATCAGTGCGCACACACACACACACACACACACACACACACACACACACACACACACAGGGACAGCTGACACGGTGCAGATGGTGTCCAGTCTCGCAGCAGAGCGGCGTTTACATGTGCAGGTTATAACTCAGCCAAATCCTCCACGCTGGAACGTGGCAGAGCGCTGGAGGTCTGCAGCCAACCGAGTAACATTTACAGGGAAATCACCCACCTGCACTCACAATCCCGCCACAGATGGCGCCGAGGAGGAGGAGCAGGAAGGACGTGACCGCCGTTCCTTTCAGGAAGCCGTGTGTTTGTTTACAGCCGAGGCTCTGCAGAGACGACCAGGTGGAAAAATGTGGAGTCAAAGTGAATTTAATTATCACCAATTACGCCGAGAAAATAAACAAACATGAATCACACCGGAGCCACCGTGCTGACCTGCGTTTCACTGAAAATCAACTTGGATTTGGGAAAATTCAGCCTTATTTTGTTTGTCAGACTTTTTGAATTACAAATGTGTGATTTGTGTTTAAAAAAACCCAATTTTAGATCTCCACCTGGGCAAAACAAAGAACACCTGCGCTGGATGCAGGACCGAACCCCCGTGTTTGAGATGCAAACTGAGCTGCGGACCGTCAGCTTTCGACCCTGTTGGACCATCCTGCACTTTGCCTCCAACATCACTGATAAACCGGCTCTGGGCAGCTGTCGGTGTCCTGCTGCATGTTAATCCTCCAGAGAAACTGCAGTTTTTCACACTCATTTCCTGAATCTGCACGTCTCGGCCGCTGTATCCTGATTACTTCTCATGTCAGTATCGTGCATCATACATGACGTGATGGACAATCGTCCCTCCTGCAGCAGAGACAGGAAGCTGTTTTCTTTCACACAGGCCGAAAGACAATAAAATCATCTAAAAAATATGAGACAATAATAAAAAAAAACATAATTCTTTATGTATTCAGATTGATGATATTTAAGTTTCATTATAGTAGTTTTGCTAAAACAGTTTGCAGCTCTGCATTAAGCTGATTACTTGTTGCACTGTGAGCTTTCAGCCCTAAAAAATGAAAAACTAGATCCAAAAGAATAAAAACAATAATAATAGTTAGATTGAAATTAGTTTTCATTGCAACAGAAAAGTGTTTCAATCAGATTCAGTAACAAAATCCTAATATTTTCATCAGCCAATTTTTGTCTGTTAAACTTTTATTTCACTGCCAATAAAATGATTTCAAGGTAGAAGAAATAAAATGTCACCTAACACTTTCTGACGAACTCTGAGCCAAAAGACCTGAACCGTGATCACCAAGTGTTTTAGATTACAAACTAATTCATGTTTGTTTTCACATTAGCGGGGGACTATTTTCCGATGTGGATTGATACAGATGTGTTGCTGTCAATGGGTGTGACTGACAGCAGGAAGGTGTCTGAATGCAGATCTTATTTTCATCATAGTGGAGGAAAATGTTCAGCTTTTTATCCAAATACATCAGTAATCAAAGTCTGGTCCAGGTCGTGTAAACAGAATGTGTGTTTTAATTTGTTTTTGTTGAAGTTTGTGACACGAGGAGTTTTTCCTCCAAACAAACCGACCAGCCAACAGTTTGCATTGCAAAAATGAAAACATTTTTCCACGTAAAGACTTGGACAGGATCTCTAACATGCACAAATATCCCGACTGCAGCGTTTTTCTGAAGACGTCTGTGGAACAAATGAAAGAGCGACTCGTCGGCGTGAGCGTGCATGGCTGCATGCTAACGGCACAATCGGAATATTCATTTTCATTAGCCGAGTAAACAGCTTGGAAACGGGGCAAAAAACTGAATATTTTGTCCACGTAAACATAATTACTGTTGTGTTTTGATGGTTACTGAACAAAAAAAAAACGATGCTGTGTGGTTCAGAGGAATGAGGGTCAGTTCATTGTTGGGTTTTGTTGAAAATTTCCAGCGAAGCCACCTGAAGCGTTAATCTGAAGCCCTGAATGAGCTTTTTCTACCTGGATCAACCTTGATTGTGAGAAAGAAAAGACGGAAACAGACTTTTGCGAGCACATATGACTGACAGCTTCGACTGTCGCAGATAAAAAAGGCAGAGAACATGAGAACTTTTCACCAATCACTCAAAGTGACTGATTCAAGCAAAGCAGCCAATTTTATTCCCTCGCTGCCAAAGAGACTTCACAGCAGATTCATGTGACTGTAGTTTGGCCGTCGGCCTCCGCAGAAGCAGCAAATCCAGTCGAACTGACAGACTTTCAGCTGCTTCTTCTTTTAATGTTTCATATCTGCGATGTGCCATGGGGATTTTTTTTTACTCGTTCGACACACAGAAAACAATTATTGACAATAATTTAGTTGTTTTCTCTCACAGAGGCATCAAGATGTGGACAAACAGCAGCCGTGTGTTTGCGAGGCTGAAACTCGATCCTCCGCTGCTCCTCTCTATTAGCCTAATGCTCAGGCCTCCCCCCCCCCCAGAGTGCCCTAAAATGTAAATTAAATGAATAAAGGATATTGACGATTGAGGCGATGCCTCGGCGGTCCCAGCGGAGCGCTCAGTCGATCCGTGTCTCTGACAGGGAATAACGGACGACTCCGGCTCACCTTCGGATCTGCAGCTTGAACGGGAGCGTCGTGGCTCTCGCTGCTCACGCACAAAATGAAACGTGATAATTCAAAGAGGGAAATAAAAAACGAGGAAGCAAATGCTGTTTTCCCGAAGGTGCTTTCTGTTTTTTTGAAGATCCTGCTCAGCAAAGTGCAGAGATGCTGCTGTTGACGGCGTCGCGTTCCTTCAGCATTGATGGTGAAGTGTTTTTTTCTCCTTTAACCGTCTTTTTCTTGTGTTTTTAAAGCACATTTGACTTTTTTCCAACGAGCTTTTTAAAACCAGAGACCTACAGGAGGAGCAAAGTGTCGTAAAAACTGCTTCCATTACAGTTTAAGATCCTGAACTTTTTGTGTTTTTTACAGTTTTATTTTTTAATTTCAAGCAAACAAAGGAAACAGTCTGCCTCAATGAAAAGACGTAAAACAAGCAGGTCATTTTTCTTTTGCACAAATTCTGATTACAATCACAATTTGTACATTTCACGTGTTACATATGAATATTTAAAGAGTATTTGTGCATCAGAAAACAGGAGATTTGAGACCAGACAACCTGAGGTGTTAAAAAAGAGACACCAGCTGATTTTCAAGCTGTTTTAACAAGAAAAAGCAGGAAATTTTGAACAAAAAACAAACAAAAACAGACATTTTAAACTCTGAACAAGATTTTTTTTTACCTTAACTGAGTGTTTTTTGTAACTAAACCTGATCAGACGCCCAACAACTGAGATGCAAATATTAAACCCAAAGAACACAAAGTTCGACATATTTGTTATCAAGACTGGGTTGTGAGTAGAGTACTGAAATACTCAAGTAAAAGTACAAATACTCAGCTGCTGTAGAGCTTTTTCATTCTGACAAATTACTAGTTTAAAAATATGATTAAAGAAGAGAAGTTAGTTTTTGCAAGAGCAACATTAAAATTACTCGATGTATTTGACTCCCGCATGTTTCGTAGAGAGTCGTTGGGTCCGTATGTTACGGCCTTTTGCAGCCGAGCCAATCACACGTCCGTTATACTCAATCACTGGTGACATTTTCAGGGTCAAAACACAAAGACTCGAAGTCTGCAGTCCTTGAAAAGTGTGACAGATGTTGATAAATGAACCATTTTCACCTTCCTGATCGGCGTTGAGTCAAAGCCAGTTCAGGAAACTCACTCACTTTGGTTTTATGACTCTTTGTCTGACTTTACGGTGGAAAAGACTGATTGCTTTTACCTTTTAAAAACTGCAGATGAGAAGTTATGGAGGCTTGTTCCCCTGTTAAATCTCGGTAAATGATGGTTGGACGTCCGGCAGGAAGCGTCGTTCTCCTCCGTGTTTTCCGGTCTCTTCCCTGAACTCGTCTGCCGTCTGAACTGAGTCTGTCATGTTGACATATCGGCTCTTTGAAGGACGACGAACGTAAACGTAACCGAACATTTAAATGATGATGTTTGTTTGGAGTTCACTGATGCTGCAGGCGCCAACATCAACAAACCTTCCCGCTTGGTCGAAGGTTTCGCTCCGGAGTGTTTGATTTTTTCTTTAAAAGAGCATAAAATCTGTAATCGATGTGTGTGTGTGTGTGTGTGTGTGTGTGTGTGTGTGTGTGTGTCCTACCTATAAATGGGATAACACTTAGATAAATACCCTGCAGGAGAAATGAGCTCATGTGTTGTGAATTTTAAGAGGAATTCGCAGTCGAAATGTGTGGCCAAAGGAGCCACAGTCTCTCTGCTGCCCCCTACAGGCTGTGAGTGCAAGTGACCATTACCAACACAACCGACAACGGCGTTATTATCATTCATGTGGTAAAAAACTTCTACTTAACCTGTCCGTGGTCCAGCCTGCTCACTTTCCAAACATAAACTCTGGATTGAACGATGGAGGCAGAAGTTGTTGGTTTTCTGGGAAAATAACCGTAAAATTCCTGCAACTTTCCGCTTTTATACGGATTTTTTCTTTTGTACAAACTCAACTGTGAGCTGGAAAATGGCCCATCCAGTTCATACCTCTATATTTTTGTTACACAAAGTGTTTGTCACATGTATTAACACAGTTTTTGGGGCTTTTAACTTTGACCTTCAGACCCTTTTTTAATTGCTTATTGTGTTTCTTCACACAGTCGCATTGAGCCTTTTATTCCACTAATAATGGACCTGATGTCTTTGTGCAACAAACCTCATTGAGAGCGAATTGTCTCTTTTGAAAACAAGTTCTGTAAAAGTGTTTTATATTCAGTGCCACAGACGACATTATGATGCAAATGCTCTCACTGATTATTCTGTTTATCATATTATCTGTTCTCACTCTGTAAATTTACTCACCTCCCTTTAAACCTGATGATTTTTCCTGGTTGAGTCTGTTTGTTCACAGATTGCAGAAGCGCCTTGGTGGCCGAGTGTTTGCAGCACTTTGCAGAGCTGTGCTTTGTTTTTAGCCGCTGACCTTTGTTGCATGATTCAACCCTCTTTCTCCATCTGTGACGACAACAGAAAGGCAAAAAAAACCATCTTAAATACAAGTTGCATGAACTAAAAGTTTCTGCTGACCATCCGTTTTCATTTTATTTCAGTACAGAAGTAAAATCATCCTGCAGAGACTTTTTAGTTTATGAATCATTTTTATTCAAAGCTTCTATATTATGTGACTATCAGAGACCATGAAGGCTGGATTCAAACCTCAGCAGGCGTCCCGGCTCCATGTTCAGCACAGGACCTTCAAATTTGAGCCATAGTTTTGTTTTCATCATGAGGAACTGCAAAAAAACTCACTTCCTGCTGCTGCATTCAAGGACACTGTGACATCTGAGATTTAGCGTGTGGGCTGCTGAAAACGGTAACAAAGCACCTTTCAAGAGCAGAACAAAACAAACAAACATAAAAAACAAAGTCAGAAAGCGTTAAAACACCATGAAATGGAAACAAATATGCAAATTTCACAAAGGAAGTTCTAACCAGTGGGTGTTTAGTTGTCGGTGAAGAGCTACAGAGGAAAGTTTAAAAGAGGGTTCAGTCGAGTTTGGAGTTTAAACACCGATGAGTGTAAAAGGAAAAATAATGATGCAGCTGTGAGAGATGTTCTGAATGTATTTATGTGAGTGTGTTTGTCTCTCAGAGGACTTTAGCTACTGAGGAAACTCACTCTGTGCTCCCTGAAGTAACATCTACGAAAAACATGCCAACACATTGATATCCAACAACTTATGAGCGGTTGCTTTTAAGCGTTGTGATGCTTTTGTTTCGCAGACAGCAGAGTGACAGACGTTAAAAAAGAGCTGAATCAAAGACGCTGCAGATCCTTCACGAACAATAAGCGAACACGATCCTGATGACAGAGTTTCTTACACATCGTACCGTAAAACTCCTAATCAGCTGTCACAACCAATTTGTCACTTTATTTAAAACCTGTCAGGAGAAGATTGCTAAGCTTTTTTTTCTGCAGTCCAAATCAAATTTTCTGCCCGGCTTGTTTTCTGACAAACAACAGTTGCGGCATCTGATTTTTTTTTAATTTTGTGTCAAACAAACCTTGTTTCAGAAAAAAATCGCAGTGATGTGAAATTAAAACGACAACATTTGTACAGATTAGCTAAATCCTTCTTAATGATGTGCAGTAAATTACAGACAAATAAGTCTGATTAAATCATCCAAAACCCAGCTGGGCTTTGCAGCTCAAACAGAAAACTGAAGCTTCCTGCAACCGTCAGCTTCCCACGACGCCTCCTCCTCCTCCTCCTCCTCCTCCTTTACCTTCCTTTTGTTTCGGGAAGCTAATTGAGCCGTAAAGTTGACTCAAGTGCTGCAGCTCAAACAGAATTAGCCCCGTTCTGCCTCATTTGGCCGAGGCGGTGTAATCCAGCCTGCAGGCCGCTCATGAGCCAACGCTCCCTGGTTAAACATCTGAGGGTAAACACAGAGGAGGCTCGCAGGACCACAGCTCCTCCTCCACCTCCTCCACCTCCTCCACCTCCTCCTCCTCCTCTGATGGATGTTCAGGACACATCATGCCGAGCTGCTCAGGTGACGAAGCTGCTGAGCCAAAAAACTGTTAGATTATCTCTGATTATCTCTGATGGAACAGAACACAAAGTGATTTCTGAAATTTAAAATCACTTCGAAAACAAAAACTTCAAGTTCAGGATGATATTTAATCATTTCACATGAGCTCTCTAGCTTTTTTCCACATAAAACATCAGCAATTAAATGAAATTAAATTGCAATTAAATGAAAGAAGGAAGCAGAGTGTGAATTCATACATAAATAACTTTTCATTTAGTTATTACAGCTAAAGTGACGCTTCAGCAGAGTAACTTCATATTTTCTAACTGAAGCGACAGAGTTTAAATTCTTAATTCAAGTAAAAAGTTGCTGTGCTGAAGTTCAGAAATGCTCCATTTCAATGCAAAGCAAGCAAAAGTTCATTAAATCACAAGGACATAAGTATTATTATCATCAAAAAGTGAAGTAAAGTTCTTATTAAGCAGCAAAATGGCTCCTTTCAGTGTTAATTCCAAGTACAGCATTTGGTCTTTGTCATATATCTGTATTTAAAATTGCAAAGTAACCAGAGCTGCAGAAACTACAGCAGAACCTTTTCCTCTGAACTGTAATGGAGTACAAGTATAAAATAGCATGAAAAGTACCACAAACTGTGCTTTAAGACAGAACCTGTGAGTGTGTTTTTCCATGTGACAGTGTGTTGATTATTAATGAACACAGGTGAGTTTCAAAGAGCTCCGTCTCCATCGGAGCAGGTGGATGTGGCTTCACCACATCCTGCAGATTTCACTGTGGAAACAAAAGGAGACGGTCCTGCTCCTCCACTCGAGCTCTGCATCAATCAGAGTCCAGATCCTGCTGAATTTAGACATTTCCTGCCTGAGCTCTCGCTGCACACCGGCTGCTCTCCTCCTCTCTTTTTAAAAAAACTGTATTTCGGTCGATCTGCTGTGCTGCATCGCATCGTATGCTAACAAAACCGAAACTAAACCACCAGAATTATGTGACAAGAAAACACCAGATAAGTTAAACTGCCAGCCCTGATCCCTGTGGGATTGTGAAAACTGGGGGGGGATGAGGTCGTGTGCATTTGCACATTTCGACAATAACGTCTAATTTGTGAGGGCTGGCTGCTCGGCCGTGGAGGAAACGTCTCCTGGTGACACTGAGTGGGAGCAGCTTGTTCTGTGCGGTGGAGTATTTGTATGAAATACTATCCTGGAACACAAGGAGGAGGTGGAGGAGGAGGAGGAGGTGATGGAGGAGGAGGGAGGGAGGGACGAAGGTGGCAGCCCAAAGCCAGTAAATAACAGCGGCCCTGTAATGAGCTGCAGGCTGGGCACTGACATCCGAAATTTGCTATTGATTTGGACGCATCAGGCCGAATCTGCAGGATGGTGGAGGGGAACTATGATTAACTGTTTTGATTAATTTTGCTTTTTACCACCAAAATTTTTTTTCTCCCCTCATTCTTTGAGTCTCCAGCTTCAATAAAATAAGACAGAAGTTCTGCAGCAGCAGCAGATGATTTCCTCGCATTCATTCCTGATCATGTTTGCATGGACACAAACCTGCATGTTCTTCACCGGGAGCTCACGAAAACATCAGCCACGTTGTTTGCACCAACCTTTAAATGACACCGTCACCCTGCACCATCAGCTCCGCGGGCCCTCGTGTGCTGTTTCGCACCATTAATCTCGTTCTGTTTGCTCTGGTTAAAATCACTCACCTGCACACCCTGAAAGGGGGGGGGAGTTAATGTCGGCTTCTGTGCAGACACTCATGTGGTCGTCCAAAGTGGACACACACTCTGACTCCCTATGTGTGTGTGTGTGTGTGTGTCTTTTATCTTTTGTGTTTGGCTTTTTTCCCTTTTGCAGCCTT
>JAPZDV010000020.1:15302254-15318422 GCA_029814665.1 Acanthurus lineatus | reverse complement strand
CGGTGGTGCAACATAGCAGCGATAAGTTCAACGTGTCCCTGAAACAAAAAGAACAGTGTAATGGGAGGACGGATGCAGCACGTTTGAGATGCTCCTGGAATTACACACCAGGTCCCTGCTACTGAATCCACCCCTCAGGTAAAACTGTAACTCCTGACCACCACAACGCCGCCGCAGACGCCGCAGCAGCAACAGCAACAACGGCAGCATCAGCATTAGCATCAGGAGCTGCAGCCGCTGCAGCCACCACAGCCGCCACCGCAGCCGCAGCAGCAGCCGCAGCAGCAGCCGCAGCAGCAGCATTAGCATCAGGAGCTGCAGCCGCTGCAGCAGCCACAGCAGCTCCCGCCGCAGACGTATCAGCAGACGCAGCATCAGCAGCTGCAGCCGCCGCCACAGCAGCATCAGCAGCTGCAGCCGCCGCCGCAGACGCCGCAGCATCAGCATCAGCATCAGCATCAGCAGCTGCCGCCACAGCAGCATCAGCAGCTGCAGCCGCCGCCGCCACCATAGCATCAGCATCAGCATCAGCAGACGCAGCATCAGCAGCTGCAGCCGCCGCCGCCGCA
Organism: Acanthurus lineatus; assembly: GCA_029814665.1. Classification (NCBI taxonomy): domain Eukaryota; kingdom Metazoa; phylum Chordata; class Actinopteri; order Acanthuriformes; family Acanthuridae; genus Acanthurus; species Acanthurus lineatus. The sequence continues at coordinate 15,317,853 of JAPZDV010000020.1, read as the reverse complement.
GCAGCATCAGCATCAGCAGCCGCCGCTGCTGCCACAGCATCAGTAGAGGCAGATGTGATTGTGATGGGAAACGACTCCAGAAATCTCAGGCAGTTGGTCTCTTATCTCCAGGCAGCAGTCGCATCCCTCAGTTCACTTTGTCGATTTTTATATTTTTGCTTCAAGTTCCCACTTAGACGAGAGGTGGGAGAAAATGAAGAGAGAGGAGGAGAGAGGAAAGGAAAGGAGATGAGGGAAGGAGAGGAGAGAGGAGAGAACAAGGGGAAAAAATGAGAAAAGTGAAAACATAAAAATAGAAAACGTCTGGAAGGAGACGAGAGAGAATGAAGAGGAAATAACCAAAAATGATGAGCTGAGATGATGAGACGAGACAAAAATGGTAGAGAGAGAAGAAGAAAGAGGGGAGGAGAGGAGGAACTGTCCAAATGAGGAGAGGATGTGAAAAGATAAAAAAGAGAAAGAAAATAAGGGAAGAGGAGAGAAGAAGAAGATGGAAACTGAGAGGAAAGATGAGGGAAAGAAAGAGTAGAGGAGGGAATAAAAAGGGATGGAAGGAAAGGAGAGAATACATTTAAATAAAATGAGAAAAGAGGCGAGGAAGAAAGGAAAGGAGAGGAGAGGAGAGGAGAGGAGAGGAGAAAGGGATAAACAAGAAAAGGAAACAGGAGAGGAGATCAGATAAGAAGTGAGAGCAGGAGAGAAAAACCAAACAAAAAAAAGGAGGTGAAGACATGAGGAAAGGAAATGAAGGAGAGGAGGAAAGGAAGCAGATGGAGCTGAATGTCGTCGGCCCCCGTCGGCCCCCGTCGGCTCGTCTCTCGGCCCACATTCGGCCACCTGATCGGGGCCACGTGTCCGGCGTGTCTGCCACCAAATCTGGGCCAAATTAAACCCAACATTACCCTCCTCACCTGCTCCGTATGTGCTGCCGTGTCGAGGGCCAGGCTCGGACCGAACCAGGGGGGGCCAGACGGTTTCACCTGCCCGCCAGATGTCAGACGCCTAATGAGCCAGATGTTTGCCACATCAGGAGCCACACATGCAGGAGAGGAGAGAGGAAGCAAGACGAGGGACGAGGAGAGGAAAGAGGAGAGGTGTAATGGAAAGGAAAGTGGAAAAAAAAAGATGGGGGGGCTGGGAGAGGATGGTGGGGGGGTGGGAGACGGCGGGGGGGGCTGGGAGAGGATGGTGGGGGGGTGGGAGACGGCGGGTGGGTTGGGGGGGGGGGGGTGTTCAGTTCCAGAATAACTTGTCTGTTTATCATTTAATTCCTGCAGGAGCTCAGAAATCCTGTGAGAAAACCGACTACTGTGGAACCCTGGACAGACTCCATGTGGAGAGGGCATGAGGCAGCACACACACACACACTCTCACACACACACACACACACACACACTCACACACACACACACACTCACACACACACACACACAGATCTGATCATAACTCAGCACGGCGCTGAGAGCTGAGGACTGTTTCACCACCTGCTCAGTCACAATCCGTTCTGACAGCAGAGTTATTGATAGAAAAGACGCTTCCATCGAGGCATTAAGTTGTAAGAAATGGGATTTTTATTTTTTTGTTTGGAGCTGTCGGGATGTTAATGATGGATAAGGAAGACTGATGGCCGCGCTGTAAAAAAAAAAAACGATTGTGACATTCTTCATGAAACGGGAGCGAAAAAAGATGGCGAAATATTTCCCACGAATGAACACGAGTTGCATCTCGTTTTTTTTTTTTGAGCATGAAAACCACGTAATCACTGACTAATAACGCGACCGAGCGCGTCTTTGATGTGTTTCCATTCCTCCTGCACGTTATGGGAGATTGATGTCTGTATTTCCCTCAGATTATTCCCCAATGCCCCCCCAGTTATTCCCCCCACAAACAAACAGAAACAAAAAAAAACGTGATGAGGAAATTGTGAGAGACCTCGCCAGATGTCGTCCTGGTCGCCCTCCCCTGAAGCTCGGCTCTCACTTTCCTTTTTTTTAAAAATTTTTATTTTTTCCATCCTCCCCCCCCCCTTGCGTCAATGCTGACTAGTTTCTTAAATGCACAACTGAAACACAAATGATCATCCCATCAGTATTCGCCGCCAGGCCTCCTCTCCTCTCTCGTACTTAGCCACATCTTTCTCTTTCTCGCTCATTTTTTCAGTCCACCTCCGACCCCCCCGACCCCCCCCCCCCTGCTGCAGTCGCTGTGCATTTAAGAATAAAAGCCTGAAATAAACTGAAGCAGAAGTGTTTTATTGAATCTGTGAGCATGTAATCAGTGATATGTACATAGATGCAGAGTGTTTTGGGGTTTTTTTTCTTGAGATGAATCCACATGGGAGGGGAGGGGGGAGGAGGCGGATGGAGGGGAGGTCAAAGGGGGGGAAACAGAGTGAATCTGTTTCTGCTAAGATCAAAATGTGTGTGGACGGAGTTAAACTTCCCACACACACATACACGCCCCGTAAAAACTGCGAGCAAACAACGCGGCGCCCTGCAGACTTGCCGTGAGGCCGACCTTCAGCGGTAGCATCATGGCTGTAAATGTAAGACTGTATAAACATAACTAATCCTTAACATACTGTTTAATAACTGTCTCTGTATTTGATTTTTCATATTATCTATTTAAGATACAAATATTGTATATGCATTTGCATAAACGTATAAATGTTTAGCACATTGCTCCGTAACATAAATCCTTTAATCAGGTTGAGAAATCCGCATTACTGCCTCAATAAAAGGTCAAACTTTTAAAGAAAACAACAAAGGCAAATGTAATCAAGCACGAGTTAGTAGATTATGGTTTGCCTTTCAATTCTTGGACGATTCGTTGTTTTTCTTTGAGGTTAAATTTAACGTACTTAGCTCCGTGTTTGGTGTCAAAATGGCGACGTATATAGTACTCCGTCACCGCCGACATGGCCTCATAACACAAAAGACACACCGGTTTGTCTCCTTAAAGTACAAATGTTTTCCCGTCTTTCATTAAACTTCCTTCTGCATCAGTGTTTCTCTTCTTGAACATTTTGGGCTTATTTGTTGATATTTCTCGCCCATGCTTGTTGAAAAACCACTGAAGTAGAAAAACTGCGGATTGCCGTCATTCTGCAGGTGACAAAGTCGATGTGCATTGTGGGAGATGTAGTTTATGGTCAACGTACGCTTTAAAGCAGTATAGAGTTTTAGTTTAAAAATGACATTACCCCTTTTTAAGCTCTCGAGGGCCACGTAAAATGACAGGACGGGCCGGGGAAGGCCAGCGGGCCGTGAGTTTGACGTGTTTTAAAGCCTTTTCCTCTCAGATACGACTGTGTGAACCGGCCTGTGTTTGGACTGAAGGCTGGTGTTTTTTCGACGCTCCTTTGAACGCAGCACCACTTAAAGAGACTGTTGGGTCTCTGGAACGACGCCTGAATTTTTTCTTTTACAAACAAAAGTGAAGTATTTGCACAGTTTTAATGTGTTGTGTTATCACTTCACTTCAAGGAACAATGGCGACGTGGAGGCAAAGTCCAGTCGTAGACGCCACTTTTCCCTCCGATTCACACAAAGGAACATTTGTCTCCCAAAGTAATACGTCTCCATGTTTCGCAGCTCAAATATTTACAAGTGCAAACCTCCCAGGGGAGCGTTTGACTCAGTTTGACTCAGTTTGAGGGTAAACGCTCACGCTGCGGGACATTGTTTTCATTTTTTCTCAAAAATCCCAACAGAAGGCGCCGAGATTTTGTGTTGAAAGGAAACAAATAGAGACAGATTCAACACTTTTATCCCGACACGTTGGGATATCTGACTCTTTTTCTAATGACTCTTTCTCTCAGTTGAGCACGGCGTCCCGTGGGATTCAAACCCATATTCTCCCACTGTTTAATGTACACACTGCCTGCCTGCCGCTGCTGGGAACGTTCCAGGGAGAGTACCGGTGGTTTTTCCTTCCATCTGTGTTTGCCAGCCACAGAAGCCAATTCACTCATAAATATGGGCTATCATGTCCATTTTCCACGGCCGGGCCGCAGACTCATTTATGTCGAGCACTGATACGAAAGATGAGCCTTTTGGTCTCAGAGAAACAGGATTATTCACATCGATGGGAAGAAGAAACCCACATCAGCTGCTCCATCAGGAAGATGTTCGGATTGGATGGAAGACGGAGAATTAACGGGAAGGAGCTCGTTTCAGCATCTTGAGCAGAAAGCTTCAGCTTAAAGATGAGATGGACTTTGTTGTTTTTCACTTCAGTTTGCTTTCTGAGTTTCTTCTGTTTGTTTTTTTCACCCACGTGGTATCACACACACACACAGAAAACAAACACACACCTGCCGCCATGACTTTGCTCTCAATTAGCTGTTTGTATTCACAATATCAAATCAGATGGGAGTTTACCTGCTACTTTTCATCTCCTATGCTTTTCTTCCATCGTCTCCTTTACTTCATTTCAACTCATATTTCCGTCCACGTGTTTCTCATTAAACAAACAGGATCCATATCATGAAAAAACACACATGTTGGATCAAAATCCTGCAGCGTTTGGATCCAAACTCGCCATTTTTTCCCTGAAAATCATTCACGGTGCTGATAATCACATGCAATGCAGCTTTTTCTCTGATTTACAGGCTTCATATTCTCCTTTTTATTCCCACTGAAAAGTCAAACCTGCACATAAAATATCACATATTCTGAATTATTCACACTCATCAGACGCCGTCGTGACCAGTTCGGCGCCTGTTTAATTAAATGAACTTACAAATCTGAATCGCTTCCACCGACAGTAATTATAGTGTTGAAATGCAAAGGAGGAAATTGTCACTCAAACTTGGATTACAGTTCAGCAGAGAGAAGATTAAAAAAAACAGAGAAGCTTCTGTCTGTTTGATGAAGGAAAGAAGAGGAACGAAGAACTGAAACCAATCGCAGAAACTTCCTGAAAACTTAAAAAAAAACACACTTTAGCACCATTAAACCGGCCGAGTCTGTGTTCTTTATCTCTTTTAGTTCAGTTTGTGGCTTTTATAATAATTCTATCACTGCTTCTCACTTTGAGCGTTAAATGAGATTTATTTTGAAAGAATTACACAGCACAGGTTTTTTTTTTTTTTTGGGCTGAGGATGGAGACCAAAAAAAGTATATTTTCCTGAAAAAAGGATTACAGAGGTAAAATAATTATTCAAAAACTTGTGAAGAGTCCAAAATGACCATGTCATCCATATTATTTACATTTGAGCGAGTTTACTGACAAGATCTGATTGGCCGAAGGATCTCTGAGCCAATAGCAGAACTACGTTGATGTCACGTGTCGTCATTGACTTCTTAGGCTCCAGAGTTAGCGTTAGCATTAGCTGAAACGTCTGATCATAAAGTATAAAAGTACGATTCAGCAAATCCAAACCAACTACACAACAAGTCAGAGCAGTCAGAGTCTTTACAGTCTGAACTACAGTGTTGTTACCGGTTAGATTGTCAAAATTAGAGAAATATCAGGTTCAATCTGTACGTTAGCTACGTTAGCATCAGTGGCAATATGCTAGGTATAAATGTTGTCCATACCACCTTTAAAATAAAGTGTTTTAATTAAGGGAAGCATTAGTAAATTTTGCTTAACAGCCATAAATGAGGTTAAAAGTAACAAAACTGCAAAGAAACAAGTACTGTACTTTTCGGACTATAAGCCGCACCCACTAATTTTAACAACTAAAACCACTAAAGCTGTCTTCTTCAGTGTCGGACTTTAACAGCCTCATAATTATGTCATACACTTTCTCGTTTATATTCGTTTATATTTGTCCGTAAATTAGTCGCATCATTGTTTAAGCCGCAGGGTTCAAAGCGTTGGAAAAAAGTAGCGGCTTATAGTCCGGAAAGTACGGTAGAACAAATGTTAAAGAGTCAAACCAGAAAACTTTGTAATTTGAGTTTAACAGCAAAATCTATCCGATGTTTGCTAACATCAGTTAGCAAACAGACAAACAGAGTCTGTAAAACTCCTGAGTTGTTTCTGTGTGCAACAAAAGTGTTTGACTCAGTTTGAAGGCCACAGCGAAAACAGACGTCTTTAAAATCAAAAAAAACTTCAGATAATCTCATCAAACCAACATCACACATCCCTAAAAAATCCATTTACCAGCATTAAATACATTTCTGTGTCTAAAAACCGTAACTGTGTGATGAGAGAAACAACAAATGTTCACGGATAAACATCTAAAGTAGATTATTTTTGTTTCCTCATCTTTCTAAACACACACACACACTAACACACACATTTGGCCGAAATTCGTGCCAAACACAACAAGCTGCTATTCACCGGCCAGCTGCTTTCATCAAGTCACCGTCATTAAGAGCTGCAGCGATGAAACAGCAGAGCGCTCAGGTATAATCGCCTCCGAACGCCCACCGGCCGTCCATCAGCACACACTCCACGCTCATTACAGACACTACAGCGGCCCACTTCAGCCGCCCTCGCCGCTCCACGCCGACTCCGCCGTTCCCGTGGCGCCGGGCAGATATTCCTCTCTGCTGTCCGTCACTCGTGGAGAAGAGACGAGGAGTTTTTTTTATTTTTTCAGCACAAAGAGGCCGAGCGACGGAGGAAGAGAGGAAGAGTTCAGCTCTTTTGTTGCTTTTATCAGAGATAATTACGGAGCCACGGTGGGCTGCGAACGCGTCGTTTGTTTTTTTAACCTCTCACCTCCAGTTAAACACTCTCTCATAACACACCTTTAACCGTCACGGCTGCTGGTGTGTGTGTGTGTGTGTGTGTGTGTGTGTTCAGCTGAAACACATCCATGCAGCTATAAAGTCAGTCAGTTATTTATATGTGTTTAAATATTGACTGAATTCAAAGACCAAACAAAAATCAATTCAATGATTGATTGATCAGCTGTCGCATGTGTGTCAATGTCATGTGATAACAGTGTTAATGTGTCATGAGAGCTGATTTTATATCAATAACATGAACTCAGGTTCAGTCTTCATCATGAAACACATCTGCTCGTCACACTTTGACTAACAGGCTGCTTTTCACTTAAAATCTGTGTTTAAAAATATAATAATCAACATTTTAGCTCCACAAATATCAGGAATTGTCCTTTAATTACACATTTACATTAATGTGAGTTATATATCTGTGTTTTCGATGGTCGGTTGGACAGAAACAAGCGATTTAAAAGGTTTTTTCTGCTTTTGAGACATTTTAATTTCTTCGTTTCATGACATTTTACAGATTGAATGATTAATCAGCTAATCAGAAACAAGCCGTGAGCTGCAGTCCTTCATCCTTCAGAGTGCTGTTTCATAACGTCACTGAGTTAAATCAGCATGAAGACACTTCATTCACACTGTTTGAATGGATTTACAGGACGGTGCTGTCACTGTATCTGAACGTCTGCATCACTGGTTCACTTTGCATTTTCTTTAATAACAAAACCAGATTGCAAAACTAGAAATTCCCAGGTCTGTTTTGAGTCATTTGATCACCTGTTTTTCCCCCAGATGTTTGTGTTTCTGCAGGACTCAGACATCAAACCACCTCCGTCCTCTTTCTTCAGCCTGAGTCTGAATCTCAGCGATCAGGCTGCCTGATGCTGTTTTGCTCTCTGGGACGACGGTGATGCTGACTGATTGCTCTCGATTCGTAATGAGCTCCTGAGAAAAATAGATTTGACTGTGCAAATTATTTTCCTGGGGAAAATATCGGCTGCCCGGCATTGTTTTGTTTTGTGTCTCCAATCAGACCCTGAGGCCCCGACAGCTAATCAGCCTGCAGTTAATGAGAGCGGGACTCGATTTTTTTTTAAAAACGATACCTGGGAAGCACTTTCAAAGAGTCCTCGTTCAAAGAAAGAGGAGCCGACAGCCAGAAACGAGCCGGCTGCTGCAAAATATGATCCCACTTCAGGAATATGTCTCGGATGGTGTGAAGTAACATTAGGATGACGAACGCAGACCTCCTGTGAAACGGCTGTGTTGAGGACGAGCGAAAAACGTGGAGGAAAAAAACAACAGTGAGTCACCTCGGTGAATAATCATGCAGAGAGGCGGACGCACAGTTCAGAAAAAAAAAATACACAAAAAAATAAAGATGTACAGGTTGTAGCATGTAGGCGCCTCATCATTGTCAGCATGACCTTTTTACCTCCGACACACACACACACACACACACATATATCATCTCAAACATAATGCAGTTAAGTCAAATTTAGCTTCAAACTCTCCAAAAGTCCAAATCCTTCAGATGACGTTTCGTCCTGTTTGACTTTTGTGTCTGCTGACATTTTGTCTCTGTCCTTTCTAATAGTAGCTGCACTTAGACACCATGCTTCGCCTTTTGGAGACGGATGTGCACTCTAACCTGATGATCCATGCCCCAATTCCCAGAGGCTGAGTGTGTGTGTGTGTGTGTGTGTTTGTTTGGACAGAGGTCTGCTGGCTACAACAGCTGGTTTTCTCCAATAGGCTGTCAGCTAGCACATCCGCTTAATGCTGTCGCTGCTGCTGCTGGTGGATGTGAGAGGTAAATGAGGGCAAGATAAAATAAATGTGCACATTTTTTTATCTCTAAATAGCTGCTGACAAACCCTCCTCATGATGCTTTACAGTGTCCAAGGATGCATTCACATGTTTTTCACAGAGATTTTCCATGATAGGGAAGAAAATCAAGAGTCTTCGTTCTGTGCAAAAATACATTTGAATGTTTACTGAAGCAAAAAATGAGACTTCAACAGTCCGAAAGTTAAAGTTAAGTTACTGTGAAATTACATCTTTACACTTTTCCCTTGTTAGACAGCCGGAAGTTTAAAGGTCATATGGAAAACAACTGCATGAAAACCAATCATTTTTTAAAAAATTCACAGATGTTTTTTGAAAGGTGCAGAATAAAAGTATATTTTCCTGAAAAAAGAAATCATAGAGGTAAAATAATTATTCAAAAACTTGTGAAGAGTCCAAAATAATCATAATATTTACATTTGAGGGAGTTTACTGACAAGATCTGATTGGCTGAAGGATCTCTGAGCCAATAGCAGAACTGCATTGATGTCACATGTTGTCATTGACCTCTTAGGCTCAGGAATTAGCATTAGCGTTAGCATTAGCTAAAACGTCTGATCATAAAGTATAATAGTACGATTCAGCAAATCTAAACCAACTAGACAATAAGTGAGAGCAGTCAGAGTCCTCACAGTCTGAACTTAAGTGTTGTTAGATTGTTAAAATTAGAGAAATATCAGGTTCAACTTCTGAATAGCTACGTTAGCATCAGTGACAATATGCTAGGTATAAATGTTGCTCATATCACCTTTAAAATAAAGTGTTTTAATTAAAGCAGTGGTAAATTTTGCTTAACAGTTGGAAATGAAGTTAAAAGTAACAAACCTACAAAAAAAACAAGTAGAACAAATGTTAAAGAGTCAAACCAGAAAACTCTGTAATTTGGGTTAAACAGCAAACTCTATCCGATGTTTGCTAACATCAGTTAGCAAACAGACCAACAGACTCTATTTGCAAAACTCCTGAGTTGTTTCTGTGTGCAACTTTTGACTTTTCCAAAGAGGAGTGTATTTTTATTTCTTTAAAAGTTAGAGTCATTCTTCAAATATGTAATTTTGCACAGATTGAGGACTCCACTCAACTCAGAAAAGATCTTTTCACTGCAAGTATGACAGGAAGCAGGATTATGGCAACCAATAACTCCTGCAGTGCACTGTAAATAAGGGCATGCAAGTAGTATTACGACATAAAAATGTTAACCCAACCTCCTCTCACTCCAAGAAGTGACAGAATAAAATCTAAAAGCCTTCACTCTGAAATGAATTCACTTCATTTTCTAGTGTAACTTTCTGTAATAATCTCTCTTTTAAAAAAAGGCAGAGCATCCGTCAGACACCTTCCTCTCTGCTGGAACTGGCTCTGGATGTTTGGATAATCTGCCAAAATCCCACAAAATCTTCCACAAATTCGAACGTGGAGCAACGGCACGACTGCAAACTCGTCCGTCCAGTGGGAGCTCGTCATCCCATGTGTTTACATGCACATTCTCACACACACACTTACACACACACACACACACACACGCTCAGTCTTTTTCTCACAGGCTCACACACTCAACACGACTTGCGAACATGCTGGGAAACACTCCACCGGCTGAAAGCAAACACACACGCTAAGCTTTGCAAGCTGAGGTGCTGGATACGCTGTCGGAGAAAGTCCCAGAAGAAGCATTTAATCTGTGTGAGCACGAAGTCTTCCTGACTGTCAAACACAACACGTTCCCCTCCACCGGGGGGGGGGGACTATGATATCTGTATTCACTGCACAGATTACAGTCACTCCTCTGTTTTATCCCCCTCTCCTTCCAGACATGACAATGGGGGCAGAGGAGGAGAGGAAAGTGAGACCAGTCCATCAGGTTCTGGTCTGTCAGGCTCCGTGTCTTTACTTAATGACGCATACCGTGGAAACACAAAACGGCAAACGAACCGTCGCCTTTCCACTCGTCGTGCCCGGCATGGCAATTTATTCATCATCCAGAGTTGGTTCATAAACTGCCTCTGAGATCCGAAGGCTAAGTTTAAAAAACACCGGGAAGGGATTTAATTTAGGAAATCTGAGATTTAAGACGAGAGACCTTCGTCTAATCACAAACTCCACTACTCAAAGGAACCGAAGCACATTTTGCACATATTAAATTCAGGCTCATTAAGAGCTAAGCTCCTTGCTAATCTTTCGCAAAGGTCAGATTCAACACACCGGTGAAACTACACGTGGATGTAAAGGTTTGTCCTCCTGGTCTTTAAGTTTCCACCTTTTTCACAGAAACCAAAATGTAAAACAGCTCCTGATTTTTGGGAAATTTCTCTGAACATCAGCAAACTCAGACTCTGCTGCTTCCTTCCCCCCATTTCCCAGCCTATGTGTGTGTGTTAGTGTGTGAATATGTGTGTTAACACAAAATCAGATCACGTCACCAACACGGTGCTTCAACTCGTCTTCAGATTAGTTCAGGAAATGTTTCTTTTATTCTCTAAAGAGCTTGGGTTCTCCCCCCCCACACATCACCATCCTCAGCATCGTCCACCATCGTCATCATCACATCATACAAAATGGCACAAAACTGTATCCATGACAACGTAAATAAAGACAAATATTCAGACGGGTCATTTTTTCGTACAACATACCGTTATAAAGTACAACACGTATCACAAATTCACTACGTTGGATCCTCTTATAAAAAATAAAAATAACATTTTACATAAACACGTGGTTTCATTGTGGTTTTCTGTGTGTGTGTGTGTGTGTGTGTGTGTGATGGAGGTCAGTGTGGATGCTGTTGGTGGTGGATGTAAAGCTCATCCTTGAGAAGCCTTTCCAAGCGAAGACACCTAGAGCGTTCACAAGCCGGTGACTCATGCACGAAGTCCAACGTTCTTCAAAATTTATGTACAATAAAGTTTAAAAAAAACAACAACAACAAAAAAATATCTGTACACGTGGGCGGAGTCCATCATACGTATCTTCTAGCGTCCCTCCTGCACAGTATCTTTTTGAACGACCTCCTGAAGTCGTTGTTGAAGATGGTGTAGATGATGGGGTTCAGCGCGCTGTTGCAATAGCCGAACCAGAAGAAGAACTTGAACAGGGTGTCGGGCACCGGACACGAGCCGCACAGCGTCTTCAGCATGTACGTGAAGAAAAAGGGAAACCAGCAGATGACGAACACTCCGATGACCACGGCCAGGACGAAGGTGAAGCGTTTCTCCCGGTTCTGGCGGCCCTTCCAGCGGCTGCCCTTCGTGCTCGGCACCCGCCGTTGGACGCCATCGTCCCCCGGTTTGATTTGGCACATTTTGGTTTTCCCCTTGGACGCTTTCTTTTTGATCGAGCAGGGGTTGTTCACCTTGTGGTCGGACGAGGACGACTCCTCCAGGTCGACCCCGTTGACCTCGCCCTTCTCCTCATCTGCTCCTCCTTCTCCTCCGACCCCCTCCTTCAGCTCCAAGTCCCGCTCGCCGTTCAGCTTCTCGTGGCAGAGGCGGTTCTCGGCGTCGCCCACGCCGTTCTCCTTCTGGTTGCCGGCAGCGTTGGCGGCCGTCTTCGGCATTTCCTTGCGCTTCCTGTCTCCAGGCGGAGCTCGCGTCCTCTTTTTGGCGATCTGGTAGATCCGTATGTAGACCAGAACCATGATGAGGCAGGGGAGGAAGAAGGAGCCGATGCAGGAGGAGATGACGTACCACTTGTCGTCATTGATCTTGCAAACGGGGTAGTCCTCATTGTTTTCCTTCTCCATGGTGATTAAAGGCGGGAAGGAGATAACCGCCGCAATGACCCACACGATGAAGATGATGCACTTGATGCGCCGCGGCGTCCTCTTCAGGTTGTACTCGATGGCCTGCGTGATGGACCAGTATCTGTCCAAGCTGATGGCACAGAGGTGGGCGATGGAGGCGGTGCAGAAAAGGACATCGAGCGCCAGATAGATCTCGCACCACACCTCGCCAAAGTACCAGTATCCCATGAGCTCGTTGGCCAAGGAGAAAGGCATCACCAGGGTGGCCACCAAAATGTCCGCGGATGCCAGAGACACCAGGAACAAGTTCTGCGGCGCCCTGAGGGCCCGGCTTGTAAACACAGCGATGACCACCAGCACGTTGCCGAACACCGTCAGCAGGATCATGAGCCCCACCAGCACGGTGAGCGGCAGGGAGCTCTGCAGCCCGAAGGGGGCAACGTCCGGATGAGTCCGGTTAGTCTCGTTGTCAAACCCCATTGGAGAGAGTGAGAGAGAGAGGGAGAAATTGGCCCACTTCCTGCACGAGTTTACCTGAGGTTAACAAATGTCATCACCAGGAAGGACGGAGCTAAGAGCTCGCAGCAGAGACGAGAGGAGGACGGAGACTGGATCACATCACTCCTCCGAGGATTATTTTTCCTCTCATCATGAGCGAAAAAACTCTTATTTACGTCAATGCATCTGAAAATGAGAGGAAAAAAATCAGATCTGACAGATCTATGTACACTTTTTAATCAATTATGATCTCTTTTTTTATGTTAGAGATATTATAATAAGCTAAAACATCATGTCAGCTCTTTTCCCTGAGTAGAAATAAGAAAAAGAAACCCGTATGAAGTGCGGAATGATCTTTACCTGAGCCTCGGAGCGGTGACACAACCTCCCCAGCGCCGGAGACACACGGGCAGTAAACAGACAGTCAGTGTGTAACTTCTCTGAGCGGATTAACGCAAAGCAGAGCCGCAGATCCATGTGCGGGATCAGGTCTTCCCTCCGTACCCGCTCCCTCTCTCTCTCCGCATGCACTGGTGCTCGGCTGCGGACCTAATGGAGCGCTAATCATGTTATCCCGGGCGCTGCCGTGCTGCTGTCCGCCTGCCTGCCTGCCTGCGTGCGGAGTCTCTCTCCTCACTGCTCTCCGGAGCGACACTCCCTCTCTTTATAGCGCGCACGCTGCAAAAAGTGTCAGCGCGCGCCGCCCGTCCGGTGCTCCGCGCGTGCGTCCGCGGACCGTCAACAAAAACCGGCACCGACACGTGACCTCACATCACACCTGTAGAGGAGGATCTGATGGAGACTGATGAGTTTTTATCCAAACACGCGCATTAGTTACCTGCACAGGTGACTCACAGGAAAACTGAAATTTAAATTCTAAGCTATTAAATGTGTTTGTGTTTAACTTTACATGCAGTCATGGTGGTAAAACAACAATAAATATGTACTTTAAAAAATCCTGAGGTTACAGTTAAATTAAAGTTAAACTAAAAATGATTTATATTATAAATTTACTTTTATTTTGTCCACATAACTGCTAAAGTCACGTGAATTAACACAAAGAGCTGATAAGATGAGGGAGGCCGGTTTATTTGTGTACTTGATTAAATTCACTGTTTTACATAAGTTGAATACATGCATTAAAAGAAAATTAAATAAAGTAGACTAATATTGTGAAAAGAATAAATAAACTCCAAAGTGCAATGACAGAATTAAGATTGCTGCAAAGAAATAAGTAAATTAACTGAGTTTTTAGTTTGTGAAACCAAAGTTTTGGCCCATTTAAAATAATTGATAACTTCTTTTGGAAGGAAACTAAGTGTTTAATTAAAAATGAGGAGCATTTTTCTTATAATTGAACCTAAAAGAACAAATTATACCTGTGAAATCATCAGGATGTTGTTTCGCTTCATTACCGATGTGATAAGTAGGAACAATAAGCCTGATTTGCTCTTTGCAGCTTCACTTTAAATCTCATTTTCTCTACAAAATGTGGCTGAAAACGAGAGATCGTGTGCTGGAATCAGTTTTCATGTTTTTCTCTGATTTCACTCAGATTTCTGTTCAGTATCAAACTCATTTACACCCCGAGACGAGACAGAAAATCCCCCCCCTGAGGCTGAAACTGAAGCCACTTTGGAAAAAAAATCAGAGGCTGTGTGGCGTTCAAAACCGCGGGAGCTTTCTGACGAGACATTTCTTGCAGTGCAGCTGCTGGCCTGGTTGCTAAGCAGCAGCCAGAGCCACACCGCGTGGGTATCAACAGAGGCGTTTCATTACTTCGTCCAAACTCAATTTATTTTGCCTTTTTACATCCATGTGAAACACGCGGGGGGGGAGCTTGGACCCTGACAGGGGGACTCGGACCCCCGGCGGGTCTGATGAGGAGCTTTAACGTCCACAGATCCGAGAGCAGCGACGCAGGCAGGTGCAGCTTTAATCCGTCCTCACTGCACTGACATAAAGTGGGGGGGGAGATAGGATTTATAAACCTGAGAGCTGGAAAAGTTTGAGTAAAACTTACGAAATGATTCATTTGTTCTGTGCGAGCAAACGTGTGTGTTTGTTGAATCCAGTGTGACAGTTGTGACAGGACAAATATTTAACCTCACCTGACTTTCATTTGCTCAGCGTTGTTTAACCAGATCACACTCAGCTGTCAAACGCCCCTGAAATAAAATAAAAACACACACTCCTCCTCCACTAAAACCAGGTGAAGCAGGTCGACTCGGAAAAACAAGGCTGTTAAAAGTCTCTGTCGGGGTTTTTAAAAAGGTTTTGGTTAATTAGAGAATTCAGGAAATGAGCCACCATGTGAGAGTTTTACTTTTTAATTAGTTTTTTATTAAAAAAGAAGTTAAAAACTAACTTAAACGTAACAAACCGATAGGGGTTGAACAATTATCGGCGCCGATATTTGGCATTTTGACGAATATCGCCTTTTTTTAAAAATCCGACAGCTGAGAGATCAATTTAAACAAAAATATCTGAATCACAGACTGATGTTAATTTATATTTGTCCATGAATTCTTATTAAATAATTCCAAATGGTCTGTCCACTTCCTTTCATAGCTTTTCTCCTGGTTGCGCCGCTTCCAGATGTGTATTTTCATATTAAAGCATTTAACCAATCACATTTCATCCGCCATTTGTTGCCAGGGTCAAAAGAAATCTTCCCGGAGGCTTCACAATCAGTTCTGCTGGCCCGGTAGTATAAAATAAGTGTCGATCAAACTGTTGCTTCAACAAATCAGATTTTGAGTTGGCATGCCAAGGCCTTCTAGCAGGCATACGATGACGTTAGCGTATTCACACCCTGTGATTG
>JAPZDV010000020.1:15277923-15292187 GCA_029814665.1 Acanthurus lineatus | reverse complement strand
CCCCCCCCCCCCCCGCCCCCCCCCCCCCCCCCCCCCCGCCCCCCCCCCCCCCCCCCCCCCGGCCCCCGCCGCCCCCCTCCCGCGGGGGCGGGGGCCCGAGCTTCCGGGACTCTGTGCAGAACGTGTCAATAAAATATGATTCTGGGAAATAAAAAGGAGTCATAAATCCTTTAAAACCCTGAACTTTGTTAAACTTTGCTAAGCAGAAGCTTTAAGGAACTTTAATTCCTGTTTTACAGCCAGTGTTGTTCTGTTTATGTTCTTCATTATGACCCCGAAGGGTTAAATAACAGGCCGTCATGGACCTTAAGTTTCATAGTTACTGAGGAGACTTATTTTTATGAAGCAATCAACTGTATAAATTAAAAAAGCTACAACTTATTTGTAAAATGAGACTTTAGAGACATTTTAGAGGTCAGCTGACTTCAGTATCGTGATAATCACATGTATAAACATATAAACAGTGTGCATGTGGGAGAACTGTGGCTGGAATGACTTCAGTTTGAATGTTTGTGTGGATTAAACTGTTGTTTTGTGTTAAATTTTAAATGTAACAATTAATTCTGGCAGAATTATTCACTGATTATTATTTATTTTGAATTATTCAAAATTCATGATTGTGCTCTTAGAATTACAGCCTAGTTTAATAAATGTCCATCACTTCTCAACTTGTAGAAACGCAGGATCCAGTTTTCTAACAGTGACGCGTCCCTGGATCAGTTTTTGTTCGCCACCATCGCTGAATGAAGGAACATGTTTCCAGCCCTGAACAGATGACCTGAACACATCACTGATCTTAACGAAGTACTAACCAATTTCCTCGGGAAGGTGCTGTAGCAGGTTCTCCCCCAGACCAAGATGAGTGAGGTTGGTGAGGTGCCCGATGCCTCTGGGTAACGTAGTCAGCTGATTATTTGTCAACACCAATTTCTAATGAGAGAGGAAGAACAGAGGAGGGGTTACGATACGTAACCAATGTTCCCTTTAAAGTTTGGATGCTGAGGATGTAAACAAACTGTTTATCTGTTGCAACCATTTTTTAAAAGAAGATTCTGAGGATTCTGTCAGTGTTTTCTGCATCGTGGGAATCACAGAGCCCCACTAAAAGCCTCAGGTGCAAATGATGACGGCACAGAACTTTACGTCTTTGCAACTCACCTGTAAATCTTTAAGATAAGCAATTTCATTAGGTAGACATTCCAACTTGTTCTCCTCCAAGTCGAGCTCCCGTAGCTTCCTCAAATTCCCAATACCATGTGGTAACTTCTTGAGAAGATTATTGGACAATATCAAAACCTGTTGAGACAAGTTTTTCATGATTTAAAAAAATAAATAAAAAGAAGATCTATGGTGACAGTCTGGCATCAGGATGAACAGGCAACAACACATCCACTCCTGACACAGAACCACCACACCTTTTTTTTAAATGATGTGAAATAATCCGTCTTAAAACTGGAAAATTCTCAAATGTCTCTGCAGCTGTTGTGCACTTTTAACCCAACCCTAAACTTAATACTATGAGTAAACCTGAGAGAGGCTCTTCATGTTTATTTACCAGTGTTTGGTGTCACCACTGAATTCCCTCTAAATCAATTCCACTTCCTATTTTGACAGCAACTCGGTCATGAATAACTTCTTTACAATAACCAACAATTAACTTGACTATGAAACAGATTTTTAAAAATACTAATGCTGAAAATTATACAGAAAAACCTTTAAACTGACATGTTACTGAAATTCATAATGTTGAAATTAACAACTGAACTAAACATTTTAGAGATATTATTTAAATCTGCCACAGTGAAAATGAATAAGACGGTTACAATTTTAAAATTTAATCACTGAAATGTCGAAAAACAAATCAAGTTATGATAGATTTTAGTATTTCAACAGAGTTAGATAAGAAAAAAATGAAAACATTCCTATTTTAAATAACCTTTTGTTGCAGAATATAGATTTCTGTGTTTACAAGATACACTTGAACACACCACGAAGTGCAAATGCTGATATTAAACCCTGTAAGACAGTTAAGTGGAAGGTCTTTATTAAAAGATCAATGTCTGGATTTTATGAATAAATATTGGATCTGAATTGGAAACTCGACTTTTTTAAACTTCGCTCTGCTGAAACTCCCAAACTATTTCACACCAGCTGTGCAAAAACAAATTATTTATTTTAGTTTTTAAGAGAAAAACTGAGTGGCTGAAGAAGGAGACTCACCTCCAGAGAGACTAAACCACAGACGTCCTCTGGGATCTTGGTCAGCTGATTGGTGGCCAGGTTCAGCTCCACCATGCTCGTCCATGTGCCAAAGTCCAACGGCAGAGATGTTAACTGGTTGTCCTGAAGAAAACAATGACACACATTTGTTAGCACCTTAAGTGACGATTCAGAGGGTCGACACAAGGACGACGCTGTTCGAGACGCCAAGCGGATCACTGCGTGATGCCAAATATGTCACCTGGTGCAAGGATACAAATACTCTATGTATCTTTTCTAGTAAAATAAAACACATGGCATCAGGATAAATTTAAATCCAGTGAGGACAAACAACAAGTTTAAATGTTTTTAAAGTCTGCACTTGTCTGGATGAAGGCCGGTACAAACTCCAGCCGACGTTCTGTTCAGGGAGCCTCAGTTCTGGACAAAGGTTGATGTATATGTGAGCAAACAGATGTTCTTTCAATGCAGTGTTGAACTAAAGTGACACAACTGCTCACAGTTTTCTCATCATAACTGACCAGCAGAGTCAGAGAGCCATTAAAGTTATAAACGTGAGCATGTGTCCTTTTTTAGTCGATAGTTTAAGATAATTTAGATGTTCCCAAAACATGAGCAATGCTTGTATTACTACAAACAAAAATCATTATTGTTATTTATTGTTATGAATGGGAGCTTAAGACATAACGCACACATGAGGAGCAAAACATACAATCTACCAAAATATGCAATTAAATATTCTGACTACAGACAAACATTATGAGCATGTGCAGGAAAAATCCTGCCATCAAAGTCTAATTAAGAAAAGGTTTTGCATTCAGATTTAACAGTGAATAAACAGAAAATCATTAAAGATGTTTCATTTCTTTTGATAAAACTCGTAAATTCAAGCTGAAGCTAAACTTAAAGAATCACAATAAATTTCAAGTATTAATAAAAAAATTCTCGTTTTCCATTTCATGCAAAACAAGGGCTGCACTTACAAAAATAAAAATACATATATTGGTACTTCATTTTAGAATAAATCAATAAAAATGTACCAATACTTTCCCTTTTTCTTCTTTATTGTTCTATTCATTTCACATCTTAAGAGTCTCAAACAGTTTAATAATAAATCTTCTCAACACATTTGAACAACAGAACAACTTTAACACCTCGTTTTCTCTTTCTTTCCCTCTTATATCCCACACTTCCACCCGTCCAGTGACAGAAATGTTCTCCGGCTTGTTTTGCCAGGATTTTATTGTCAGTTTGTGTTAAATTCTGGTGAATTGTTCTTATCGCTTTTTTGATAATAAAATTTTAACCAAATAAATATTACAAAACGCCTGAGTCCAGTTAGATATTGGCTTTAAAACCTAAATTTACAGTTTTTACAACCAAAATTCTTTTTTTTTTCATTTTATCTCTTTCTCACAAAGGTGCATAATTGTTGTTGGACATGAAAAAGCTCAGGTATGATAAGAAGGTGTAGTTCAGTCTCTCATGTTACTACAAGCTGCGTTCACTGAAGATATTTTGACAAGCCACAGCAGGAAAAATCACACGTGTAAATTAAAAAAAAAAAAGAAGATTGAATTCCATTTAGCTGCTTCAGTTTTCAGGGTCTCGTGTTGTGTTCACTGTCCTCTCACTCACCGGGACCCCTGAATACTGCCATGTACAACATGTACACCTGTGCTTTTTACTAGGACAAGTCAAAATAGTGTGTTAAACACATATTTTAATATCGTGTGATTATAACACCTGACTAAAATAAAAAAGGAACAATGCAAACAAAACTATTGGGGAAGTGATAACTGATTATTTCCAATGTGTTTAGAAATATTAAAAACAGTTAACATAAGAACTGAACTCACAAATTTCACAGACAGACATGTAAATGTACCTTCATGTTGAGTTTGCTGAGAACTTTGGCCCTGGAAAAGATACCAAAGGGGATCTTGTTGATGCGGTTGTGCTCCATGTTGAGGGAATAGATGGTGGAGAACTGGGATGGTCCGCCCACTGGGTAGGACTGGAAGCAGTTCCTCGCCAGTGTAAGACTGGTCAGGTTGACCAAACTCGACAGTAGGCCCTGAAGAAGCACAGAGAAAAAGACTTTTCAAAAACTGTATGATAAGAGCAGAACTCAAGGCTTTTATATTTAATCTGGACGTGCTGAAAGAAATAATGTGAAACGACATTTGTTTTTGTTTCTACGTACCTCGGGCAACACTGAAATGTTGTTGTTTTCAAGATTTAGCTCCTCCAGTTCTCGACATTTGGCTAATGATCTGGGGATGGCTGACAATCTGTTGTATCTCAGACCTAAACGATTTATGCTTGCCAGGTTGCCTACAAGAACGAAATGCATGAAAAAACAACTTCAGTAAACTTTTTTCACCCTTTTTAACAATCAAACCCAGGTGACAAAACAAAAATCATGTGTTATATATTTTAAAAAGACACAATAACTTTGCTTTTTGAGTCCTGAAATGAACTGGAGTCACCTATAGTCTCTGGGAGGTCCAAGAGCTCGTTGTGCTGCAAGTCGAGGTTGGTTATCTGTGTGCAATTCCCAATCTCCTTGGGTAGGTGCTCCAACTGGTTATGGGCAACATCCAGAGTAATGAGGTTGCATAGCTCCCCTGCAGAAAAGATGCACAGCGTTTATCTCATTCCCTCTTTGCAGACTGATGGCATTGTTGCAGCTTTAAGGAACATTTTCCAGGTTTTATAGGCAGATTTTTCTTTTATATTACAATTAGACAGTGCACATGATACAGGGGGCAGCTGATATGACTATTAATGTCTGATTTTGAACAGTGAGTGTATATTATGAAGGGTGTGTATTGAAAGACCATAAGTTGCAGAGTCCTGCACATTACAAGAATGTTGCACCAAACATATAAGATGTGCAAAATACATTAAAAGCACCAGAAAATATGATGTTATCTGAGTTTCTCCCTCAATTGTTTGATTTCATGAGGCCACTGAGTGAAACATTTTGCTTCCTGCTCTGCCTTCATCAGGTGAATCTGCGTTTCTGTTACACCGGTTTTTGCTCACCTATCTCTGCAGGCAGCTGTTTAATCTTGTTCTCGCGAATGCTGAGCATAGTGAGCTTGGACAGGTTTCGGATGTCCTTCTCCACCGTCGTGATGCGGTTGAAGCGCAGGTACAGCGTGGTCAGAGACGTCAGCCGGTAGACAACGGCTGGGATCTCTCTTAACTTGTTGTGCCGTAGGTCGAGCATTCGAAGCTTCTTAAGGGAGTCCAGGGAGTCCGGCAAACTGGTCAGGGAGTTCTCGCTCAGGGCCAACGTGACCAGGCCCGACAGGCAACCCACCTCGGCCGGCAGGCTCTGCAGCTTGTTGCTGTATAAGTAGAGTTCAGCCAGCTGCGTCAGCTCCTTGATGGAGGTGGGCAGCATGTGAATGGACCGTTTAGAAAGATCTAGTCTCATTGAGTTCTCCTCCCGGCACTTGTTGAGCTCTTTGATCACCTCAGCGTTGCTGGACTTCTTGCGTGTACCTGGCGCCGGGTTTGGCCGCTTTATCGTGTTGTCAACGGAGAAGGCAACACCTGGTGTTGAGCTGCTGGTGTCCTTCTTTCCTTCTTTGGCATCTTTCCCTTTGGTCTTCGTTTCTTTGCCACCATCTTTGACTAAGCCGGCGAGAGCCTTGGCCTCCTTTTCCCTTTCTTTCCCCACTGGACCACCTTTGGGGTCCTTTTCTTTCGAATCTTTTTCTTTGCCTAAAGTACTACTCATGTCGACGTTATCGGGCCTCCTGCAGAGCTGCTCATGGGAGTCTCTCTTGTCAGGTTACTTATTCTGGAAAAAAGGTTTACAGGCAGCCAAGAAGGCTTTTAAAGAAAACATCCCTGTGCAGGCCCACACATTTATGATTATCCTTGAAATAAAGGCCTTGTGCTCCAAAGGTTTTTTGGATGCTTTTGATACTTT
Source organism: Acanthurus lineatus (assembly GCA_029814665.1). Lineage (NCBI taxonomy): Eukaryota > Metazoa > Chordata > Actinopteri > Acanthuriformes > Acanthuridae > Acanthurus > Acanthurus lineatus. Next base: position 15,286,018 of record JAPZDV010000020.1, on the reverse strand, counting down.
GTTCCTTTGTTAAAATGCCATGGGAGAAAAAATCCTTTGAAGTAGCTGGATTGTGGCACCCATGGGCCACATGCTTAAGTATTTGAACTGCATACAATCCCAGGACCTTCAGATAGAAGTCCTTTCAGGCTGCAAAGGTCATCCAGGTTTTTTTTTTTTAATACCTTGAAGATTTGCTGTTGGGGGAAATGAAAAATTAATTTTGGTCACATTTACAATTTTTATTTGACACCGTAGAAAACATTTGACATTTAAAATTTCAAGTTTTTCTGCCAAATTACAGTTCACAGTTTTAAAAGAACACAATGAACAAAACTATTTTTATCTGGATTTTCTGTCCTCGTGCATCATTTGAAGACACTGTTTACCAGAATTTACGGTAAAAAAGTCTTCAGTCAAACACAGATCAGATAAAGCTACCACTGTTAGAAAGTGAGAAAAGAAAAAGTAAGAAATATTAAGAACTATAATTAATAAGAAAACAAGGGTTGAATAGTTCCTGGTGACTGTTGCCATTCTAAAATTACTATGCAAATAGTTGTTTTGCCTAATGTTATATATATACTGGCCTTAATAAATGGACCTGTGTCTCTTCTATGTGAGCAGTATGTAGACTTGACACTTTAAAAAAATATTTAAAAATATCTGGTGGATGAAGTGACTTCTTGCCTCTAAGTTTGACCCTCAAACATTATCACAAGAGGACTTTACAAGCTCCTCAAACTGCTCCCCTATCATTTTTAAATACTACAGACTGGTGGCAACTGATGCAAGCAGGGACGCACTGTTGACGATTTCCTTGTTTAATGTCCGCGTCTGTGACATTTTCAGGTAAACCACAGCTTTAAAAAGGCTGTAAGATTAAAACTTTTTCATAGAGTTAAAAAAAACCAGAGTCTGACAAAGCCATCTTACCACAACACATCCACACTAATGCTGCAGAACACTACACAAAATACTGCACATATATTCAAATAAACTATCATTTCAAATCATTGTAAAGAAGGCCTACTTAGTGTGCAATTTATACTGCATTATGAAGAAATCAGCTTTAATGCCATGACAATATTCTTTCTTAAACATGAGACAAAAAAGGACACTTCAACAGGTTTGGTGGGTTGTCAGAACCTTGACTTGTTGCATTGTTGTGCCACTGAGAGCAAATCTGTTGAATGTACTCGGCATAACCTCACACCAACATACTCTTACTAAACAAACATGACCCGGCGGGTGTTGACATTACTGTAAGCCTACAGCCCCACCTAAACATGCATTCAGCCGTCAGCTTCATGCTGCACCTGACTCAGAATTTAGTCAGTCTGAGTTCAATACATATATTCAACTAATCATACTTGTTTTTTTTAAAGAAACTTACCAAGCAGGGCTTTATATTTGAGTGTTCAGGGTGACAGCAAAGTCCACTTAATATAGTAAACAAACACATTTAGTCCTCCGAGCTAATGTGTGCTAACTACAGCAAGATGGATAGGAAATGTGCAGCAATATTTTTTGTTAAAACTAGATCCAGAACAAAAGCTAGAGAGTATATCATTTTATGTTGCTGTGAGCACTAAATTGATCTCTTATAAGCAGAAATCAGAGTCTGAACAGGTGAGGCGTCTCTTCTTTTTCATCTTATTCAGGCTCAACCTGAAGGCTGTCTGTGCTCGACCATCAGACATCTTAACCAACCGGACGGGACCGAAATCATCCCACAAGTACTCTGCACACTGACTGACTAAACAAACACGACCGCTCGACTCAAAAAAATAATCTCAGTCGACTCGGCGATCTCTGACTGGTGTTTTAAATCTTTGACTTTCAGGTGGAGCCCTAATTTAGCCTTTAAAGTCTGCGCCGCCGTAGTTACAGTGAATATTTATGTCTCGAAGACATCCAGACAGACAGAACACACAACCCTTTGGTTCTTTACATGACAAACTTGTGCCAAAATGTCACAGGAGGCCTGTCTCTGTTTAGTCTCTGTCGCTGTTGTAACCTCTTTGACTGTGTTTAGCTTTCCTGCAATAGTACAAGCTAAGCCGTGGCAGAAAAAAAAAAAGGCAGGTCTGGCTCAGGATCAGAGCTAAGTGAAAAGGTTAGGACTGCTGAGAGTAATCTATAGAAGTGGCCTTCAAAGCATGAAGCCCCCCCCACACACACAACAACAGGTCATATGACCTTTCGGGCAAAAGAAATGTTGGGTCAATAGCAGCGCCCCTTACATGACAGAAAGCTCGACAATGTGCTCTGCAAAATAAACACGGCGTCCACTTGTGTCGTGAAAAAAAAAGAGGTATGCATCTAACAGAGGCAGCAATGGACATACCTGTGCACGAAATGATTATTAACATAAAATGAGAATAGCCAGACGAGAACAATTCCTGGGGGGCCATCTAAACCAAACTGAGTAAGGCCACTTCCTTTTAAGGCTGCAGGGCTCCGGACCAACTTTTCCACTGGTAGCACTCGTGCAACTGCTATCAACTTTCTCAGCATGTCGCACAGCACATGATTTGGTTGCAACCCTTTTTTTTTTTGTCCGACGCCTTGTTAAGCATAAACTGTTGCCTTTGATTGACTTGGCTCTGGGTAAAACAGAGTCACCAGGGTTTGAAATGAGCTGCCACAGTGGCAGGCAAATATTTTTTTGGTTTCCAACACAGAAATTTTATCTGCCAGTTTTGAAATCTATGTGCTAAATGAAGAATATTTATAATATTTAGCCATTGTTTGTGGACTGTATGATTGCAGTGGATAGCCTTGTCCATATTCAGATTATATCAAGAGCAACAAGAGTTACTTTTACTACATGTCGTAAATCTCATGTCACACTTCTTACACAATCACAGCCAGAGTTAACACGGCACGACGGGTGGATCTGAGTGAAAATACAACAGGTACAGTACCTGATGGGACCAATTTTAATTAAAACAACAGTGAACCATGAAAAACTTGACACAAAAAACACTTTAAAAGCCAAACAAAGTGTCCTGAGATATCCTGAAATGGCAGAGTAATCCAGCCAGACCACAACAGACAGTCAAAACACATCAGCAGCAGATCAAATATGCTACTTTGGCTGCCAACAGCAACAGTGAGAGAGAGCAAAAAAACAGCAGCTGAGGTCACAAAAAAGGCGACCAAGTCAGCACAATTTCCAAATTGACCCCATTATCAAAAATATATCACTGTTCAAACTCACTAGTGGTGTTTTAAAAGGACAGGAGCACTATTTGCATCACATCTACTGTCTGACGTTTGAGAATAAATCCATCGAATACAACGGATCCGATTTATTCAACTTATCAATTCGACTTTCTAATTTGAGACTGCAAAAAATAAATGCAACAGCGAACTGCTAGCAGTCTCGCAAGGTGTGCTCACGAATGACATGACAAGTTACAGTCTTGCAGCTGCTGAAAAATAAATGGGGAGATCTGCTAATGAACTTACAGCAGGGTAATGCACGATGCTAACCGTAAACATCCAGCAAACACATCTGTTTTCAGCAGCAAGAGCTCGAGCTTGAGTGGTGAAAATGTCAGAGGAGTGTCCCAAATTACATTTTTGGACCCTAGGATATAAAAATATCCACCAGCAAAGCATGTATGGATATTGGGTATAACTTTAGTATTTCAATTTTTTTGAGAAAATAATGCAGTAAAACTTGGAAATGATCCCAGATGTATTTGTGGACTTGTTTTATAAAAATATAGTTGTGTCTACTAATATCATATTATTTAGATTTTTAGAGAATTTAAAAAAAATCTCTCTATCTAGAAATGAAGGGGATATTATTATTATTTTAGCAGCTAATGCTAAAAATAAAAAATCCAAGAATGCTGGAGTGAAAGAACACCAAAGTAATGACAGATGTGGGCCTACGAATTTAACAAAATAAAAGGGAAATAATGGAAACTTTCCCATTATGAATAACTGTCACAACCATTGAACCTCTGAATTTATGAGGTGCTCTTGAAGATGCACCATGAGGTGTCCATGCATTTTGCAGTAAAAGCAGAGTAGTGCGTCCATAATGACACCAAAATGCATCAGAGACTTTCAGCACAGTTTTTTTAATCCATGACTATCTGGAACAAACTTGCAAGGCAGGTAGAAAGCTTCCTTGGACTTAACGTTACTCGCCAAACAGAGGATCTGCCCTGGTTATTGTCCTTTGGCAGCCTGAATGCCAGTCGTTACTCCAGTCAAACAGTATCTCCAGCTCCGGGTTGAGTTTAATCTCAGCGACTCATTTGTAAACGGCCTCTAAGAGCCAATCAAAGACTCTGCTATTTCACCTACATCAGATTTGTCCCACCTCCCTCTCTGGTTAACCTCTGACTGGTTTTATTTTACCTATTTGGTGAAATGTGATCATTATTTTTGAATTTAAAAAAAAAATATGATGAATTTCCTGTCAATTAATCAAATAGATGACAGCTTTGGGAGAGAAGGCAAAGACTGAATGGGTCCTAAATATAAGCTACTCTAAACAACTCTTTTTCTTGTTCTCTGGTATCGCAGACTAATTCTATCCTCCGCCTGAAGAGAAAATGCTGTACTGGCGCTGTTATTTGCTTGTCACGACTTCACAAGGGATTGATGTCCTGTCACTGTGCAGTTGCTTATCCTCAAAGTGGAGAGGGAGTGGACAGCTGTTTGTTTGGAGTTCAGTGGAGCGACGGTTATTTGTTAGAATTTGGTCCACTTCTGTCAATTAAAACGAATAAGGTTTCAATGGTCAATAGCATTGTGTCCAAATCTATGGGTTTGGAACAGGTTTGGGTAGGTTTGCTACCAGCAGACTGCGTTAAAAATGTAAATCACACATTCTCAAAACAAAACAAAACAAAACAAAAAAGGCTGCAAGGCCATTTCTACCAAACTTTAGTAAAAACATTGTCTGTATAGGTATATTTCTGTGTGATATTTTATGTTTAAGCCTGATAAAAAAAAAGAATGAGACCAACACAAACTTTAACTTCGAGCATCTGAGCAGGAAATTTTCTCTATTTAGTTTTTACAATTAATAGTTATTTGATTATAATATCAATACTGGCATCTTTGGCAAAGAAGTCAAGCTGCGTTACTACTGCGAGAATTCATTGTCATTGTTTTCCCCAGCTGATGAAAACAAAATATGAACCAATCCAAAGCAGACATAGTCTTAGTTGCATCTTTTCAAATAATAAATACAGAGGTTTCTGCAAAAAAAAATGCATAGCAATTTAATATTCGGCAGACCAAATAAGCTCTGACTTCAGCAGAAGAACAGGAAGATGAAAAACTGTGTAATAACTGAACTAGAAAACCACACAACAAGGAGAGTTTATGATATTCAGTTTCTTCTCCATTCCCATCAAGTTTAAGTTAGTTGTGATTGTTGCTAATTTGTAAATACTCAAAACAATTTGGGCATAAGACATAATATGCTGACAAAAACAACATTAGCTGTGTACAAGAGAGTTGAATCACTTAGTCGGCCAGGCTATTTAATATGTTTTGAACAGAAAACAGTATTGTATGTGGGTTTACTGCATCTGTTTGCAGCTTCTTTACATGTGCCTTTAAAATCTTACATTCAAGCAGGTGTAGGTGTGTGGGTACGGGGGCTCCAAGGTGTCCTTGTGGCATATGTTGGCCAAGATATTAGGACAATGCAAATTCAATAAGAGAGGCAGATGGTCCAGCTCTGACAAAACCTGCTAGCATTTGTTTGGTTAATCTACATATGAGGTTCAGCTCATATACAGCTTTCTAGGAGAGCTAATGCATGTCCATCAACACTAACGCAACACCACCATAAAGTGCTTGAACATCATGGCAATTGCAACCCACAAAGAAAGTAATAAAGTTTCCATTAAGGATATCTTGGGTTCATCTGGTAATGCCGGTGCATTTGGGTCTGCAGTTCTCATGCTTCTTTTTTATGCATTATAATGCCTTTTTGATTAAATAATAAGTGCATCACAGTTTGCTAATTAGACAATACATTAAAACACGTGTATTAAATGCATTTCCAACAGTATTGTGATATGAAAAAAGGCACGACCAATTCATATTCAGGAAATATTTAAAATTCAGCTACTGTATCATTATTGAAAATGCACAACCAACAAGATGCAAGTATTTAATGATCAATAAAAACCTGGCTCATTAGTAATATTAGAGAAAAAAGAGGCAGAACAGAGGTGAGGTGGCAGCAACCAGCTATAGATAGCTACTGCTACAACACAACACTCCACAGGATGCAGCTAGCTTGATGGCTACGTGTGCCAATGACAAATCCTTGGAAACAGATTACCGACAAAACCGTGACTTACGAGGTCAGGGAGTCAGGTCGCCTTTCCAGATTAATTGACTTACATAACACAAACACCTGAGGAAAACATACGAGGGTTGTTGCCACGGTTGGGCCATTAAAAAGACAATAAAACACTGTCGTTTATACTACTAGCGCTGTACGTTACGTTACTGTTAACCCAACATCAACTAGCTAACTAACTGTCGCTAGCCAACTCATATAGGCTAAAAATGTATAATGTTAGTTAAGCAAGCCTTTAAAATGTGCGGGGGACACATCTACAACACGCAGCTCTAGTTATCAATCTGTAAAAAGAGATAAAACACTGACTGAGCCCACTAAAACGACTGACAACAAGGCAGGAAATAAAATCGGCTAAGCTAAACGTCAACAGCAGAGCAAACGTCAGTTAGGCTAGACGGCTAACTTGCTAACAGCAGCTAGCGGGTAAGTTAGCCTACAAGCTAACACTAGCAAGCGATTCTGAATCAAACGAGGAAGAGTAACATCAACACTACGACCAGGATGAGATTATTAAATCAAAAGTGTATTTATAGACGTATTTGACGGTGTCGTGGCTTTTCCTGACATATTTACTCACATCCAGCGGTTAGCTTTTTATCACAAGCAGTGCTAGCTGTGTGTGTAGGCCCGAGCTGAGTGGCTGTCGGACGCGGACCGACCCGTCCGCCGTGAGTTCGACCGAGAGGGGAAACCTCTGCTGCGGCCAGCTGAGTGCAGTCGGGCAGCCAGACACCCGGAGAGAACAGCCGGCGGAGGCAGCCGATACCCGCACGGAGCGGTCACTGACGGCTCACGGGGACGGTACCGACTGTGAAACGGGATTTAAGCGCCGTCCCCCGTGCTGAATATTAGCTGAGGAAAAAAAGAAAACACTCCGAAAAACAGCGGCCATTCCGAAGCTGAACAAAAGAGTGCGTTCCTACTCATCACCGCAAAATGACACTTTGGCGTTACACACGCCGCAACGAGAGGCCGACGGGTGTCCAATCTCCGGACCGAGGCGTAGCCGTGCCTGGGGGAGAAAAAGTCCAGTGTAAATGCGATAATATAACTGTTTTACCTTCAGAGGTGTGACTCCGCCATCCTTGCTGCTTCCTCCTCTTTTCCTACACTGCTGCTCTCCTCCCTCCCTCCTCTGCCACCAAACTGCGTCATTCGCACGCCTAACCAATGTTATCACGAGACTTCGAAATACAATCAAACATTCCTGGATAAACATTACCTTCATTTACATACATCTGACTAAAGAGGGGTTTGTTTTGGTACTGTTTTTGTATTACAGGAATACTTTAAATATTAGCCAATTTTGAGTAAAAGTCTCACTTTTAAATTTACTTCCAGATTTGTTTTAAGACATATTTTGCTCTGTAATTTGTGTTATCCCTTTTCCTTATATAAAAAAAATAGCTTACCTTGCTACTCTTCTATCTCTCTCATCTGCATGCAAATATATCATGCATATCATTTATATCCTAGTTTGTTTTGTTTTTGTTTTTCATTTCAAAAGTCTAAGTGATGGGAAAGTCCATTAAAAGTGATCAGGGCTTTCCAGATTCATCATCACACTTAGGCAAAAAATTTAACCACGTAGGTTTCCAAAGAAGCTGAATGTTTAAACAGCGTTTCAATATTAAACTCTGCACAATGAAACTTAAAAAATCCAAGGGAAGTGGACAAATATGTTTTTTGTTTTTTTTTTAGTGGAGGAGGGTTTACAGTAAAAATACACTGGCATAACTTGGAAAATATATTTAATTTCTC
>JAPZDV010000020.1:15235315-15246665 GCA_029814665.1 Acanthurus lineatus | reverse complement strand
AAAACAATTCCCTGATGTTCAATTAATGATGTTGATTTTTAATGAATTATTCAAAACAAAGGAAAAAAAATGAAACTTTTTAGCAATTTTCACTGTCTCCCGCAATTTCAAATACGCTTAAAACATTGCAACTTACATCGCAATTTTTTAGAAAAGCTGCCGTGAATTCAGGCATTTTAGGCTGCAACAATCTTGAAAAACGCCCGCGAAATCCTGGAGGGACTGGATATAACTTAAATGTTATGTAGGACCTAAGCTACTCACCATAACAAACTTATTATCAAAAAAGTCTGGATCTGAAGATGTTTTCAATTAGCCAGGTAGATGACAAAGCATTTCGGGATGATATTTCACAGTTATTCTAGAAATTCTGCAATCTTTTGTATTCAAAACATCATTTAATTACTGAAAAATTATAGATTTCATCTTCCACAGAGAGGCAAGAGCACTCTATCATATACAAATTTATGGTTTAACATAAATTTAATGTCTCAAAGATCATTAAGTTCAAATGTTCGGAGGTTAGCTGCTTTTATTGCACATATTCCTACATTATTACTGTAAACCTGCTGTGTCTGAACCTCTCAGAAATGTCTCGCTCACTGGTGCTGTTCCCTGTTCAACTGGTCTGTCCTTTCAGTTTCTGATGAACGCCCTCACATGCTGTCTAAAATTAGTCCACTCAACTATTCATCCCATCATCCATGTTAAGCACCTGACAAGGCCCCGTCCAACCACGGCTCCCACCATCCCTGCTGAAAGGTGACAGACCAATCAGATTACATGTGGTGAAATCACAAATTACAGCAGATTTGTCGGCCATGATGTTTTGCATGCGGAGACACTGACAGACAGGAATGATGCTTATTTGTGGTCGAGCTTAAACAGATTTAAAAGGGCTGCAGTGCCAAGTGGCGAGACGGGTTATGAAACAAGTTTGCTTCCTGTTCTTTTTTGATAATAAAAAAGTTTAAGAGACATTTTCAAGCATGAATTTATGCAACTGAATCTTGCATCTGTCCTCTTCCAGGCTTCTGTAGTTGAGATGTCGTCTTACAACGACATTCCCACATCATAAACTCCTCATATCACAACCATCACTCCCATTCCAACTGAGCCATAAACCGTCCTGCTGCAGACTAACACACTTAAAACTCAAAGGATCAAAGTTTGTTCAAGTTTTTGAGAAGACTGAAATACAAACAGTGTACATAACTTAAGATTTTATGTTAAAAATTGAATTTATTCATAGGTTTTTAAAGTTATGTAGTAAAATTTCAGCTATGACATTACTCGATTACACAATGTGGTCAAATGACTAAAAATAATGGTTTATGAAGGCGATTTTAAAAACTTTAATAAAACCTAATATTTTAAAATAATTTACATTTACATTGACTTGGTTAGATTAATATAATTTTCAGCTTTCTTTTTCCATTTACTGGTCATAGATTTATGGCCACTGAATATATATATTGGGTTACTATATTACTAATATTCATACAATTAAATCATAGAATTTTAAAGTCTGGCTGCACACTAGGTTAATTTTAAGTGCACTTGTGACTTTTAATTCAAATGTTGCTGCCTAAACACTAAAAAATATGTAGATTTTGTTTTTTATATTAAAAAATTAGGCCCTTTTGCCATTTTTTATCACTTTCACCTGCCATTGCTCCACCAATTTTAGTACAACCATTGCACATATTTTACAAAACTCTAACATACGACTTCAGTCACTAAATGTACAAACAAAATCCCACCACATAGTCTGTGAAGTTACACATGTAATTATGAAAACTGACCCACTTTGGACAATCGACAGGCCCCAGTTTCACATTGGACACACTCTTAAGTGAGCAAGCAAGCTGACGTAGAGAGTCACTTACACCATTCCAGCTCATGACTCAAAGCTATAAATACCAGAGTTGCCGTCTGCCATAGACTAATATGGACTCTTGGTCTGCTGGCACAGTGTGCTAGACACTTCAGACCAATCTTGTGATGAGGAGAGAGAAGATAGGTGTCAAATAAGCTGCAAGCAGGTGTGGGAGGGAAGAAACACAGGAGATTGTGTCGATGAGGATGATGAGAAAGAAAAGCTCGTTAATGACATTATAAAGAAAACAAGTCTGACGATGTCTCACTGTGATATCATGTATCTTATTTTGAAGGAGCCCACAGGGACAGGACACTTCCTTATTACGAGTAAAACAAAGAACATGTTGACCCTTTTGTTATTTACGTTTCATTCTATACTTACGATGACTGATAAAATTAAAATGAAGGTTAAACAATGTTATAAGAACATTAGTGACTATAAATGTCTACAAATATCTGGATCAGAGAGTCAAACCTCCCTCAGTCTGATCCGTCTGAGTCAGTTTCCTCTTTTAAAACATTACTGAAACACATCACAAGGCTTTTTCTTCACTGCTGATGACTGTTTTACTTTATTACTCTATTAGTTTTATTTTGTCCCTCAGTTTTTGTTGTAATTTTAGCGTCTTTTTGTGAAGCATTTTTTAACCTTGTTTACAAAAACATACATAAACAAAGTTTTTATTATTATTAGTAATAGTAGTGGTGGCAGTGGTACTAGTATTACTTCCAATGAACAGCATATAGCAGATAACACATGAATGAGTTTGATATTGTTAAAGTACACACAGTACTTTGCTGCTCTTTTAAGCTTTTAGGCTAAATACTGGTGAACTTTATTCAAAACTGAGGAAAATCACCAATAAAAAAGACCAAAGATGTTTGAAATGATGAGTTTTGTTTAGACAGTAGCAAAATTTTATTTATGCACATCTACTCTAGTTTTAACTGGGGGACACAATAGGTTTTTTTAAATTTGTCATAAGTCACATGTCAATTGTTAAGCCACCTCGATATCTCACTTTCAAAATATTTCTTAAGTTTTAAAATGTATGAAATTCAGTAGCAGTGAAAAACAAACAAACAAAAAAAATGAAGGATTTTTTCAGATGAGATAAACTCAGTAATGAGAAAGGAAATAAAGTTAGTTTTACATGTTCAGGGACATAAAATTATGTGTCGGGCAACAAAATGTTAATGTTTGTATAAACTTGTTCTGGAAAAACTAAATATGCGCTGTGACAAATCTCAAAGTTGTACCAGGAAACTTAAATCTCACTGTGAAAAATTTTCAAATCTGGTGGTGTTACACCCTAAAGTACTTTTTCAAACTAAATGTCACGTCTGTTTTTAATCATTTTTCTGCCTTATTTTGCATATTTCGAACCCAAAGAAGCCTCTTAAGGTCAAAGTCATGTCAGGGCCAACAGACAGAAATAGCTCAGTCATTTAAATAATAAATTTGAAAATTGACCATTTTATTTCTGTTGTGTTTCATGATCAAAAAGTAATTAAATACATGTGCATACAGCATGTAAAACCCGCAGAATCAAAAAAAACATGCAATATTAGAAAAGTGCTTGATGTCTCAATTAAAACAGTAGTTTTTGTGAAAATTTTAAGTCATTTGTAGTTTTCATGCTCCACTTTCTCGGCTCACAATGTATTAACCTGCAGTTCGTGAGGTCAAGTCAAGTGGAATTATCTTTGGAGCATATTTAATGAAAGCAAAGCCTCGGGCGTAAAATGTGAAGGAAAAACGACACCGGACTTTAAACCAGAATGTACATTTCCCTGTTCGACTGTATGCCGACTTTAATCCGCTGAACTCTGAGACGTGATTGTGGATCAGCGACATCACATCTGATCTGCTGATTCAGACGAACTGAACTCCTCTGTTTCTGACAACAAGTTTTACACAGAATCTGCTTTAAAAAATCGTGTACACTGTTTATTATGTGGAATCTGTTAGTCAAATAATGTTACACAGTTTAAAACTGACTGCAATATTTGAAGTTACTGTTAAATCATGTTGGTTCATGAGACTTAGACTCTTTTATCCAACTTACTGATGATACAAACACATCATGACGTCCATTTATGTCTGTGTGTTGATAATTAAAAAAAAGCTCTAGTTAAGAAAATATTTTATTAGATTTTCAGTACACAATTATCTTGTCTTAAAGAATTCATGATAGCAATATTATGGTGATGTTTATGAAAATAAAAAAGAAAAATTTTATCTGTCAGTTTTGTATTTGAATTTGTTTATTGTGTGTTTTATTAATAACATTCAAAATACAAATGTAGAGAGAGAGTATCTGTATAAAAGCGTACAAGAAAAACAATTACACTTGATTATTTTTTTCTGTTTTATGTACGGTGACAACCTGCATTAACGTGATTTACCGCTGTGACGGCTGCAACCACGACACAAAGAGACTGAAAGTGATTTAAGAGATACCGCAAATTTACATAATACATGTGTTATTAATATAATAGCAACATTTAATTTTGAAATGTAATTATGATGTGCAAGTGTATCTATAATGTAGTTTATCACGTCACCCAAACTACTTGCTTTACATTAATAACAGAACAGATTAGAAGTAAACTTTTGTATAAAAAAGAGGAAACAACTTTGCAGTTTAAGAATTTTCCACAAATTTCCACAATAAGCAAATTACTCAATAGGACAATGAAATTTGACCGTTCCAAAAAAAAAAAAGAAAATCAAGACAAACAAGGGTGATTCAGTGCCGTATCTTTTAGTTTGCAAACACAAAATGTAACTGTGATTTAATGCAGCCTGAATGTAAATGATTAACAGCTGATATTAATCAATAGACATTCATGGCTGATGGTTTTCTGTCAGCAACATTTATCCCAAAGCTTTAACTTCAAAGCTATGAATCCAAAACTGTTTCAAAACACTGAAACTCACCTGAAAGCTCAACATCATCTGTTAAAATCTCAAAAACTGCATGCACAGGGGCCAAATCACACAAGTTATGCCGACAATTTGCATCAAAACGGTGTTTGTCAGGACGACTTTGGAGAACAAACATACGTTTTCGGAAAAACAATTCTAATTCAGAATATCCACAACAAAGAAAACACAAAAACACACACTTTCACAAAGCTCAAGGTCGACACCGCAGTCACAACAAAGAGCCACATGGGCCCAATCAGTCCTCAGAGCCTCATTGGAGGAAGGAACAAATTAGAGTGCACCGACTCCACTGAGACACCCAACGAAATATCCTACAACACCAAAACACACCGCAGCTGCACTATAGACAGCTATAAATCCTGCCTCTATCCTCAACACAGGACAGCTGTGAAGACTTACAACTGCTGCGTCCACACGCTACAACAGGCCGATACTGAGCAGCACACCTGGAGGTATTTTAAAGAAACACAACCAACCTTGAAACGACGGGGCAGCGCAGTTCGCACCTCTGATACTAAACTCCAGCCTCTATAGTGTGACCTCTGCCCAGCAGCTCAGGCTGACGTATGTCTGCACCCTCCAACATGACGACTAACGCTAGCACATGTGCATTAGCATAACATCACTGCTAGTGCTGTGCTGTTCACCCTATGTGAGATTCACTGCTTCACCGTGTTACTGATCGCTGAACAGGCAGAGGAGACACATGTGATGAGAAGTCACAAGTGGCCAGGAAGTGTGTGTGTGTCAAGTGTGTGTGTGTGTGTGTGAGGATGGGGGTAGACCAAAACATAGGGAGGAGAGTATTTACAGAAGAGGCCTTTGAGTTTCACTGCACAGTCCTGAAGCTGCTGCTGTTCGCCGTGGAGGCAGTTTGTCTCACATAAAGCTTTAATGGAGAGTCGGGTTCAAAAAGACAGATAAAAAGTTAAATTTATGAAACCTGCTGACACACAACCATGTCCAGTTTCTGTCACGACACCAAGCAACAAAAAATAATGCCACTCGCACATAAAGCCGATGCAGTTTGGGAGAAAAAAGTGGTTTGATTGACTTTTTCCTGGCAGAGGTTTTCCATTTTTTCGACAGGCACAAAGCAAAACGAACATCCTCATTCATGTCAGTCACAGTACAATATGTGACAAAAAGGCTTCAAGATCGAAGAAGATGAAGTGGCTTCGTCTGTACTTAAGATAAAAAATTATATCACTATTTTATAAAGGAAAATGTAAAGGAAAAAGTCCACTGACACAAATTAGTCTAGATATGCTGGTGTTACTCTTAATAGTTTACACAACAAGTGTGAGAATCTATTTCACTGAGCAGGTTTTAATGTGAAATATCTCCTCACAAGCTTTCTTTTAACTGTTTAATAAGTGATACAATTTTTTTTAAAAAAAGGCATGAACCAGAAGGAAAAACTTCAAACAAAATGGGGGTTTTTGAACAGAATTTGAGATAAATTATTACAACAAAGTCCATCAGTAAACCAACCGATGACTGAACACATTTTATTTTGTACATTCACAGGAATGTTGAGTAAAATTGAAAATGGTAGTTCAGACAAGTGGATAGTATTGTGAACATTTTGAACTACAGAAAAATGAAATCTGGAGCTTTAAAATTGCTGTTTTATAAAATTGTAAATAAGGAATACAAAACGTGAAACTGTCACATTTAAAGTCTTTTGGTAAAACACATTTTTGCAGCTATGCAGTGACACATATTCATTATACTGATACATAATGATTAATATATAAAGAGTTTTATGTGGTTGGAGGAACTCACTGTGAATAATTCACTTTCCTTAAAGAGCCTGTCAAGATTAAAACACGCAGCAACTCGAGACGCTGCTTTTTTAATCCTTATGTTCGTGTTTTTTAAGCACACACGTGTGTTACTTAAACAATTTGAGCAAATTAAATGTTCTTTTTGTAAAATTAAAGGATTTCCTCTTTTTTAAAATGCAAGTCATTTTCTTTTCTCTTTGAGTTAATCAAAATATTTCCTATTTAATGTAACAAAATTGTATAATCTGCTCAAATGTCTTAGTTATTTATTTCTCTTTTATGTTTTTGATTGTTCATCTTAATAAAGTTGAGGTTTGGAATGTTAGTACACCTTTAATTAAAGTTAAATGAAATAAATTAGAAATGTAAAACACTTTTTCCTTTCATTATATTTTTCTTTCTCTGTTTGTAGACTTAGAAAAAATAAAAATTGTGCAAACAAAAAAATGGCGGGTGTCCCATGAATAAACACTAAAAATGCAGACCAACAATTTTGTCCACTGTATTGCTTCTCTTTCCTGCCTGTCTCCTCCTGCAGAGCTCCATCTGTAGATTTTCACCAGCTGTGAACGGGAACTTTAGCTAAGCACACAAGCATTCGACTCCCACAGAGGCTTCACCCAGACAGATTTACAGACGCTGCATCTGTTGGCATCGCAGCCAGACGGCCAGAGAACAGGCCGCTTTTCATCCAGAGCCAACACCATAAGTATTATCTGATTATCGACAGGGGGATTTCAGCTCTGTATGTTATCTTTAATAATTTATTAGTCTTATTATCATTTTATTGGGCAGCTGAGAAATGCAGCAAACTAGTTTAAACATGGAGAAAAAGGGTTACATCGACCAGATCCTGTGGTTTATCAGTCAATCTTATAGTCTGTCAAAAAATACTGCAAATGCTAAAAAACAACAAAAATGTATAATCATGCATGATCAACATATGATAATGATTAAACTTAAAGTTGTATATGCCATGTTTTATTTACTGAAACTTACTGAAACTGAAACTAGTAATGTTTTTTTTAGAGATTTGAGATCCAACAAATTACTTTTTATACTGTTTGTTACCGTAAAATTCCAAAAAAAGGAAATAATGCTGTTTTTCATTTGTATTTTACTTTGTGTTTTTAGTTTATTTTATTCAAGTTCCATTTAAGAGAAGTTCTTTAAAGTTTTTTATAAATTAAATGTCTCATGATTCTGGGTTTTCACTGTTGAAATGTTTGTTGGTTGTGAGTTTTTCAATCGTAAAAACCACAGCTGGAAATCTTACACACAAGAAAATTCAATGGCATTAATCTAAAAGCATTAAGCTACTTGCTGATTTCATGTCACAAAGCTGCAAATATTGTAGTGTTTCTGCATTTTATTTTAGTGCATGTTTTATTTATGTCTTTGAATTTGTTGTTTGGCAAAGCTGCTGTTTCATGACACTGTGTGGTCGGATACAACAGACTTTATGATCATTACAGGGGAATCAATCACACACACTAACAGTGTAGGTGTCTTAAAAAAAACACTTTCTCCGTAGCCCACTAGGTGGTGCCACGTATTGGAGGCCTGACAGTTGATGCATCAACCCACCATGGGGGGGCACTGCACTCGCTCTCATCAGCAGGTCTCATCCAGTCTGCTAGAACAGGAGTCCCAATGTTTACATTTCCATGCAGTGATTTACATACTGTGACTTATGTGAAGTATCACTTCGGTCAGTCACCTTTGGCAGAGGATGAACGTGCTGCAGAGATACTTTTTCCTTATACATGGCTGGCTGGTAGATTGTTTTACAGCCGTATGGGAATGCTCTTTGCAGACACCAAATGGACGCAGATGCATGAACTTAATACGAGACTTAAGACTCTTATCAGGAGGAGATCGTGCAACCGTCACTATCCCTCATATGGCATAAAGACTTACTGACATTCCTGAGCCTTAATTTAACTTTTCATCAAATCGGACACGTATCTGCAGCGTGCACAGTCAACTCATCCCACCATGGGAGCCGGTGTCGAGGGGCGAGGTTTGGGTGAGGAAGCAGGGTCAGTTTGCTTCGCTCCAACTTTGGCACAGTTGCAAAATAGGGGGTGGATCCTAATTTATGGGCGAGATATCTTGGCCGCAGAGATATAAGATCCGACCCCTCACGACAACCATGAGGCACAGAGAGGCATCAATCTGATTCATACCAAGTTTCCCCTCGATGATGCTTGTAAACCGGTCAGATTTATGCTGCAGCTCAGTGAGAGAGTTTTATGAAGTGATTTGAAAATGCAAACTAAAGTTTTGTGAGGTAACTAAAATCGCATGTAGCCTGCCTCGGCCTGTCGCTGTTAAATAAAAGGCCATAAATTCACATGTCTGACATTGTCACTCACTGAGTCACACACAAACACATGTCATGGCTGCAGACATGCACCTAAACCCTGAGAAGCTTCACTTTTTCTCCCTCACACACACACACGTGGTAGCTGTAGGTGATCTTGTTTCAACCATTAGGACGTTGTAACGCGGGATATTGGGGTCAAACAGAAACATACAGGTCAAGAGGAACCTTCTGACTTGACAGCTGCCTCCCAACTGTGGAACTTTAAAAGCAGTGCGACAAATATGTTGGACTGCTTTTAAAGCAAAACTGCAGTTAGCCGTGAGAGCTCTGCTGACATCGTGCCCACTCGAGAACTTCAGAGTGACACCTGTTGAGGGCGTTTGCTTAAAAAATAATATGTCACTGGAACGCTTGATGACAAACTCTAAGAATGACAAGAAACAAGACCCGAGAGGAAGTCTTTACAGTGCAGACAAACACAATTTAAAGTGTTTTTTTTCTCTGGATTTAAACTGAGCTCACCAGGCACTAAAGTCAACCAGCAAAGCTGTTAAATGTAAACCATTAATCCCAACACCAGCGTCTTTCCGACGAACCATCAGCACTTGTCGCTCTTTTATGGCAGAGTGCTCTGTGGTCAGTTTTGATGTGACAGTGCTGACAAGAACTAAAAAAAAAAAAGCCCTTCGGTTACCTGGGATCCGCTGACATTGAGTGTCAAACTGGGTGCTGAGAGCTGGGAGCCAGGTGACTGAGTCTCCGAACAGCTTGCTTGGATTTTGGACAGAGTGACATCAGAGATGTTATCTGGCTTGTCAACGTTGCTGCTGGCCAAAAGAAGGATGGAGACGGTTCCCCGCTGAAGGGAAAGTCTACATTACAGCAGCTCAAGCTCCTGTTACAGCAGCCAAAAAAACAAAAACAGCTCCGTAATCCTCAGATCAGTCAGAAAAAAAAACTGAGACAGAGGGAATTTAAACAAAGAGGAGAATCGCAGGCAGAGTTTGAACCTGGATCAGCTAAAAAAGAAGAAAGTATTCCCATGGCAAGTTAAGGTAGCTTGGATTGGAGGAATATTTGTAATGTAGGGAATCAGAAATAAGAAGCGTCACAAGGCTCGGAGACTGAGAAACATGAGGTGAGGGAGAAGATTGTGTTGGCTTTGACAACTGAGCTTGGCCTGCCATTTTTCCTGCTGCTCTGAACGAGTTATTTATAGCTGCTGCCAGGCTGTAGACACTACCGTTTTTTTTTTTTTCATTGGCCAATGCTGTGCTGTCCAATGACACATAAGACTGAGGAAAAAAAATAGTTTTCATTCATGAAATTCTGCAGTTGCAATGTATAAAAATGGACCAGTACATTTCCAGCAGCCTTATTAATTTATAGTTACAGGGAAGAGTGAGGAAGACCGAACTGCCTTCTTCCCCCAAAGTGGTCAGCAACATCGGAGCTATATTGGTTTGCATGGTGGCGTAGCAATGATTCCCACAGCTCCTCCTTCAATCCCCCTCTCTCTCTCTCTCTCTCTCTATCTGTTCTTACCTCACTCTCTCTCATCTCCATCTCTGTCCAGAGCAAGTGTCACATTTTACCATCTGTCACTGGTGTCACGCTTACAAACACCAATCAAACACCAGTTACGTCGTCCCGGCTAAATGACTTCCTGGCCAGTGGCGGTACAGTTCATATCTCGCCTCCTGTGGTTTGAAATGACATCACTGCCCTTCAGCAGGACTTTGCCTGATGATTTTTAATACGTGGTGTATTAATAGGAATGAGTAAACTGTAATGTGTTAAAATGCAAAAAATAAACTGAGACTAAAGAAACAGTTAAAGTCCAGTCTTCTGTGTTAAGCGTGTTTGTAAATGATGTAAATATTTTAAATTTTAACTGTTTAATTTTCTGAAGTCATATGTGCAAAATAAATTATCAATAAAATCAAGTAGATATAGTTAAATATATGTGATTAAAGTGTCTTCAATTTGCAAATATTCTCAAACGTGCAGTGTTCATTTTCTGCCTCCAGAGGTCTCTAAGACAAAAACTGATAGCAAAAGATGTAGTTTGATGATGTCATGCAGCAGTGTGGGATCATGGGATTTGTTTATATTCTTGTTGCTGAAAATCTGTGTGACTGACTCAGGAAGAAATGTTTTAAGAAGAAGGTTAATTTTTTTTTTTTTACTAAATTAAGTTTGATTTTAGTCATGTTTAGCCACGTTTGTCGACTTCCTTATACTCTCTCTGTCTTTGTGTTAGACACAGGGGTCAAAATGAATCAATACCTTATAGAAAATGACAGATTTCTCTGAGTTCAAACACTGCTGGAAATTTTTTAGATGTAAAACATACATTTTTAAAGACATTTTATTGTGAAAATGTTACATACTGTA
>JAPZDV010000020.1:15221830-15235215 GCA_029814665.1 Acanthurus lineatus | reverse complement strand
TGGGTTCATGGGTTTTGTTTATATTCTTGTTTCTGAAAATCTTTGTGACTGTCTCATGTATTAATGTTTTAATTAGTATGTTTATTTTTTTTTTTTACTAAATTAAGTTTGATTTTAGTCATGTTTAGTCACGTTTGTCGACTTCCTTATACTCTCTCTCTCTTTGTGTTAGAAACGGGGGTCAAAATGAATCGATATCTTATAGAAAATGACGGATGTCTCTGAGGTCAAACACTGCTGGAAAATTTCTAGATGTAAAACATACATTTTTTTAGACATTTTATTGTGAAAACTTTACATACTGTATGTTTAAGGGCCCTCGGGTTCAAAAAATACATTAATTGGAAATAAACTTCTTTGTGAAAGTGAAAAAAGTAGACAGTTGCCATTATTTTCAGAGACAGAAGAAAAAATAAAGATAAAATAATATAAATAAATGATATTATGGCCTGTCAATGAGTCCCGTAAATAGTTTAGATGTTTGGCAGATTTAGTTAGATTTAGTTTAGGGAAGTTAAGAAGTTTATTTGAGTAGAATGAGTAATAGCTCGTTTATGCTAATATTTAAGAATCTGATGGATTTTTTTTGTGTATTTCTGCTAAAAATTCCCAATAAAAAACATTCATTTAAGAAGTGTTGGGCAGAGTTCATCCATCTTTAATAAACAGTGATGATGGGTTAATGTTGTCGTCTCAAGTGTCTTTAAATGTTGAAATACAGTGTTATGCAATCGCGGTAGGATGATAAAACAATGGGCTGACCACAGATATGATGGCCTCGTTCAAGTGAAGACAACAGATGGGCGAAACATTAAGTGAAACAGCCAATCACACGTCCATGCACACATACAGGTGTGACAGCGACAGGAGAGCGCTGGCAGCCATATGGCTCAGCGTGTCTCGTCCCCCCCAGGAAGCCGCCAGCATCAAAGGCTGCTGTAAAAGCTATTAGCATAAATTACACAAACAATGAAAGCGAGTGAACTCAGCAACTTTTTTTCCAACAGCTGCAAAACCCCTTAAATGACAAACGAACAAAAGGGGGGGAAAAGGAAAAAGGAAAAAGGAGAAAGTCGCTGAGCAAAACCCCAGTGTTAGCGAGAAATCCCCCTCAAAGCCAGTGGACAGAATGGGTTGGCTATGCCCTGGAGTAATGACCATCGAGGGATTTCTCCGTGGAGCCCGGTCATTGAAATCACACACACTCATAAAGTCACACCATTTATGATGCGCTACTATATTTTATAGCTTCAAATACAACACACGGTATCAGAATCTAGCTTCAGATTTAAGCACATGACTCTACTTTAAACTAATATTTATTCACTTTTCTCTGCGCAGAAACCAATAAAACCAGTCTTGTCCTCTTTGAAATACAATGAAATGGTAGAATTTGCCTCATGTGTTATATGGATTTGTATTTTTAATGCCTGTGCAAGACAATACACCTTCAGAGAGCCAATCTCAGACGGAGAAGTTTTATCTTCGGTTTGTTTCCTGAAAGTTGAACCTGGCTTATCGAGAGAGCGGGGAGGCAGGAAGGTCGCCGCCCTGCTATCTTCACCATGATGAGTCACTGACGGCTGAATCTGAGCTGCTACACAACAACAACAACACACACTAACACAGTTTTATCTTTTTTACGAGCACTCGCTGTACAGGTTTTGTCTATTTAAAACCTTTGGACCTGTTATGACTTTTGGCTATTTGGCTAAAAGTTTAGGTTACTCATAAAAACATGGAGGAACTCAACAGCGACTTCCTCAAAAATAAAGCCAGACGTCACCTGTGTCCTCTCACCTCCCTGAGGTGCACTTCATTACCTGGGAGGTTAATCGACAGGAAGCGCTTGGCTATGCGTTTTGACCTTGTGCTGACAAACAGAGGCCCTCCAGGTCCCCCCCCTTCCCTCATCACACCGGGTATTTTAGGTGACCAATTAGCGTGCCTGATTTCTAATCTCTTCCTCAAACTGCCAGGCATTACAGCGCCGCTCTATCATTTTCTCTTTCTGTCTGCGGAGGCGTAAACACTCGTCTCTCTCGCCGTCCTTCCTCCTCTCTCAGCCATCGCAGACACACACACAGACATCTCTTGATCCGTCAATGACACTACATGATAGTGTCAGTGTCGAAGGCTGATAGCAGAAGCCAGAAATAGACTCTGACGTAACACTGGACCCAACGCTGGTAACTAATGTGAACTTCCTCTTCAACTTCTTCTTGCAGTAAATCGGGTGTATTTGTTCGTTCAGCTCTGCCTCTTTTCGCATCAACAGGTGATCACATAACTGTGTTGTACTTCACGAACACTTAAGAGGATCGACGTATGACCTCTGACATCCATCTCTCTTTGAATGACTGTAAAAATGTGCAGGAGTCAGATTTGTTGGAGTAAACCCTTCACCAAAAATCTTAAATCTGAAGGGAAAAACTAACCATATGTCACCAACGGGGGCTGACTAAAATAAAGTTGTAATCACACCTGTACTGTGGGCGAGTTCACGAACGCACATCTACCCAGAAAAGAACAATGTAGAAGATTAAAAGAACCAGAGGAAAAAAAAAACACACACGACAGTGATGAGTCAAGTGTAAAAAACAAAATGACGTTGATTCTTCAGCTTTCATTCAGTCATTTGTCATTAACCTGCGTGACCGACAAACTGCAGACACATTCATAACACTGACATTACAGCTTAAGAGCACAAAGTGTTTTCAAAAGTGTGTCAACCCCTCTGCCAAAAAAATAAAAAACATAAAAAAAAATGATTCACTCTGAGCTTTAAACTTGTTACATCAACACAATGATGCTGCGTGACCTGACCTAGTTTCCAAAGTAAACTGCTTTCCTGTTATGTAAGCTTTGTACCGACAAACTTTACATGACTCATCGCTGCACCCGAAATACACCACATTTTGAACTCGTGCACTTTGAGACCCTCGGTGACGTCGACATTTAAGAGGATGCTGAGCTTCACCATAGATCAGACTGACTGAAATTAATTAAAGACTGCAGACAAAAGGTTTATTTATGCTCCTGCATCCACATCATTTACTGTTCAGCTAAAGATACGGCAGAACATGTGGGACGACTTATTTTGCATAAAAATCAGAGTTATTAACATGCTGATTAGCAGGAAGGTGGACCGCTCAGTTTGTGTGGAGCCTCACTTCAATGGTGATTAAGATGCTTAAAAAAAAGAAAGATTTCTGCTTAAAAATAACTTTTAAAACCTAAAAACTTTAAAATACTCTGTGCTCTCCCACTGCAGAGCTTTTCTTACCAATAACCTTTAAAATGATCAGAGTAAAAATAGATTATTTACGCAACATTATTTTTTTAATGCACTTAAAGTGCTTTAAGGGGGCTTCTCTGATTACAAACCAGCTGCATGTAAATGCATATTATGATCGAGTTATTGCAGAGTACATTAATACATCCTCTAATTTTCGTCTCTTGCATCCCGGTTTCTTCGTAAAATCTGGAGTTGTTTTTTTTTTTAAATAAAAGCAGGTGATGAAACACTGAACTCTCAAAGATGCTCAGCGACTCTGCATTGTGAAATAACCTCAGCGTTCGAGTGTAAATCAAATATTGATAAATGACTTCCCTTAACTGGTGTTGTATTATGGTGCAGAGAAATTTGGCAAAGTGCCGCAGTTTTTGATTACCGGAGAGATATTACAAAGTGGGCTTGTTGACAGATTGAGTGGTTCTTGCTGGTGGCGGTTTGCTCTCATGAGAGTCGCTCTTCCTATCGCGATTCCCGCTCGGCCCATTTACTTCTAATCCCTAAAAGTAAATCTGTTCCAAAGTTGTGTGAGATCCCAACTGGTGTAAAATCTGCTGCTAAAGTGTGAAATAGCTTAAGGAAAGAGTGGTGAAGTTAGTGTGTAACTGTAGCTGCAGTGTCTCCGCAAAACACAGCGACTACATCCACCACCCACGGAGGTCAGAGAGGTTTGGCTCCATTGGTTTGTTTGTCGACCACATGATGGGAAAACTATTAACCAGATTTAATGAATCTTGGTGGACGGATGTACCGTACTTTTCGGACTATAAGCCGCACCCACTAAAATTAACAACTAAAACCACTAAAGCTGTCTTCTTCAGTGTCGGAATTTAACAGCATCGGAATTACTTCATCAAACACGTTCTCGTTTATATTTGTCCGTAAATTAGCCGCATCAGAGTTTAAGCCACAAGGTTCAAAGCGTCGGAAAAAAGTAGCGGCTTATAGTCCGGAAAGTACGGTAAGTATGAGCCTGATCTGAAATTCAGCTCGATACAAATGATTTTTTCACTTTCTTGAAGAAAGAAATTTAAGAAAAGATCACTAGTGGAAAAACATAAACACGTGTAAATTAACTATAACTCCACATCAGAGTACGAATTAATTTTTTTACCCATAATCCTCCGGGGAAGCAGGAACATGTAGATGCTCAAACTACAGGAAGAAGTCATTACGAAGCACTCGGGTTCTGCGGTTTTACAGGAGAACCGGTACCTTTGTGATTCCAAAACTTATGCGTGAATATGGAAACATAAACACACACGTATTTTACAACTTAACAGACTCTTATTAACATCTAAATGTAAAATTGCTGCAGCACATTTTATAGAAAAATGGATGATTGCTCTTGACGGACGTATGCAATCTTCTAGCGTCCATGTCGTTGCAAAAGTAGCTCTCATTACATTACAAAGGCGACACTGAGAGCAACATAAAACTATTCCAACGGTTGAGGAATTATTCATCCAGCAGTAAGAGGTGTTTATGGTTTTAACTTCAACTGTGAAAGAGGTCAAATCAACTGTTAGGCAGTAAAAATAAAATAAATACTTGGCAGGATCCTCACAACACGTGAGCGGTCGAACACCAGCGGATAAATAAAGTAAGTCTTTGATCATCGCTGTCAGCAAAGGTCTCACAGGTCACAGGCCAAACGCTGAACAGTCGAAACAGTCAGGGCAAAATGTAATTCATCTTAAGGTGGAAACGAATACTGACCCAGACAAATGCAAAATGAAGCCAGCAATGCAGATGGATTTAAGGAGGACATGTTCACATCTGATGCTCAGTTCAGTGGAATAAAAATAAAAACGGAAACTATGAAATAACAGAAGTACTTCCTCTCTTTCTTTGTTGTAATGTATTTCTTTAGGGTTAGATAAACTATTAAGTCACTTTTATACATATAGTTTAGCACAGTATAGTTGCCAAAATTGAGAAGATACAGTAGTGAGTTAATGTCAATTAATTAATTTAAGCCTATGAACACATGAAGTGTGTGTCTGCATACACTCACTCTTGCATGTTTCTAAGGTCTTTTGTACCGATTTAAATCCGTTGTCCGAAGAGTGTGTGCTAAAATAGAGCGAGAGGCATCTAGATACATATATATACATATATATAAATGAAGGTGGGAGAGGCTGGAGGGTGTGTTGGCATTGTGGCAGGTCTGATAATTTATACACTGCCTGATGGCCTCCAGATTGCATGTTCTGAATGTGCAAGACTGAAAACAGCCTCTACCATCCACCGTCTCAGCCCGTTTTCCACTTTTGCCTTCTTGCCTCAGACGGGCGAGAAGGAACACGAACGGGTCAAAAAGCAACATGAGCTAACGCTATTACATGTCCAGCTGTATCTCTACACCGCCACAAATCACTGACAGCTTCTTCGAGCTGCCACTCATTGCCACATATAGTCAAAAGCATACAGACATGTGAACTATGATGCTGCTACATGTTTACGTGTTAAAGTGTGACACTTTGGTGAAAACACGGAGGCAATAAATGGGATTAAGTGAGAGAAATGATTGTTATAATAAATAATATGATTAAGAAACAAAGATATCTATGTAATTGTGGGAAACTTCAGACCCCAAACCCATAAATTTGGACCTGTGAGATGCTTGTTTTAGTAGCTATGCATGTAACTTTACTACTTAAATAACAAACAAGTCAGTTTGTTCACTCTTAAATACGTAAAAATAGGTACATAAAGTAATTTAACTACATTAGAGAACAGGAATAAATCCAAAAAACAAAACACATGCAAACAAAGTCAGATTATAACATTTTTTGAAAGACAAACATAAAGAATTTTACCTTAAAACACCAAAAAAATTACCAAAATCTGAAAATCAGTTTTGGTATTATCTCAAAGATGTTAATGTATCGTGCTGCAGAGATATTTGCTGAATATAGCATGCTAACCAGCTAGCCTGTCCTGTCTCATTAAGGGACTTTATAAGGACAACAGTGACTGTTGCGTCCCGTCTGCCCTTCGTCCAACATTAGCGCTGCCCAAAGAGCTTTTTCTAGCCTCTTGTCAAACATACTGCCCCTGCTGGTCACTCGAGGAACAGTACAGTACAGACAAAGATGGCTGAGGCTGTTCAAAGGTTATTGTGTCCTGGCGAGTTAAGGGATGAAGTTTAACAGCTGTTAATGTTAATGTTGGCTCTTTATTGATAGCATATAAAGGCAGCTAAGTGTATAATATTACTGACAATGTAAATATGTTTCCTTGTTTATTTCCATACAGATTGACACTCCAACCTTAGTAGATGTGTCAACCCGACGTGTTAGTCAAAGGAATTCAACAGGTAGCATTTCTCTATAATGATGCTACTAGACTTCATTTAAGCTGCTCAGTGAAGCATCTTTGATTTGGATTTGGCTCTTAATATTGATGCATCAGCTTGTTTTGAGACCAAGTTTGCAGCAATACTCTCGCTTCATCTCTGCAGAAAATGTAGGGATTTTTCAACCGATAACGACAAATCAGAGCCTCATCTGTCATTTCGTCGACATACCTTGTGTGTTTCTGACCCTTTTCTCCGTGTGTGAGCTGCACCTGTGAGTGCTGGAGGTACAGTAAATTTGATTTCCTGTACTCGCGCCCTCTCATCGTGTGGACGAAAGCAAAATGCCTTTGGGGTGAGCACACATGCTACAATCTCCCCCGGCCTCAGCTGTCGGTGCTGGCCTAACAGAGCGAAGCCGAGTGGCTGCAGGGGACTTAAAACAGGAGGTGGGTTTATGTGTCACTTAGACACCCCTATGCTCCTCCTGTTAAGTCTGGAGGGCAACATGCTTTCAGGGCATTCTCCAAATTTGTAGCTGGGGCAAATCAGTGAACTATGCATGTGATGTTTAACCTTGCTGAAGAAGGTTGATAAAGCAAGATGAAATCACAATAAAGACATTTATTCTTTTAATCAGGAAAACTGTAAGACATAAAAATCTCTGACATAGTAACTTAATAGTGACCTCTAACTTTATTCCCAGTTCACAACACCAGGTTGACACACACTACTGATCCATATCACTCTGCATGGTTAGCAGTGTGTAAGTTATTTGTTCACTGACACAGATATTTAACTCTGCATCTGCATGGTCACAGGAGATCACGAGGGATCAGGTGACATGAATTTTGTCCTCTGCACGTCCACTTATGTTTGCGCACTAACTGTCTACAGGCCTGCCAAAGGTGTGTGTACATAAAATAAACATCTCTGGTTCTGCACGTCGATGCAGGCTGCATGCTCAAACTCTGTTCCCTCAGCTCGGCTCAGCAGGGCCCCGTGTGTTTTTGGTGGTCAGTTTTTTGAAAGTGATCAAAATGTCAGTGGGTCCTTCTCCACGCTGCCTTAAATGGACAAAAAGGATCTTTGTATATGACATAAAAAGTAGCAGCAGCCTCCTTTTTCCTTCCCTTTTCCATCACTTGAACAAAATCCAATAAGTATCTGATATAAACCAAAAATTAGATGCATCCTACTTATGTTTGCTCTGCAGAGGAAAATAGCAAAAACATTAAAAACATCTAAAAACAGCATCTGATTCATTTATGACTCATTGAACGAAATGTGGACATTAATAATAGAACCAAATGTGGGCATCAATAATGTTGAACTCAAGCAAACCCACATACTTCAGCATGTTTACACCACCCAAATCCAAAGGTACCTGATCAGAAAAACTGTGGAAAAAGCAGCTGGAGAGTTTTGCAAAAGTGACCCAATTTTTCTCCAACATGGTTAAGCAACTTGTTCTTTTTACTTTCATCCCAAAAGACAATCACTTCCTTTATTAAAGTCTCAGTAGAAAACTGCAGAAACATACTTATAATAATATCTTCTTTAAAGGAATAAATAAAAGATGCAAGAAATAATATTAAATATAATACAGTGTTATATTTTAATCATGTAATGCCTTTCCCTGTCACCACAGTTTTGTCTCTTACGTTGATTCAATCCTCAGATCAGAAGCAGCAAATCACTTCTTCTTTTCCTTCCAGTTCTACTGACGGTCTCATTTGAACTCAGATACAAAAGCCAAGTGGGGGGAACCAATCCACCGCCATCCGTCTGCCATTCACCCTCTATCCCCAATGAAGAAATCTGGATTCAGTTAATCAGACAATCCGTGAAGTTGTGCATGCAGTGGGAGGGATACCTTCGCCAAATGGTTTGGCAAAAGAGTGCAAAACGGTTTTCATTTCTGTCAGCAGTTTCTGAAATATTGTCTAATGCTTCTGAGTCTGAGGGGTAACGGAGAATAAAAACTGGAATCTCATGTTATTTCTAGACCGAGAGAAGATTAATTGGACCATAATCTTTTAAAAAAAATTTTTAAAAAACATAGTTTTTTTTCAAATGTCCTTGAGAATGAAGGGATTACACTGATGTTACGACACCTTCTGTCTCTTTTGAATTCAGCCAGTAAACTACAAATTACAAGTTTTATCAATAATTTTCACTCCTGTAATCTGTAAGAAAACTACCAATGATCAGCAATTTATGAAACAAACCCAGTCCCTGAGCACACACACACACACACTTACACACACACACAAACAAACTCACATGAATTGGAGATCTGCAATTTAATCCAAAAATTCACACTTGCATATTTGTCTCATTTTCACACCAGCCCTGCAGCCTGCACTTTATATTTCCCAAGGGCCTTTGCACTTGATTAGTTTCAAATAACCCTTTAAATTTAGATTGTGTTCACACGGAGACCTTTAAACTCTGCCAGCTCATATATTTAAGCATTAAGGACTGAGATGGTAGTGATGAAGAGTTGATCCCAAAAATCCTGATTGATTGTCTCCTGCAGTTTGAGCTAAGGTCAACTCAAGCTTAATGTTCCAGAAAGTCTCTACTTACACTTTTTTGGTCTAAAAGAAGTCTTTTTTTTGCAATTAATGCTTTAATTCACCACTTTAAAATGTCAAACTTGTACTAACAAATGATTAAATGCAATAAAGTGACATTTATTACTGATGTTTGAGGCTATTAGAGGCCTGTTTTCTGAAAAACTGAATCATGCCTGTTAAAGCAAATGTCGTGCTTCATATTCCAGCTAATCTTTATAAATTTTGAAGTTGTCAGTCACAAAAAAAGAGGACAGATTCACTGAAAATAGTCAGTACAAGAGTTTCAAGAGCAAAGGTGTGTGTAGGATACACACTTTAGTTACTTTTGCACACTGGTTGTACTTCACCGGCATTAAAAGTTTGCCGTGTTTCATGTGAATGTGAGTTTGCCGCCGTTACTGATGCGTCTGTGTGGCTGTGATCAGATCATACGCATAAAATCACACCTCTCCGTTAATTGATCACATTAAAAAGGCTAAAACTCCACTTGAGTCACATTACAGCTTCATTTACAGCAGCCCCCCGACCCAAACTCTGAAACTGTGATGATTTCAGGATTAACTGGTGTATCCCACTCAAGCCCGTTCAACTTATGTGTAAATCTCATTGGTAAATATATACAGACTGAAATATTTGACAGCACTCTTCCTCGCTGCTATCTTTTAATGTTGATGGCGTATAAAGACATTTAAGCCTCTTTAACTCTGTCCACTCCCATTGTTCCAGATAGTTAGCCCTGCTAAGTCTACCAACTCATCGCCTGTAAACCCTTTCCCACCGGGGACATAACGCTGTAGGCTGCAGGATGAGACCTGCAGACCACATGTCATCTACAGCGCTGCTGGACGTACAAGCAAAACTGACTTTAAACTACGTTCTGTTCATGCAAAAGTAAAGCAAAACAACACAACAACTGAGGCAAAAGAGTTACAGCAACTTTTTAAAGCTTCAAAATGAACCTTCTCTCCTATTTTCTCCTGAACATTTGAGAGTGTCTGACAATCCTCAGCATGATGGTGGTTTATTCATATCATCATATCATATCATATCATCATATGATACATCACTGGGCTTGAAGAAAAAGCTCCAGTTCAGATTATTTCATCAACCAAAGCTGCACCACCATGCTGGGGAACTTCTTGTGCGAATGAAATTTAGAAAATGATGAAACAATATGGTTAGCACATGTACATACACCTGTTACAGACGGAGCAATCACTGAAAATTCATTGCTTTACATTCTTTTTGCACTTTTTTTCCAATGCATCTTACAAAAAGTGCATTCAAAAAGAACTAGAGACAGCTGTAATCAAACACAGATGTCTAATTATTCCAATTTAGCAGCTATATGCAGTTAAGGAATGAGGGGCAACCTTTGAAAATGCACAAATGGACAAAATGGAAGTAAATACAGAAATGTCTGCACACACAGCATGTAGGAAAGATGCTGCAGATACACAAACGCTATGTTGGCTGTTCTTATTTGTGACTTTCTATCCTGCCTCTACAACTTCCTTTTGTAAAAATTTGTCAATTTACTTTGTCTTACTTTGAAGAAATGGGACATTTTTCTTCTGTTACCCCCCCCCAGATGTTTGATTCAGGCTGCTATCTGTGATATTTTTTCATTCTGACCTCATGTTGGTTTAACGATGTAACTGGATGTGATTTGAATTGCACCTACACTTGACTTATGTCACCATGAAAGAAGACGCCAACATGGCCGTGGCGTAACTATGAGGCCCTCAGAGGCCCCCGTCTTGCACCATGCAACTGTCAGCCATTTAACATCAAGATTAGCCACAGTTGCTGCCATGTGTCAACACAGCAATGAACACATGCTTAAGGTGGTGGTCTGGGAGGGTGGTGGTGGTGGTAAGACCACAGAAGGTGACACAATAATTATACAATTCCTGCAAGCAACTTACGTACAAGAACGATCAGGACAGATCTAACCTACCGCCGCCGGGGTCAGATCTACTGATAGGATCTGTTTTCAGAGCAGAGATAACATCTAACCCCTGAAGCAGAGAGGATTAAATGGTAACATGTCACGAAAATAATCTCCCAAAGAGTTTTAAAATGCATTTTGTGGGAGGTAGCAGACATGTTTTCCATTGTTTAAACTCTGCCTTTCCTTTTCCTTTGAACGCCTGGCCCCGTTGAGTCGCAGGATTAAAAGAAAACAAAAACGTCTGCGTCCTTCTCAAAATTAAATACTCATTTTGTTTAGCCTTGTTCAAACAAATGCCACGGATTTCTCCGATGTCACTGAGCTGCAAAGCCGGCTCGCTAATCAATCGTCACATCTAAGTCCAGACAAGCATTCGGGAAGAGCCACATGAGGTGCGGGAAAGCCTGCCAGATTAGCTCTTGTTAATGACCTTCAGTGGGATTGAACTGACACTCTCACTTCGCCCGTCAGGTTAAGTTACCTTCGGATGTTTGTTTCGAACGTTTTGAGTGATTAGCCACATTTCCAAGCACACGGACAGAAACCGATCATAACAGAATATAAACCTGCTGCAGGAAAAAAGATTCTCTGTCATGATTACAAACCGAGATACACGATTAAACTAACATATGATTGGCAAAGAAGGTGGCATGTTTACATCAAATTAAAGGGTTTCTAAACCACAGAGTGTGTGTTCATTTAGATATGATCAAATACATCAAATAAGGTGACAATTAATTAAATTTGAGGGGACAGTTTTTGTCTTTTTTTGTAATTTTTTTGTAATTTTTCTACAATCTGCTAAAATACGCATTAGACAAAGGAGTGATGTGAAATAAAAAGTAACTTTTACAACAAGTCACAAAAAGAAAAAGCTAAAAAGCATTGAAAGGTTTCATTCTATGCAGCTTTCACAACAAACGACACACTTTACAACACTGAGCGTCGAATAAGTCACATAAAATCATCTTGTTCTTTACGTTTTTACTGCCTGCCATGTAGTTTCATCTCTTCTGGTCCCACAGTTCTTAAAAAAACATTAAACCCACGAACGCATTATGAACGCATGACACCCACTCGCATAGAACAAATGACAGAAAAGATTTACCTTTCCTGAGGCATTTTCACATGTCAGTGTACTGATGAATACTGGCAGCAGGGACTGTTGCAGCCTGCAAGGTAAAATTCGCTTAGACAACTTTCCCTCCCGTGACATGCTGTCAAGAGTGATATAGAGCCAACAGGTGGGAGAGAGCAGTAAGATGAGGAAAGTGAAATAGGAAAAAGAGGGAAGGGATGAATTCTGATGTGAGAATGATGAGACAAAACATGTTAACCATGCTCGACTAATCCCTCCGACCACAAACCTCATGAGGATTGATCCATCACTGAGCACTCATCATCATTCCAAGACAAAAAACGACGGATTTTCAACTAAAACTCCTCCTAAATCCTTCAGTCGTCACTTTTTGACACACCATTTGTCTCAAACTAGTTTTCCAATCTGGCTTCATATCGACCACGATAAGAAGCGTCATTTTAAGGCCGCTGTGTTGATTTGTGATTGAAAAAAAAGTCCACGTTTGTCGCCTCAATCTGACAGATTTCACTGTTTAATCTGCACAGATTTACAAAATGATTCCCTCTGATTAAAGTTATAAAGTTGGTAAATAAACTAAAATATTAAAGCTGAATATTAAAGTCCACAGAATCACACCTTCTTAAAGAAAAAAGATTATTTTGTTTTACCCTTTTTGTACGATCTCATCAAGAGTTGAGGCTAAAACTTAAAAACGGTATTTAAATCAAAGTGCCATGTCGAACTATTTTGGCAGCACAACAATTTTTTTATTTAACATTTGAGATTCATACATCTCATATTCTGCTTTATAACATGGATTTTTAGTATTGGAATTAAATGTATAGAAACTAATCAACTGACTTTAATATTTGATGGTATATAAAACCAGAAAACAAGACAAAGGTTGTTAAAAAAGATTCAGATAATGAAAGCTGGGCCCTCAAAGTTTCCTCATCCTTTAACAAACCTCATTTAACGTCTTGAACCCAAATAAATTCAAGAACTGACTTTTTTATGTGTAATTTACCTCATGCATTTGGACATTTTTAATATAAATAGTGTATAAATTTTACTATATTTAAATTTTACTCACTATAATCCTACTGTGTGACAATTTTATGCTAATTTTGATTTCATTTTTTTGTATTTCACATTTTGCCTCCATCTTTGTT
>JAPZDV010000020.1:15211454-15221730 GCA_029814665.1 Acanthurus lineatus | reverse complement strand
ATAAAGTTGGCAAATAAACTGAAATATTAAAGCTGAATATTAAAGTCCACAGAATCACATCTTCTTAAAGAAAAAAGATTATTTTGTTTTACCCTTTTTGTACGATCTCATAAAGAGTTGAGGCTGAAACTTAAAAACGGTATTTAAATTAAAGTGCTGCTGTCGAGCTATTTTGGCAGCACAACAATTTTTTTATTTAACATTTGAGATTCATACATCTCATATTCTGCTTCATAATATGGATTTTTTAGTATTGGAATTACATGTATAGAAATTAATCAACTGATTTTAATATTTGATGGTATATAAAATGAGAAAACAAGACAAAGGTTGTAAAAAAAAGATTCAGATAATGAAAGCTGGACCCTCAAAGTTTCCTCATCCTCTTACACTCCTTTAACAAAACTCATTAAATGTCTTGAACCCAAATAAAGTCAAGAACTGTCTTTTTTATGTGTAATTTACCTCATGCCTTTGGACATTTTTAATATAAATAGTGTATAAATTTTACTATAATTAAATTTTACTCACTATAATCCTACTGTGTGACAATTTTATGCTCATTTTGATTTCATTTTTTTGTATTTCACATTTTGCCTCCATCTTTGTTTTGATCTTTCTTTGTGTAGACAAAGTTTTTTGTGAATTTTCTCCCACGTTTTTTGGGGTTTTTTTGTTGTTTTCATAAGACCTTGCTTAGAAAACTTGGACCGAGAAATCAACAATCTGTAAAATTGAAAAATAATTCGGTTTATGTGCTCTCCTGCGTAACGTCCAGCTGCATTTTCAACCTTCAGGTTCGAGTTTTCAATACGTCCAAAACAAAGTAGAGTCAAAGTACAGAAGGTGTTTGTACACTGTGCAGATTGTAAAACCTTTTGTTTATTCTTAATTTCATATATTTAATGATTTTTGATGAGAGGCTATACATAAAATCAACTTTATTTAACTAAATCGACTATATTTTAAGGGTTAAATGTGACCTATGTAAATTCAGTCCATTAATTTGGGTGCAAATGCACATAAACTGCAGTGTACGATAAACTGTATGAATAGCTACTACAGTGAAATTGTAAGTTAAATGATTTTTTATTATAAATCTGTAACCTTGTGTTGACATGTTGCAGTAAAATCTCATACAACCCGTCAGGAAATCACGTGTGGTTCCACATCCTTAATTCGCAGATGATCTAAAATAAGAAGCAGACTGAAAATCCTTGTATGGTCTGCCGGACTCTTCCGAGGTGTCGCTAAGCAAACAATTAAAAAACAGTAAATGTCGCCGCCAACACATTTAAACTCAGCAAACGCTTATAATTTGATCTTATTCATTAGGATTTCTGGGGTTGGGACAAATCTTTGACCAAAAAGGTCGACTTCAGGTTACGTTAAGGCTGCAAAGACAGTTTAAAACGGTGACGATGTGACGTTCAAACCTTAAAACAGTTTAGTGGTTGTTTCTGTAACGGTTTTCAGATGTGGACAGAAACACTATTCATAATTTTTTTAAAAAAAAACGATATTCTTTAGTTAAAATGCAACGCTCAAAAAGATCTGATTGCAGTTTCGCTCCGTGATTCGTAAAGTCCCGGTGCTGAAATAAAGCTTTATAGTGACGTTGATGAACCGACTGCTGACTTATTTTAACAGATGAACTTTTTTTTGCTTTGGACTGATTTTGTTTGAATTTCCAAATTTAAAAAAAAAAGTCCTCTTAAGTCTTTCAGACATGTTATGTTCAAACATGAATATATGACAAATATCTTATTTTATTTTAGTTATTTTAGTTAACTTAAATATGTGTTGATGACTGCATTCACTTAAAAATTTGCCTGTATTTTTAAAAAAATAGCTGTACCCTTATAAATAAAGATGCAAATCTTAAGATAGATAATATAGCAATAAGTAGGAAAGTTAATCATATATATTATACAGTCATTAAACATTTTTAAACTCATGTGAGATAAATGTTTTAGAAAATGTTAGTAGCTTTAAATTTTAAAAGCTACTAACATTCAAATACTTACGCAATTTTTAATTCATTTTCTTTGATTAATACAATCCAGGTTATAGCTGTAAAAATGTAAGAAAAAATTCAACTTTGCAATATAACCCAAATTATTGTCTTTGTAAAATCAATTACCAAAGATATTATTCAATCAAAAATATCAAAAACATTAGTTCAATTTATAAGAATTTATAGACAATTAATTACTCATAAACTTTCAACTCTTAAAACCTGAAACTAATTGAATTATTAAGTGCACGATATTCAAATTCAATTCATCTCAATCTGCTCTCAACTTTATATAGAAGAAAGCAGCTCAGTAATTATTTTATATGCAATATGTATGTTGTGTATCATTTGAATTTTTTGTTTTTTGCTTTCTTTCTTTTAAAAAACAAATAAAAAGTATTTCAAGGAGTTGAGAATGATTTTATTTAACAGAAATGAAATGTTAATGGAGGGTTTCTATGATTTTGTCCATGAAGTTGTATATTGTGTGTTTAAACTGTATTTACATTTTCACTTTAAGGTTGTAAATTTGCTCCATATTTACACTAAATACATTACTTTATAGTATCAAACTCCTTTGTTTTGATAAGAGAAAGTTTTAAGTTTTATTAACGATAAATTCTTGCAAATCGTTGCAGGAGATTTCATGCAGACAACAAAGTTCACCTTTATATTTCCCATCAACAAAGTTAACTGTGCAACTTAAAGTATAATCATAAAAAAAAAAGGGTCATCACTTGAAACGTCATGCAACAAATGAACGTTCATTCAGCCTCGAGCACCGGCCACGTGCTGCCACTCCAAACACCCCCCGATTCTGCGGCGGCGGGTGCAACTCCCGTCTTACCTCTGCAAGGGTTCGCTCGCCGTCTCAGGAGGGTATCCGCCACTTTGTCCTTTTCCCAGCATTTTTGTGAGGCCTTTCTGGACACTTTCAGCGCTACTTGTCCGATTCCAAGCTTGCTGCATGGAAAAACAAGCTCCTTAGCACCACCTGCAGCCTTAGCGCCCCCTAAACCTCCCCAAACACCCCCTCCTCAAAAATAACTATCGGAGTCCAAAGACAGCAAATTGAGATGAGTCAACTTTCTCTAGCGTGCTAAGCTCTTTCTCTGCCCCTACTGCATGGACAGACTCTTCAGCAGGGTGGGGGGGGGGCTCAGCTAGTCCTGATCGACAGCAGCAAAGGCAACAAAGACCCCCTTTAGCCCCCTTTTTCTCTCAAACTTTCCTTCCCTGTTCACTACGCCATCCACCCATACAAGACCTTCCCTTCACTTCACCTCTTCTCCCCCAGTGTAAAAAAGATGTGAGAACCAGAGCACAGCCTCTTCAAAGAGAAGCGGGGGCTTGACTGAGTGAAGTGTAAGAGGGAATAACAGACGAGGTGGGCTCAGGGGAACGGCAGAAAGGGGGGCGAGTTGAAAGAGACCAACTGGGAGTCCCTGCCCCGGGACAGCTCCACCAGGCACAACAACAGGGACAAGAAAGTCCCTCCTGCCACCGCTGATTATCACCTCTAAAGTCCCACACAAACACATCCACAAACACACAAACACACACACACACACACACACACACACATAGTCTGGCCAATGGAGGGATGCACTGGGCTTCTGGGAATGCCATCAGTCACTCAGTAGGTGTCGGGATCAATTTAGCTGCTGAATCATTAGAGGAGTCCTGTCTCCAGCTCAGGAACACAGTGTCAGATTATTCACATTTTGTAATTGGTCCGGCAGTCTGAGGTTTCACATCTGTGAGCCAAAAGGTGGGGGCGTGTTTGGTAATATATCATGATTAGGCTGAAGAATAGCACTGAGTGAGAGCACGGCGATCCCTGAAGACGACACCACCCTTCAAAAAGGAAGAGACGTGGTCTGACTTCAAGTGTCGCATCTGTTTATTCGTTTGTTTATTTTGATTGGATATTAAATTATCGCCCCGCAGAGTGAAATAATGATTAGACTGTTTCCACAACATCAGTTTAAGGATGTGAGTTTGAATTGAACAAAACTGACCTCTCATCACACACAAAAAAACATAATAAATTACCCAAAAAATATTGTTTAACTTAAGATTTTCAACTACTTGTAGCTCTTTTTAATGGTAACTTTATTAGAAAATAAATTAAAGCAAGCATTGATAGATTTAGGTTGTGTACATCCAAGATAAAAAGATACCTGGTTAATTCTTAGTGGTGTAAAAATCAGTGAATGTGTTCAATAAAATGGTCACATGTGAAGAAAAAAACTGTGATTTCTTACATTGTAATCAGACGTTCAAAACGATCAATGTGCTCGATTAGTCTGCTTAATTAATGTACAGAGATGGGAGGAGGAAAGATGAAAGACTAGAGGAAAATTGAAAGAACTCTGAGATCTCACCTGTCGCACAAACACACACAAATTCACTTCACACACACACACACGGCTGGTGCAGCTACCTTATACTGATATTTAATGATACACACTGATCCTTTAGGTGAAAAACAAAACAACACAGGCTGCACAAACAGTCATCCAGTGGTCAGATTTAAGCCAACAAGGCAAAGCAGGAAATTCTGAAACATGCTGCCAACTTTCCATCAGTGAACAAAGACCTGAAATATAAATCACGATAAACCATCATCCGAGAGAGCAGCATTCTCTCTGTCTTCACACCGTCTGCTTCGATGATTAACGGCAAAATTCAAAGAATAAGAGGCAGACCTCTTGTTGACAACCACCAGGAAACTCTCGCTACGTTGTGTGTGTGTGTGTGTGTGTGTGTGTGTGTGTGTAGAAGCATGCGCATATATTCATGTGACCACTCTACATAACAATCTCCCCGCTTATTTTTGGCCCTGTGAGAAAGCAGATACCACTGTAGCATGAAGTGGTTTCTATAATGGTGCATGCCTGAATGACTCAGGGTTGAGCTTGGCAGTAACAGAGGTCAATTACAATTAAGTGTTTGTCCGCAGAAACTCGTGAAATCTTTAAAAATCATCAAACTCCACATTTACAACACAATAATTAACTCCTTAGTTTATCTTAAGGGCTTTTCCAGAGATGGACTCTCACACTTGTCTACAAATAAAACCAGGAGATGGAAAAGAAATTGAACTGCTGATTGTAATTGTAATTATGAAATTAAAGCTATGAGTAACATCAGAAGTGCTTCACATAATGTATCCTTTAAAATTAATAAATATTAGCTACTACGCTGCAGCAAAGAAATCTAAGAAATAGAAAAATAACACAAATTCAGTTTTAGAGGATCATCACAATGACACACGCGTCAAAGAGCTTTAAAACAATGGAAATGAGTGAGTTTGTCCATCCGTGTGCTTTTAATTCTAATTATTCAGGTATTTGTAGTTAATCAGAATACAAGTGAAGCTTTTTAACTCCTCTAAAAGTGCAACGTCAAACCACATTTCCCAGAATTCACTGAAGCAGCCTCACCAGCTAACATAAGCATATTGGTGTAAACAGACAACAAGCCAAGAAGTGATCTGTTATCAAAACACTGAATAATGAAAATTTATTATTGATGACTGAGAGGAATAAACAATCACCAGAGACTAAATTCAAGTTTGTGAGTGTGTTTAACTTTTAAATACATGTGTCTAAGTAGTTTTGTGTGGATTTGATTAAGTGGAGGAGGAAATGCAGCATATCTTATAATGCATTCAGTCATTATAAAGAAATTAAGAGGTATTTAGACCAGCTCATATCTCACAGGGATAAAGGGAACAGAGAGACGGTTTGTCCCTTCTACTAAACAACAACTTCTCTTTATCAGTATCTTCATTATCCTTTGAGTAACAATGATTATGTGAAACAAAGGTAACCACAACAATCCACACCATTTGCAGAATGCCTTGGTAAAATGGTGCTAAGTAAGAAGCGACTCCCTTTCCAGGCGATCAGTTTTCCGAGTTGCTCCCGGTGCAGCTGAGAATGCCGCTCCGGAGCTGAGCATTCCCATGAAGACGGGAATGTTTATTTTGCACAGGACTTAAGCTGACATGTGCAAAACCATTAGGCAGCTTAGTTTGTTAATAAAAAGTCGCTCTAATATTCTACCTTTAGCCTCATTAGAGCAAGACCTCCATGTTGAGAACAAAGCAGGCAACAGTATGTGACAAGCTAAAGCCCACAAATTAATTCACGGACACATGCGACACACATGCATACACACACATATGCACTCAAGGTCAAATGTGATTATGGCCTGTGTATGTGAAGAAGGTATCTATTTCAGCAGGCCGTGTTTTGTTGTGTGCACACTTCATCAGGCAACAGAGAGCATTATTAAAGTACAAATAACAGGCTATAATTGTTTTTATCTGTTCAAGGTTGAGGCTATTTAAGATAAATGTATCTTTTTCAATATAAAAAAGCATATTTTTTAGTTTTAAATTTCTCTAAAAGGTGTCTTATTAGCAGGATTGAAAAGCCTCTCAGCATTTACACAATCACAAAAAACCTAAACTTGCTAATAATATTCCTGTGCTATTAAGAAATACGTTATCAAAGCCCTAAAGCTACTTGACATAAATCATAGCTTACTTTTCCTTATATCATAATTCAGCTAAATGATTAACTTATAGATCTGTCCAACAAAAGCCCATAAATACGCACACAGACACACAAAAACCCACATTCAACATTTAAATCTTAATCATTACAAAAAAGGACTGTGGCTAATGTCATTAACTCTATAGGCGTTGGTGCCCTTGCGGCTAACCCGGACTTCAAAGAAGTTATGACCAGCCATCAGCATTTGGCCAAAGATGCAAAGAACATATGACCTCATAAAACGAGCTTAAAAAAGGAATGAGGCACCAGCAATCA
The DNA here is from genome assembly GCA_029814665.1 of Acanthurus lineatus. Classification (NCBI taxonomy): domain Eukaryota; kingdom Metazoa; phylum Chordata; class Actinopteri; order Acanthuriformes; family Acanthuridae; genus Acanthurus; species Acanthurus lineatus. The sequence goes on along the minus strand of JAPZDV010000020.1, from coordinate 15,214,869 downwards.
CTGACAACAACAGCTTGTAAATTCCATTGTTCATGACAGCAGATGCATTTTTTTTTATTGTTGAACTAAAATTACACAGTGACACAGCCGTGCCACAGCATACGCAGCTTTCGTCCAATCAAGTCCAAAGGCTTTATGGAGGACCCCCCCAAAAAAAAGGACTGTTTTTAAAGGGTCTAAAAGCAGTTTATAGACCTGAACGACACTAAAAACCAGCAGAGAACCAGATCCTGTGTGAACAAATTTAGTCCCAAACCTGACAAGCTGTAAACACGTCAGATGAGGAGAGAGTTTGTTAACATGTTCACATTATAGACTCAAACAGCCGCTAACTAGCAAATAAATTAGTGACGAGTCTTGTAAAAAAGAGTGTATAAATCCTGTAATAAATTTATAGACTAACTTAAACAGGTAAATACAGAATGAATTCTGCTTTTACAACTTCACACTTACCTGAAAATTGTCCTTGAAATCCTTTGATGAGCAAAAAAAGCAAGTAAAGATGCTTCCTTTAGTCAAGCTTCCTGTCAGGGAAAACAAGAGTATCAGAACATTATTTAAAAATTAAATTACCATAGGTGAGCATTCTTAGCAGATATCCAGAAGTTTAAGTCTTTTGTGGTTTAAAATAAAAATAAAAAGGTTAAAAAGTTATGAAAGTTGCACAACAAGCTTTTAAAACAACACTGATCAAGCAATATCCCACCATACCTCAGGCCATCAACAGGGGGCATGTAGTGAAATCAGGGGCCAGATCGTTTGATGACCTTAGGTGCCGCGGAGTCCAAGCCAAGGCCTCCTGCTGGGCCTCCTGCTGGGCCTCCTGCTGGGCCTCCTGCTGGGCTCCAGAAACTCAACAGGCCAACAGGATTTGCCTGTCATGCAGATTGGTGTCAGCTAAAAAAACATTACAAGACCCCTGGAGGCAAAACTAATGCTGCTTTTCAACCGCAAACCTTCACTTTATTTTTAGCAATAATTACACGTTAAGGTTAAGGTTATATACACGCATACATCTGTTTTATTAAAGCCTCAGACTGAGCTAAATAATTCACCTAAAAAATGGCAGGCCTATATGGCTGTTGTAGCTAAATAGCTAATTTAACTGTTATTACCTAGCAAAATCTTTTAAGAGTCATAAAAGGATTGTTATTTTTTACCCAGAAAATGAGAATAAACAAACAGCTAGAGAGATTTTGTAAGAAGCCAAAAAAGAAGTAAAACCTAAACACACCGAGAATTTTTGAAACAGCACTGATCACATTAGCCAAAGACACACAGGATGCTATGGCTAGCCTTGCTAGCTAACGTTAGCCAGCTACGTTACTAAAATAATAAATAATACATATATTGCTGTAGTATTTATCAATAATCTAATGTAAATAATAATATATTAATTACAAAACATTCATAGATTAATAATCTTAATCACTTACATAGTTAGCTTCGTATGGTGTTATGGCTAATTTTGCTAACTAGCTAAATTACTAGCCGGCATCATCTTGGAAGGCCATAGATTAGCAAGTACTTATCTTATTTTAGCTAGCTAGTTATGAGCTAACATTACTGTGGCTAACTAGCTTCTCTAGCCAGCGGTTACGAGCTAAAGTGGCTAGTCTGCTAAAATTGCTTAATCGACACCCTTAGCTAACTAGCCTAACTAGCCTAACTAGCCTTAACTTTTCTTGGGAGGACAGCAGTTATTTTTAATTAGATAATCTGAGGCAACAGTATTAGCATTTTTTGGTCAATAAGTTCCTGTACTTTTCAGTTGAAAATGCCTTTTTAACTCACGTTTATAATATTTTTATTATTTATTGCGGATTAGCTAACTCTTTTTGCTATCATACCCATTTGTTTTCGCCTTAAATTAGTGTTAGCAAGCTAGTAAGGCGGCATTAGCGTTATCTTGCTAACCCAGCTAGCTAGCTACTAATAGAAGCGCCATTTGAGATTCATCTAAAATAATTTAAGAGATCAGAACAAAATGGGGATTTTTGAAAATTCACATTGAATTATTTAAATATGATGAGCGGACTTTTTCCTTTTTTTTACCTTGAAAAGGAAAGCGGTCAAGTTTTCCAACCTTATAGTTTTATCAGTCCGGACGACTGAAGTTTGATGTTGCGTTCATGAAAACAAGTAAATCTCAATTATCGACATATTTATCATTTTATATAACATTACATAAGGTCAGAGAGGACATTTCTGTTGTTTTCATGTTTGTTTTTCCTTTTATCTTTAAAGTTATCTTAAGTGGTATATTTTAGATAGCTCATAAAGCTCTAACTTTTATAAAATAATGAGTTTATGCAGATGGGGCCTCAAATATTATCTGGATGTTTGCTGAATGTAACTGTTCTTCCGTGTGGAATAGTTGTGCTTTGGATTTGCTTGAATATTTCTAATGTAAAATCATTTCATTGTATGGATTATTACTCTCTACCATTCTTCCTCCACATCTGGCAGAAGTTTAAACTATTCATTAAAATCTGCCAGAACGTAACGATGGGATCCTTTCTTCTGCGGCCTGCAGCTCGTCCCTCACCACCACCTTCAGGACAGGAACATGTTTGTACAGGAGCTTAAACACACCGAGCAGAGTCACATGTCTGTGGGACAGACAGACAGACAGACAGACAGACAGACAGACAGACAGACGGATCATCTGACAGGCAGACGGACATGGAGATGACTTTGGAGAGAGAGAGACGGCCAACTCGTCAGGCCTGCAGGACCACCATGAAGTGCAAGGACAGAGTCCATTCACACCCTCCTCCTGCTCCTCCTCTTCGTCCTCCTCCTCCTCCTCCTCCTCCTCCTCTCCACCACAGCTAATAAGCCACCTGTTAGACAACAAATTAAGTTGTTGACTGTAAAAACCGGGACAGTTTTATGTCTGTTTTTATGACAAGAAGCTTGATTATGGGAGCTGGTATTATCTGATCATTACTGTACATCCTGATGCCAGCGGGGCGGAGAGGCAGGTGGATGGTGAAGAGATATGTTGTTTATTGTCCGAGAATGAGGAGGGAGGAGGGGATGCCACGGAGGGCGGGGTGGGGGAGATACTATGCGAGGGGGGAGAGAAGAGGATGTGTCATCATGGAAAAAACAAAACATTTAAATCCTTTTACATTAACTTCTGTGGGACTAAAAGCAGCAGAACTTAGCATTTAGCATCCAGGGTGCGTTCAAGTCCCAGTTTAACATTTGCTTTGTCTAAAATTGGATGAATTTTCAAGAACTTTTTAAAAACATCAATAAAAATTTGGTGTTATTTCACTTTGAACTCAGATTGAACTGCAGAAGGCTTGGTTTTTTGTTTCTGTCTAATCTTCCCTGATTTAGTTTCAGCAATTTAATAAACATTATCCTGAGTATTTTCAGTAAAATTGGAGCAAAAGTGAAGTTT
>JAPZDV010000020.1:15179626-15196521 GCA_029814665.1 Acanthurus lineatus | reverse complement strand
TTCATTCTGGAAACTAACGTTATATATATTTCCCTTTCAAAATCGGCGAGGTGTTTTTTTTTCAGCTCCCAAATGCATGAGCGAACTGCTTGTACACTTCACAAACCAATCAGGTGGCAGTATTCCCCTTCACCTTCTCAGAGAAAAAAATGGTGATGCGAGGCCCTTTGCGGTCATATTTCCTTGCTCTCACGCTTGTAGAGTGAATGGGTTTTTTTTAATCGAATTCAAGGCTCCCTTCAGGCCTAACCCTAACCCTCCATGTCCCGTCCATACCCCCCCATCCCCCCAAAAATATTTTCTCATCAGATCTACAGGATTCACGTAGGTCACCTATTTTGGTTTCAAAACGGCGAATTTTGCAGAAAGGTGAGTGATTTTCATGCCTGATAAAATATTCAAATATATTGTTGTTTGTAAACATGGAGATGCCATGATATTAAAATACTAACCTTATCGATAATATAGCTTTTTAAAACTAGATGAATAATTTGGTTTCAATCAGAACTTTAAATATCTGGACATTTTCTATCAGAAACGAAACATGATTAAGCGGTGAAAACAAGTACATTAACCAAAAGGTGTTGACTAAACATGTCCGACCAGTGCTCCTAACAATCAAGTGGTTGATGATTCAACCTATAAAATCATTTCCTGTACAGAAATCTTCATACAAAGGACAAAAACTGCCACAACTGTCGGTTTCATCATGATGTAACGAACTGCAACAGAGATCATAAATCTTCCTACTGACCTGCTGAAGCTGACGGATCTCATCATTGAGGTCATCGACACGCCTCTGGTCCTCCAGACTGAGCTGAGAGAGCAGATCTGTGCCCAGCTCGGCCTTCAGTGACTCCCTGGTGGACTCCATGGCATGAAGGCTGGCCTCCAGACTTTGGAGACTGCGTTGCTGGAGAAGGAAGAAGAAGAAGAAGAAGAAGAAGAAGAAAGAGTCAGACACAAGTGGACTTCATGGACTGAAAGCTGTGAGAACTACAGTCGTAGATCGTGTAAACATTCCCCAAGTTTTAATTCATTCAGGTCTCAGGGATGTTAAAGTGATCACCTTGGGCATGAATGTCTTCTCTGACTGCTGCCTCTTCTCCTTCAGCATCTTCATCTCCGACAGGATACTGTCTCTGGAGGCTTTGAACTTCCTCTGCTGCGTCTCGATCTGCTGCATCTGGTTCATCAGCTGATCGATCTCATTGTTGATTCGTGGAGGAAGTGATTAAAGAAACATAAGCTGGCGTTTATTATGATAAACAGTGTCGAGTGTCTACAGGCCACAGCCGTCCATATGAGCTCTGCTGCACTGTCTTATAGTCTAAATGCATTTTTACCTTGTGCATGAAACCAAACACAGAACAGATTAAGACAAAAACACATCACACACGACTGAACACACACGTTTTTGCAGCTGCTGCTCTCATTAGTAAATAAAAAAGGTCACAAAACAACTTGTTGGCCTCAGTGGTGCAACTCCCATTGATTAGGTCTCAAAGGGGAGAGACCCTGTCATCATTAATATCAAGGCGCAGGATCAAGGAAGGCGGCACACACTCATCATTAGGCTAATTTAACAGACACGCTCATTGATCTTCCAACGCTACAACTCTCCTCTGGGCCTTTGAGGTTTAACAGAACTCAATAAACACCGAGGTCGATCAATCTGTGGCATCAAAAAAAAGGGCTAGTGAAAGTCAAAGGACTTCCCAGAGCAGACAGAGGAAATAGATGTTATTGAGACCATTTGGTAAATTTTTCAGAATGGACCAGCTGGAATCAGGACACTTACTGAACTATTAAATGATTTGCATTGATCTCTGATGACCAGACATCAAAATTTTAAAGCAGGTGCATTTTCAGACTTTTGAGAGTTGCAGCTGTGTTAAAAAATTATGAACACTCCCTGCGTGACCTCATCACTGATGGCAAAGCGAAGATGCATAACGGGAGGGACGGGCGAGGTGCAGAGGTATAATCTCATGCTTATCGACGGGGCAGAGGTGGAGAGCGAGAACAACAAGAGGCTTTTAAATAATTGATCCTGTCACTGACTCACCACCAGCAGGAGTGAAGGACAAGCGCCATGTCATCGGCTCAGTCATACGCTTCCCCCCGCCTACTCAAACACACATGTAATCGCCAGCTGCGCACATACGGCGGCGCTGGCTGCGAGTGAGAAACTACGCACAATCACACAGGTGAGCAAACACACAGATAATCATACCTGGGCGGAAGTGACCACCTCATGAACACGCACACACACAAATCCTCTCTGATCCGCCTGTTTTTGCCCCCCCATGGGCTGTCCAGCAGTGAGTCACGGCTCTGACTGATATGACCTAACATACACTAATCCTTCTTGACCTTCTCAGAGCTCCTCATTGCATCCCAATCAGCCTCCTGCTGGCTGAAGTGGCAACGTAACCCTGACGGGTTTAATCCACATTTGAAATACAGGCTCAGCCAAGTGACGCCTCGTTGTAACCGAGTGAGGACGGAGTGTTTTTACTTCTTTCACCTGAGTTTCTACAGCGAGGGAAGGCTTTAAAAAGAAACTGCACAGTGTTAGACATATTCAGATATCACCATTAAAAGGTGTTTGCCTTTTTCTAGATTTATATTTCAGTTTCCACTTAATCATAAAAAAAAAAATGAAAGCTATATGAACCAAAATGAAAAACTAGTTCACGCTGAAACTCAATATTGAAAATGTCTTAAAATATCTTTTATCTTTTCCTTCATTCAACATTTATGACACAATGAGTCACATCATCATTCTGCCTGTGTTCAATTTTCCTAAATATAATGACAATATATTTCAAAAGGGAGGTGAAGTCCGTGTGGTTAAATAAAAGTTGAATAATTCATTTTCAAATGTAGAAACATTTCATCTAATGTCATGTACTTCCTGTGTACCCCCCCCCCGGGGCGACCAGTGACATAATAACTGCTTGGTATTCATGCGTGACTCAACACATTTCACACATTAAAAGGGGATAAAAAGAAATATTCAGTCCCTCTGATAAATTGGTCATTTTGTGAAGCTTGTAAAGACACTGCATGACTCACTTTTGATTCTGGTCCTAAACTCGGTAAAAAAAAAGGAAAAGAATGAGTAAGACTTCACTGATCTGCACTGAAACATTCACAGCTTTTCATTGTCGCTAACGCTGCATAGACGTCTGCAGCACAGATGGCCATACGAGCGTGTGGCTCCAGTGTTCCTGTGGGCATCAATGATGCATCATTGTCCTGAAGAAGAAGAAGAAGAAGAAGAAGAAAAAAAAAACTATTACACTGGTTGTTTTAATAGAAAGGATATGTTCGATGTTCCTGCGAAGGTTCTCGTTGAGTTTGGCCTCCAGCTCGCCCAGCTCCTCCTCCGCCTTCCTCATGTCCTTCTGCAGCTCCAGACGAGACTTCCTGGTGTCGTAGTATCCTCCGGTCAGAGCTCCGCGGTGGCTCACCTGGTCACCTGCGAAGACACAGCAGGATGTAATGCACAGGAGAGAACGAGGGCTCCTAAAGTACCTTAATGCTTCATACAAACTGAACAAAAATACATAAACGTTCAGGGTTCCAAAAGTTAAAGATTCTGATTTAGTTTTCCATCAGAAAATACAGCGAAACACACTGGGGTCATGATTCAGACAGAGTGGATAGTTTAAAGAAAGACAGAGCTCACACTTATGTCACAGCCAGTATTTGTACTTGGTTCTTCTGCAGAAGAATTTTAGACAACAAAAGAGCTCTTTACACAAAATTAAAATAAGTCTCTTTTAATGACAAAGACATTGATCTACCTGACAGCTCAAACATTGCTGATGCTGTCTATATAAAACATATTTGACTGCCCAGAGTTAAGACTTGGAAACCACCGTGCAGACTGTTAGCTGGCTGTGTAGAAACTAACTTACAAACTTTAAACTTTTCCGAAATACATGTTTTTCTCTCTTTTTTTGAATAAATGTTCGCTGACTCACTTCTGGTCTTTTGAGAGCCACAAACCTTCTCGTGGTACCTGTACATACTGGGATCAGCTTACCTTCTAGAGTAATACAGTCCATGGTGAAAGCTCTGGCCAGCTGGGTGGAAACTTCCATGCTGCGACAAATCAGGGTCTTTCCGAACACGTGTTTGAAGGCCTTATCGAAGTTGGAGCTGTAGCGAAGCTTGCTGATCATGGGGATGGCGTCCTTACAGAGCAAAAACACACAGGTATGAAACAGCGGCACACACTACACATGCAATAAACGGTACCAAAACTGTTTGTCTTAGGATGGATAACTGTGGAATTCACCTCTGTAATCAGGGAGGGTTTTGATTTGTTACCTACAAAGTAAGAGATGTTGTTTAGGCATATTCCTTACGTTTGTCTCGGGGTAGGCCGTGTCTCTGACGTCCAGCTTGCTCAGAGGCAAGAACGTGACTTCTCCAGGCAGGTTCATTTTGTTGAACTCCATTAGTATTTTGGTGCTGACTTCGTCCGTCTCCACAATGTGATAGAACAGTCTGGAAAGAAGATGAAAGGATGCAGGGAAACGTAGAGTAACGACAACGAAAAACAGAAAAACACATTCAAGTCAACCATTGCAATATCGTCACTTTAACTACACATCAAGTTCTACTATTAAATTTCAAACCGGTCATGAAATTGGAAAGGAAAAACTACACCATCCAAACTTTCAAGCACAGGACTTTAACTGCTCTGTAGCTTCTCAGAAAGCACTTCAATCCACAGGACACATTTCACAAAGAAGGAGGAACCTTTGCTGCTTTAAAAAACTGACTTCATTCATTTGTTTTTCCATGTATTTTAAATTCTTTTTTAGCAGTGACACTTTCACTAAAAACAGCTCAAGAACTTAGCAGTGAAGATGTGAGAAGTGGTCCTCACCTGGTACCAGCTGTCACCTCCACACAAGTGTAAAAGGCAGGCTCACACTCAAAGTTATTCATGACGATGCCGTGGTAACCATTGATGACATGCTGGTTGATACCCTTACGGCGGAAATGCTCAAGGACTTTGTTGATGCTGTCAATGCCGTTGAGAATAGCCTGGAGGGTCACAAAAGAAAGAAGAGGAATAATGATCTTCTGAATCCTTTTCATCATAATAATTGATTTGTGAATCACAAAGCAGTCATGATATCTTTTAAAGCAGAACACTGTTGCAGGAAGAATTCATTACTCTCCTGTGCTGTGAAGATCTGGTGAAACTTAAGTCAAAAGTTGAAGAATAATTTCCTTAAAAAATGTTTTAGCATGTGAACTTCCAAAAATATTGTACCTAATATTGTGAGAGGGATAAAAGAAAGTTGTTTTTTTGCAACAGTAGGAGTTGCACACAATAAATTAAAAATCTGAGAGAGGACAAATAGAGTCCACCAAAGGCTGGAGACAGGATGAGTCAGCCAGCACCAGAGGAGAAGAGCAAATGCAGGATATCTGTCCATGAAGCCACAAAGTGCCTTCCTTTCATCTCAGCAGACATTATTCAGAAGTAATATTTGATTGATGGATCTGCCCAGAAGAAACGACTAGCAGCTCCTGGACGGGGCAGAGAGGAGTGAGTCATATGTAAATTTAGCTTGCTATGATAAGGTGCCAGTAGCAAGGGAGATGAATGATTCCATTTGATTTACCTATCCTGACAACTGGCTGAGTCACAAAACGAATCCTTCGCTGTATTCAGGTATTTTTGAGACAGAGGCTCTTTTTCACTCTGGGTTTGATTTTGCTTTAGCTGCCTATTTTGTCTGTCACAGCACGGAAATCAAGTGCCTGTGTTGAGGTTCAAAAGATGTGCAGAACGACACCTCCGGCTTACATCCTGAGGAAAAGATAAGCGAGTGTGTTTGCACAATTGTAATCCTCTGAAAAGGAATTTCCATTTCTGCGCTGACACACTCTCACGTCCGAACGTTAGGCATCCTGCGGCGGCGTTATGCAAGTCAATAATTACGCAGTCATGTACAGTGACACGGACCTTGCCGGTGGCGGCTCGAAGGAGCTGCTGCTTCTTCTCCAGGTCCTCTCGTTTGGCTGCCAGCGCCTGCTGCTCTGCGTTCTCCTCACGCCACAGGTAGCTGGACAGACACAGACAATCACACACTGTTACACTTATGTCACCAAAAAGATCAGGAGCAAACTGAAGCCCTGGTCCTTGTAAAAGACGAGGCAGTCAAATATGAAGACAGCTAAAAACTGGGACAGTGTACTGAATTGTTCTGTGTTTAAAACAACCTTTAATGCCATGTAATATTGAAATAAATAAAAACATTTAAAGGACGTTTTCGAGTTGATTTTGTTTTTGAGACGAAGGAGGACAAACTGCAACTTAAACAACATAATTCCTTGTCCATTACTTTATATAATATCTATTTCAAACAAAATCCATTTTTGTCTATTTACATAATCCTCAGGTGAAACATCAGTTTCCTTAATTCTTGCAAATAAATTACATTTGATTAACTAAAACAATCAACAGCCAAATGAGTCTCCCTCTTGTTTCAATTATGCTAATTTTTGTCATTTATTCATAGTTTTAGATTAAACACACTACTAACAGCTCGCAGCTGTGGGTTTTGTTTGTTATGTTCTTTCTATCAAAGTTGTCATTATGCTGCCTTTCACTCACAATGGAGTCAATATCAGACAAAAACAGACCTATTAAATAAATATTAGTTTCATTTAGTGATGATAATGAGGGCTCGCTGCTGAATCTCATCTAGTTTAATTAAAAAATAACATTTAAGACATTCTTTAAAGTTTTAACTTAAAAATGAAAAACAAACAAAAAACCCTTTTGTATCATCTGTTGGAGAAAATGTGATGCAAAGACTTTTATTTGTTGTGTCTCAAGATGCATGAAAGCAGCTGTCATAACGAGATTTCAACCAGAAACCCACGACACAACTCATCCGCCCTGGAGGGGCTTTTTAAAGTCAAAAAGGTGTCTGGCAGCAGAGGAGCGAGGCATCATCCTCTCTTATATAAATGAACCTCATTGTTTAAGAGGACAGAGGAGGCCTGCTGACATTCACAGCAGACGATACGGTGAGACGTTGCCAAGCGGAAACAGCATATTGGCTTAAAGAAAGGGTAAACAATTCAACCTTTTATCTCAATGTAAGATGCAGGTATGACTCATGGGAAGATGAAAGACGAATCTCAACATCAAATGATGTTATATATACATAAAAAAATAAATTAAGTTCAAAAACATCTGAGATGTGAGACTAAAGGGAGTGAAGGTTACTGGGTGAGTTACAGTTCTTACTTTCTTTCACTCTGCAGCTCATCTTTCCTGTTCTTTACTTCATAATACTTTTTGTCCAGTTCCTCAACGCGGGTCTTCACCTCATTCAGATCTTGATCGAGTTTCTAAAAAGACAAATAAAAAAGTGGGTCAGATACATTTCTGCTGTCAAGAGTTTAGAATAAAACCACAGAAAACTTTTACAGGCAAATACATCTTTGGTTCTTTGGTTTCCACCACAGTGATGAAAGAAATTACTCTTAAAAAGGGGATTTCTTAAAAAGCAGACCTTCTATTAAACTCCACATCTCCTTCGTTAAGAACTGGAGCAAAAATAAAACAGTTTTGTGTCGTCTTACGTTGTACTGCTCGAGATTCTTCTCCTTGTTGGTCTCCGTGTCCTCCAAGTCTTTGTGAATGGCTGCGATCTGCCTCTTCTTATCATTGATGGCCTGGTCCAGAGACTTCAGCTCCTTTTTAATCCACTTGTCTCTCTCTTCCTTGGAGGTGAACTGGCTGCCTCGACCCTGTTTGGCGTACAGGTCTGTCCTCTCCTGTGTAGCTTGTGCCAGTCTAAAAAACAGGTGTGACAAAATGTTTGAAGGTAAATCACAAGTTCCCACAGGAAGCCACGTTACTAAACCATCTTAATTCCGGATTAATGTGTAGACGTGAACAGTTAACAGCCTTGTTAGTCAGAGTTATACATTCATAATTCCTCATTTCTCTACACATGCCTGTTGCTTTAATCATTTACATAAAAACGACTCTGCGGAAAATTCCACAAATACCTCATGTGCATCCACCTCCTGACCCCTCGCCTTATCTAAGTGTTTTCAAAATGCGAGAAGTGACTCATCGAGTCATACCTGGTGACGAGCCGCTCGAGGGACCGTGGCTGACAATGAATCATCCCTACCTGGATATGCCCCGCTCCTCTTTTTCCTTCACCATGTTGAATTTGGGTTCAGTCTCCTGCAGCTCCTTCTGCTTCTCCTCGATTTTCTCCAGCAGCTTCTGACGCTCCTTCAGCAGGCGTTTCTGAAAGAGCAAGAGAAAAGGAAATTTAACTACAAATATTTAAAATGTAGGATGTGGCGAAGAGGAGTGGAAAAGAAAAACTAAACAGGATAAGCTGTTGTAAAGAAATATGGAGGAAACATGATTTTAAAACGATCCCACAATTATCCTTTTATTTTTTTTAACCACCCCTACTGCTCAGATGCTGTAACTCATATTGAGTTTGAACCTTAATCAATACTCAACAATGTGGATCCCACTCAGCCTCGATGTATTTTAAAGGACTGTGTGTCCCAATGTGCTCATTTCTGTTAAATTAAGTATAATAAGCATGTATTTACTTTATTGTATATAATATGTGTAAAGATAAATTTATAAAGTAAGAACAATAAACTTAAAGTCCTACTACTATAAATGATGTTGCTTCTAAACAACAAAAACATAGATATATCAAGCTCCAACTTACTTTGGATACATTATATTCTTAAAAGGGTAAAAAGGGGATTTTGAGGACAGAAATTATAGTAAATGCAAAGTATTTTTCCTATGTAGAGCAAACCCGCTACGAAAAATTCATGGTTTCGATATTTTAACATCATTCCTTAACCTTCCTCCTCCAGTTTCATTAAGCAAACACAGCTTTCACCTAAATCCCCCCCCTCCAGCAGCAGGCTCGCCCAGCGACTATGGATTTTGACAGATTTTTCTATGTGGGTGCTGAAGGTGGGTTGTCATCTCGCAGGTATTAAAGCATCTACTTTCTCTCTCATAATGAAAGCCATTTCAAATCAGAACCATCAGCAGCCAGTGACGCAGTTCTGCTTTCCTTGCTTTTCATTTTGCTCCAGTAACTTTTGGCTGATGCTTTGCCAGCCGTCGCCAGGAGGACTTAATCCAACCAACGGCCAGCATGCAGCCTGGGACCCATCACGGTTCACACACACACACACACACACACACACACAGACTGAGCATATAAAGCCGTTATGTATGATTATAGTCTTCATCCTCACACGTGCACACGAACACACACTGAACACACGGCCATACGGAGGGTGATCCATGCCAGCTCTGTACACATAAGCTCATGCCAGGAATGATGTATAGTGAAGCTGATGGCAGAGTCTGATGCACAGGCTGGAGCTTCCTTCGCTTTGGTTCCCAAATTTATCCCAGAATTGGACGGGGAAAACATCCTACTGAAAGAATTAGCACAAAAACCGCCAACTCTTTACGTTTGGCCAGATTCTTGTTTTAGTGAGGACACACACTAAAACAGAGAACTACACAGACCGGTGCTTTTTCATTTGTTGATGAACTCATAAGGTCACTTGTCAGGAAATTCAACAGCAATAAATCTGTAAATAAATAATAAGTTAAAAAAAATAGACTCTTGGTGCTGGTTTATGTTCAGAAACTGTGAGGCTCTCCTTGCCATTCTGATCCAAATTACTGCAAAACCAAAAGCACAATATGTACTTTTTCATGTTAGAATGGAAAAATAATTTAAGGAAATCACTTTTAGAACAATGCGGGCCTTAACGGTTGCTAATTTTTAATAAGAAGTGCAAAGTTGCACTAGTTTCCCTCTTTCAAACTAGTGACAGGGATGAGTATATTGGACAAAGACAACCATCCATCTCTACATACACTGATGGTGCATGGAGAGGGGGAGGGGGAGTTTTGCTGGTGCAGCATCACGTGTGGAGAGTGACGCAGATGGGAGGCTTCCGTACCCTCTGTTCGCTGTTGCCTGCCAGCTCGTCCTGCAGGTCCTTGGCCTTCAACTCGAGCTTGGTCCTCTGCTTGATTTGCTCCTGGCGCTCGGCCGATAGCTGCTCCCTCTCTTCCTTCATGGCAGAGATCTTTGACTTCAGCTCTCGCACAATACGCTCCGTCTCCTGCAGAGAGGGAGGCGAAATAAGGAAACAGGCCGTGAGACTTAATTCGAAGGATGGTGAATACAACAACTCGCTTCCTCTTCCGCTATTACTCAACTGTCCATTTACTTACCACATACTGTCAGGAGATTTGGATACATTAGCCCTTAATGTAGCATGTTAAATTAATATGCCGAGGCATGGAGGCCTCCTTACAATCAGACAAACAAACGAAGATCGTAAAGTGGAAGAATAAAAAGCTATAAATAGTAAAGAGCAGCTTCTTTATTGTATTTCTGTTTTTTTAGTGCTTTAAATTTTAATGGATATAAGTCAAAGAAAATAATACATTAAGCCCTCAGATTAGCAGATAATGTCGCTGTAACAGCAAATCTTAGATATCTGAGTACTTTGGTGGAAGGTGCAAGGTGGAATTTTTTACCTCGACTTTGTCTCGGGCATCTTGCTGAGCGTCTCGCAGCTGTCTGGATTTGTCTCCACATGTCTCTCTCTTGGAGGACAGCTAAAAAAACAGCCACACAAAATACAAAGTCTTAGTTTTGAAGCAGAATGCAACAGAAGAGAAAACTTCATTTTTAGGGCAAATACCAGTGATTGATGGTATTCTTTCATTCATTTATTAAACCACAACCACTAACTTTCAAATGTCTGCATACCTATGGTAAACAAATGCAGTTAAACTACTTTAAATTAAGATTTATAGTCTGAATCACATGCATGATCAACAATATCACAAAATTAAAGCAAAATACGAATCAAAAAGAGTAACACGTTAATAAAAGACTGGGAAGAAATAACTGAAAGAACAGAGTCTGGTACATGCAGGGTTCAGTCAGAGGATGAACTAAAAACAAACACACACACCGTCAGTGCCGTTGCTCACCAGCCAATGACTAATGTACAGTATTTTGGCTGTTTCGTACACTCTGTGCAGGCCTCATCTGTTCAGTACATACATCTCTTTTTCTAAGAGTGTGTTACCTCATCGAGCTTGGCGCGAGTCTCATTCAGCTCCTGGTTGTAGATGGTGTATTCCAAGGCCCTTCTCATCTTGTCCCACTTCTGGTACTGAGCCAGTTCCTCTTTCTCATCCTCCAGGGTGTGTAGACGCTCCTCGATGTACTTCAGCAGCTCATTGATCTTCTCTCGCTTCCCCTCTGAGAAAAAATACACAACAGGTTTTTATTTCTAAAGTAAAACAGTGAGCTTTATTTTCTGGGATTAGCATAATAAACATTATATGTTACAAAATTTTAAATGGCCCTTGATAGGAAAGAGGCCCCCCAGTCTTTACCTAAGGCTGATGAAACTTACTATGTTCATACTGTTAAACACTATGAAACCTTTTTTAAAAACATTTTGACTAAACTGAAGCAAAGCAGACACAAAACAGAACTCCTTCACACATGAACAAAGGCATACAATAACAACCACAATTAAAGGAAGTTTGTGAACAATGTTAAAAAGTTTTTACCTGTCTCCTTCATGAGAGAAATACTCTCCTCCTTACGCTCATCATACACCCGAGTCCCTGCCACTTCTCTCAGCAGCTTCAGACGCTGGGAGTCAGGCGCTGTGGCCATTTGGTTGATCTGCACAACATAAACAAGTAACACATGAGACAGATAATATATCCTGCTGCTAAATGTAAAGGCTTTCTTGCTTGAAAAACTAAAGACTGCAGATACAGATGTCAAGTTTTAATTTTACAAGTTAACATGTATCTTTAAATCAGTGACATTTTGCATTGAACATAACTGGAAAAAGTCATCTCATCATGGACAACCAGCATGCATTTTATCGCTAAAAAATAAATAGCTTATGTTTAACAGCTGTCAAGTTGAAAAGCACTACTTTCTCACCTTTCCCTGCTTGACAATGTAGTAAGGGTTACTGCGGGAGAAGCCAGCACTCTCCAGAAGGTTCATGACATCATTCTTACTGCAACAATCCCATAAGAACGAGTCATTACAAGGATTCAGAAAGCTGTTATTTCCTGCGATTACATGGATAGTCGACCAACAGCAATACTTACGTCACCATCTTTTTATCCAAGAAGTACTGGTCCTTCTTTGCGCCAATGACGCGGCGAAGGGAGACTTCCTCTTTGTCGATCTGGAGAGAGAGAAATTATGACTGGTCAAGAGGAGAATCACACACAGCAGCAGAATTGGCTGATTATGTCACAGTATTACTAGGCTACATGATTACAGTTTCACACCCAGTTAAGAGCAATTTTTGGATTCGACAGTGGTGTAAACATCCGGCCTTTCTCATCAGAATAATAAGCACTGTGTGTACTGATGGCAATGTGGCTGCAGTCAGTGGTCAAAACAGTCGTCAGCAGTTTAGGGAGATGGCTCCATGTAAACTGGACAACATAATATGGTGAAACTGAACCATTCACTGGCAGCCTGAACTGTAGATACTGAGGAAAGTTGATTTTAAGGTGATTTAAAGGTGGTATCGAATCTGGTACTTTGTCATGTGCACTGATTTGCATTTTTTTAAGTATTGGAATAAATGAAGGTGAAAAATTGGCTGAGTGCCGAACTGTACTTTTTTAAATGCTAATTTGTCACAAGCGTATATAAAAGTGCACAGTAACACATTAAATCTCACAGACAACATAACGCACATTTAAGCTTATAATTGGCCAATCCAGACAGCATAGTAATAAACAGGTAAACCTCTAGCTTTAGCTTAAAACTGCTTTAATAATCAAAACAACCAGGTAGGCATCACTTCAAAGAAGTATTCACTACATGCACATGTAGAAAACAGAATTATTTCAGAGGCTTATTTGAAAGAAATTAACCAGTGTGTCTGTAGGAATAGTAATTGGACCAATATAAATTTTTTTGCCATTCCTACCGGTAGCCGGTTGTCAGAGTTGTCAAATATAATCTCCACAAAAGCTGAAATGACACGAGGACCAGTTCCCTCCTGTAGTGACAGGGGAAGAAATACATATTTAACACAATATTTAAATGTTTACATCTATTTATAATGTTTCCTACTGTATAATAAGTATTTATGAATATGAACATGTAATTTAACATTGCCTATACTTACGTGCAGCAGGGCCAAGCGCTGTTCAGGTCGTAGGTGACTGAATTCATCACTGAGCACAAACTGGATGGCTACAGAAAAATTGAGAAGCCACAGGTTTAGAGAATAAGGAATAAATTTACTGACACTTCACTGAAAGAAAAACTGTTATGTTGTTATGTGCTGATATTCCTCAGGGTTTACATACCATAGAAAAAGTTACTTTTTCCTGACCCATTTCTTCCAACTGTAGCAGAAAAAAACAAAACAAAATTGGGACATTGTTATCAAGTTTAGAGTCACACACATGAGACAAGTCTGTTGCACATAATATTGATCTGTCAGTTTATGAGCTTCAAATTAGAGTACAACCCTTAATGCATTTTCCATAAAAGCATGTGCAAAAAGTTTATGTGCACACATACTCACCGATGACATTGTGTTTTGGACTGAACGGGTCTACCACCGTTTGGTACCTGTAACTTCGGAACCCCTGGATAATGACCTGCGCAAGCATCCAAAAGTCCAGAGTGAGAACAACATACATAATACTCTCCTATTTAAAAAATAACATTCAAGGCATAACTTTTTGTAGCGAAGTTAGGCAAAAAGACTTGATGGCAAGCCAGGAACTATTCCTAAATACAGCAATATAAATTGACTTCCACCTTATATCAGACCCACAGTTTACAGAGCGCTGACATTAAAATGATGTTTGTAACATTTTAGCACCAATTACAGAACAATTCCTGTACAGAGGTCAGTTTAGTATTGAACCCTATATGAAATGATGCCTAGACTGTTCTGGGGAAGTACTGTATGACAGCATAATGAATGCTAACTGTGAGAATTAAATCTGTTCCCATACTGGGAACTTCATTCATGCTTGGGTGAAGGAGAGAAACCCTAACCAATACCATACAGGACTTTTATATTAAAATCACTGGGCTTTTCAGCCTGAGCCAACATTCATGATGATTGACAAGACTTTGATCACAGTTATAAACTATATTAGATGAATAGAATTAAATTTGGTTCTACAAAGTTACATACAAAACCGTATTATCTTTATCCACAGCATCAAAACATACAAGTAATGGGTCACGCTTTCATAAAGGGGCCTTGACTGCCGGCTACTGTGTGCGCTAGTTTTCATTCAGTACGGTAACACGTTAGCAGGATTGCTAGCGGGATAAACCAAAAGTTGGACAACCACAACAATATTTGAGCTCAAATTTGCATGTAATGACACTAGCTACGATACCGTATTGAGCAATCGAAATAAGATGGCGATAAATTTGCTAATACAACGTTAGCCTCTTAGCGTTATCCTAGCATCCTGCAAAGGAGGATGGGCAATCCAATACCGCACTATTCCAAGTAGCCTTAGCTAGCTAGCTAGCAAGCTAGCTGTTTAACATGCAGTTGACCTATATTTGGTTTTGCATAGCTCTGCGATGAAATTAACGTTAGACTGGTTGTAAAAACATCGATATTCCGGGCACAATCATTCCGTGGAATAACGTAAATATAACCTTAATTTTTCGCTAGGCGAGTGATAGTCGGCAACATGCAACAGTCTGGAATCGCTAGCTTACCTGTTTGATGTACATGGTTGTCTAAGCAGCGCGTCTCCTTTGCTGAATTTGGAGATTAGTTCCCCTCCTCCACAAACACGGAGAAGCTGGGGTTTTTAATGACCCAAACTTGAAAAATATATTGAAATTTGATGCATTCAAAATTGGTGAAACACTGTGAAGCAAAAGAGAATAACATGGAAAATGGCGGCGGGGGCGGGATGGAATGGACCATACCATTATGTGAAAACAGGGTTGTAACTATAACTAAGTGATAAATTAGATATGTCAGTGAAATATTTTAGATAAGATTTAACTTCTAAAAAGAGAACATCCTCTTTTGTCGTAACTGTAATATTTAGTCATCGAGTATTTTTGTACAAACAACAAGTTTACACGTTTGCTACTTATGTACCTCCCTATTTGAACAGTTGGTACTGTCTGACTGTCTGTCTTCTAGGCGCCAAAGACAGAAAAGAGGCGATGGAGCGTTACTTGAATTAAAGTAACGCAGGAAAAATACTTTTTGTAATCGACAAAGCTGATCTCTTTGACACATACCTAACTACTCTCTCTAAAATATCTTAATATCTAATAATTATTCTATCTATTCACTATTGACAATCTACATTGTCAACAATGAATTTGAATTAAATGTTTTAATGGCTGCTTTTCCAAAATCTGGTGTTTAAGTTCTCATTCATTGTTTGTTAAGGTATCATAAGGTTAACTTGCACTAACTTGTTTACCTATAATCAAAAAACTATGCAAAAGCTAAGTGCTCATAGGCTAACTGAGTCTCTGCAGGTGTCACTGTTGTCCTCATTTTGTATTTAGGCATTTCCTGTCAAAACTCCAAATGCAAGGTTTTTAATTTTCATTTATCTTGCTGTTTTGTGGGAATAAACTTGTAAAAAACCTTCTTATAAAATTCCATTCGCAATCCCAATTCAACTTTATAACAAAGATTACATGACAACAACTTCAATTTTTGTGGTGAAAGCATTTATTAAACACTTATTAACATCAACATCATTGGAAAAAAAAAATCAGACAGATTGGTTATCTTTCAAATAAATTAGGGTTCAAATGCCTGACTGTATTTGTGAATAGGCAAATAAATCACAATATCAACCTAAGGCATGTATATTGCAGTTTTATCAGTGTGCTGTGCTGTTCAGAAGACAGGAAAACAGCATCCACGTCTGCAGCCCACAGACTCCATCGGCCCATCGATTGAAAACTCTCCAGTCTACCTGCCCTGCTGGTTTCAAGACCAGGCACACAGACAGCATTATTATTATTATTATTTTTATTATTATTATTATTATTATTTTCAAGTAAGACTACAAGCAGTCACAGTTCTTCTTAAGGCAGTGCAGTTATCGGGCTCAGTTTGAACTGGTGGTGGACGGGGGCCTGCAGGCAAGAGGTAGGGAGGGTGAACACGGACGGCTCAAAGTTTTTGGTGTTGAAGGTGGTTGCAAATTCGTTGGCAAAGAAAGAGGCAGACTCCGGGGCACAGGGCGTGGCTGGTTCGGGTGTGGCGGCGTGAGCAGGGGCCGTGGAGAGGACCTCGGACTCGAACTGCAGCAGCTGGCCCATGAAGCTGAAGTTGGGCGAGATGACCGCCCGGCGCTGCTTGATGATGTCGAAGGCCGCGTCCAGCCGCAGCTGCTGCGTCCTCATGATGTAGGCCATGCAGATGGTGGGCGAGCGTGAGATGCCCGCCTCGCAGTGGACCAGGACCTTTCCCCCTGATTGTTTCACGTGATCTGGAAGGAGAAGAACAAGGAGACAAGGGAACGTTATTGATCTGTGGTGAGTTTTAATTACCTATCATCAAATTTCTCCTTTAAATCAAACATCAAATCAATTGAGGCCAGGTTTTATGTTTTGTTCTGTTTGTGTGTGGTCATAAACAGTGAATAATATGTGCAATGTGCAATATGCGCAATATGTGCAATATGTGTTATCTCAATTCAATTCTCTGTTCTCAATTCTTTATTATTTGTCACATACACAATTATACACAGTACAATGCGCAGTGAAATGTGCTTGGTACCAGCATCC
>JAPZDV010000020.1:15168110-15178483 GCA_029814665.1 Acanthurus lineatus | reverse complement strand
CCCTGCTGCTTTTGCCCCCCCACACCCCTCCACCCCCCCGGTTCATCAGCAAATCCCCCCCACCACCACCACCACCACCTGCATGCATGCATGCAAGCAACCGACGACTGTGCTTTCTCATTGTGTGTCAGTCAGCGAGCTTTCATCCTCCACCCAAACATCATAAACAACAGCGTTTTGCGTGTCAGTCAGCCCCCCCCAGCCTCCTCCTCCACCTCCTCCCCCACCTCCTCCTCCACCCAGCCATTACTAAACACGTACAGCTCACCCGGTTGTCACACTGACTGGATAGACCCGGCAGAGTAAGCCACCGAGATTAGGCCCGGGAGGCGATGACGACATGGGAGCGTCTTTTTCAAGCTAAGACTCAGGGTGGAGAGGGGGGGGGGAGGGAGGGACGGAGGGGGGAGGTCGGAAGGGCACGGGGGAAGTGAGCAAATCCTGAATGAAAGCAGACTGGCTGGATAAGTCCGGTGGGGGCCTGAGAGGAGGCGATGAAGTTAAACTGATTACAGCTGGGTTTCTTATAGCAGCCCTTTATTTGTGAATGGTAGCAGGTGAGCGGCGGCGACGGCGGCCGAGGGGCAAAAATAAACACATCTATGTGTTTAAGAGACTTCGACTGTTAAGACCTCTTCAAGTGATGCTGCACTATAAATACACAGACGCTGAGGTTTATGTTATTCCAGGAAAAAGACTCTATCTTGGTAGTGGTGGTGTATTTACTTACCGTTCTAGTTTTAGGTGTTTGGTCTCCAGTGGCTATTTTAGATTTCACATTCAGACCTTTAAATGCAACTCCCTGTAAATGAGGAAATGGAGGATAAAAAGCAAATTTCCTTCCACTCACCAATAAACTCTATGGCCTCCTGGAAGTGGGAGCTGATGTCGGCCATGTGGCTGTCCTCCACGGGGATCCACTTGTAGTCGTAGTGGCCCTTGGCGGGCTGCAGGTCCCTGCGCGACACGTTGAGCAAGGCCGTGATGTGAAGGTCGCTGAGATAGTCCTGTCTGGAGGCGTGGTAGGCACTACCGAGGTAGAGGAAAGGCAGGATCTCCACAGGTTTACCCTGAAAGATGGGGTAAAAAAAAGGGGGGAGGGGGTGAGCTTAATGCAAACAAAGACTTGAATATACAAGACAAGACAAAGCAACCGGCCTCTGAGAATATGCACGAATCGGTCCAAGCCATAATATCCAAACACCTGCCGGCCCAAGAAGCTGCAGAGCAGAACATCGTGTTCCTGTGCAGACATAATGCAGCTGCACCAATGGATTTCCCCCTACTAATATGGAAACCATTGAGTGAAATAACCTCCCCTGCCCCCCCCAAACCAATCAACAGACACAATAGAGTGTCCTCTCATAAGTAAAGCAGCCACTTGTTTTCTGTTTGAGCAGCGAAAGAGAGAGAAGAAAGGTCAGAGATGAAAAAAGGTGTCCTGATGTGAGCTGGACACCATCGAGTGGTCTTTCCCCCCTTTTGTGAGCCACATATAAGAGACAACCAGGGGTGGGGGGGGGCAGTGAAGGTCACAGAATATCATGTGTATGTTGAGAAAATGTTTTGATGCCAAATATAAACCCCACTGATGTCAGGAGCTGTTTTATTTTCTGTGTGTGTGTGTGTGAAAGAGTGTGTGTTTCTGTACCTGATCGTAATCTGGTTTGTGGTGAGGAAGCTTCTCCATGTGGCTGTTGACTCTTTTCTCAGTTTCAGTTCCGATCTGGTCGACGGTTTTCACCTCAGTGCAAAGTTCAGGGTATTGGGAGTGGAAGTTCTCATATCCTCCTGTGAGAAAATGGGGAGGAGGGGGGGGGAAACCCATGAGCACGTACTGTAATAAATACGCTTAAAATAAGTCTCTGAAACACACACACACATAAACAAGCGAATCTTGCGAAATAGCAGTGTTTATGAAACAGTCTTAACACCGGATTATGACCTTTATAACCTGATTATAAGCGCGTAATTAATTACAGGAGCCCGCAGTTGAAAGACCGGTAATCCTTTTAGCGCAACATCCTGAGGGCGCAGAGGTGACAGACGGAAATGGATGTGTTTCCACACATTAAAAACAACCTCAATGGATCTATTTAACAAAAAGAAATAGTTAAATTTAATTAATTTCTTCTTCTTTTTTTTAGTTTTTTGTTTAAAAGTCATTGCGCCAGTCATTTGCCTGCGTTTCTCCCGCACTGACTCATCCGCTCCGTTGACGCACGGAGCTCCAAAAAGTGAGAGAAAAATGTTGTCGACACTGACGAGAAGGATAATGACAGAAAGATGACTTGGCCTTAATGGCATCTGGTTAATAAATGAAAAAGTAAAACGACAGATCTTGAAACGGGCCTTTGTTTTGGTCCTTAAAAACAGGAGACACTCGGGTCTTTAGAATAAAAGCGCAGTTTTACATTAATAGTGTTAATCTTCTATTAAACTACATGACTGACATGTATTTTTTAGTTCGTGAGACATAATTCAGTTAAATACTGCTTAATTAAAAGACATTATCATGACAAAATAAAAGTTATAAATATCTAAACTGTACTTTACCGCGTTGGCTCTCTTATAATTTGTTTTCAAAGCGGACATGAATTAATTTTGTGAAACAACAATTAGACAAACTATCTTAATTTTCTTAAATTTTCTAAAAAATAATTAAAAAATAAACTCTCACCTTTCAGGAAACAGATGCTCGCCCCGCTCGCTAGATGTGACAGAGTGTTTATTACTATTTGTGCTACACTGTCCTTTTTCAGCTTTTGCCAGTGGGACGTCCGGTCATCCAGAGCCACGATGGCCGATATGCTCCCCTCCCGAAGCCGAAACAGGGCTTTCTCATCCGGGATGACAAACTGCAGAGGCACCGGTCCTCCTCGAGACCTCCGGACCACCACCGAGTTGAGATTGACATTGACAGAGCCTCTGATGTTAGAGTTCGTGAATGAGAAATAAGGTCGGCAATCCACAATAAGGCAGCTCCCGCACTCCTTCCTGATGATTTTCCTCAGACGCCGGCAGTCGATGCTGGAAACTTTCATTTTTGACGTCTAGGAGTTTTTATTTTATTGCCTAAAGAATAAACTGGATGACTCCCGGTCGGCGGATACGGGCGAGTAAGGAGTCCCGTGCGCGTCTGTGCCTTCATGTCCTCCAAGGGGATTCCGGCCGATCAGTTTTATGTGAATGGGACCTCCGGTTCCTGACGTCACGAACCATATATGGACACCGACGAGGTGTGATCGCAGCAGAGAGAAACTCCGCCCACATCTACGACTTCCAGTGACTCCGCCCACCGTGCTGGTAAATAAAAAAAAAACACCACCACTACGTGTGTTTGATTCAAGAATTACTCACCGTGCGTCCTCAGCAGCGCGTCCTTTCGGTTTCAGGTGCACTTTGTGTTCAGAGGACGGTGTTTTTGTGACTTTAATAATAACCATAACAAGAACTAAACACCTCTGTTCATGCTGTCTTAGAAAAATATGCAGTTTTTTTAAAGTCAAAACTGCAAATCAGAGGAGAAAAAAGCACATTTTAATGCCTGAGAAAGACACAAACACGACCACGCAGCTTAGAAATAGAACAGTCATGAAATATGATGATTAATATGAAATAAAAAGATCAAAATATGGGTTATATCTCAAAAATAGTGACAGATGAGGAGAATCATCTCTGCTAGTTTGCATTAATATGTGATTATTATTCTGCTAAACTACAAAAGTGACCTACATTTTTAAGTTTAATAAAGCAAAATAACATTATATATAATGATGACAAACACTCAGCTCTATTTAAAAGGAGTTATACTACCAAGAAATATGTGCTACAGAAATTATTTTGTTGTCTGTATTCATTAATATGAGTAATGTTTTATTTGTTAATCTGCAAATAATAAAAAAAAAGGTCAGAATTTTCATTAAGTCTGAGAAGTGACTAATTTTAACTCATATAAAACGGAAAAAAGCTGCAAATCCACCGATTAAATGTTGGAACAAAGAAATGTGAACTGCTTAATTGCTCAACTAATCTTATAAGACCTGATTCAATAAAGGAGGGTGTGGTCAGAAACTATACAAATAAACTCATAACTGTGTTTCCACACAAACACACACACACACACACACACAAGGAGACATTACACAAAGGCATTAAAGTGATATTGTAGTAAAATAATTAACAGAAAATGAGTCACTGTGACTTTAAATGTCCTCCCAAGTTGTCACTTACAGGGATTAAACAGCAAATAAAACAAACCAAGCTCACTTCACTTCCTCAAAATAATCCCTGAAATGTGATTATTTAGTTATTTGTTTATTTGTTTGTTAAAAACATTGTGAATAATTTTCCACACAGCAGTAATTTCAAAACTTTTCACTCATATTTCACTACATATTTAGTTTTTTTCTTCGTTTAGGGAGTTTTGTCCTTGTAAGAAATAAGAGTCTAATGACAGAAAGTGCCTTAATCTTTACAGATTATAAAGCCTGTTGAAGCAAATTTTCATTATTTGTGATCTCTTGCAAATAAAACTGACTTGTTTTGACAAGAAAAGCTCAGCAGCTTCACAACAAGAAGCTGACGAGACAAATTCGACCTCTAACTTCCGTTCGGTTCCCATGTTTAGTCCGCTGAACCTGCCTTATATCCCAAAGCATAATCCTAATCCCTCAAATGAATTAACAGGTTTAAACGTCACAGTGCGTGCACTCACATGACGCGCAGTCGATCCTGACGAGGCGTTCAGGACTCTGTTTGAGTTTTGTTTTCATGCATGAGTGTGTGTGTTTACATTCATTCATACATGTGGAGCTAACGGCAGCTTTTAATCCATGAAATGTGAGATTACAGGATAAAAACCTCAGAGAGGGACGTCACATGAACACACCAGCACAACCAGGCCCTTCTGTTATGTTCACAGCTGCTTTTATTCAAGTAGCATTCAGACATTTTAATAAATATTCTTATTTCTCAGAGGATAAATGTCCCTAAATATGACAGCCAGTTAGCTTAGCTTAGCATAAAGACTGGAATAAGGGGGAAACGGCTAGCGTAGCTCCGTCCAAACTGGAAAACTAACTAAATAATATTTTATATCTAATTTGTAGAGAACTAAAATGTTAAAAAAATGGCAGTTTGTTACTTTATGGGGACTTTTTGTAGAAATTAATCAAGTAAACTGTTGATATTTGGAGTATTACAGGTGTTATTTGGTGAGAGCGAGGCTAACTGTTTAGCTAATGCTACTTAAAGCCGGCTGTACACACCTGAGAGTTGCATCAATCTGCTCATTGAACCTTCAGTAAGAAAGTGAATTATTGCATTTCACAGAACACTGAACAACTGATTTGATAGATTTAAATGAAAATGGCTACCTGCCAAACTTCTTTTTCTAAATTATAACAACATTAGACTTAAATTGCTATTTGTAACAGAAGCTAATTGGCTAATTTGACTGCAAATCTGAATGTCTGACCTGTAACGAACTGTCTGTATTTAAAAATATGTTTGTTTAATAGTCACTTTCCCATCAAAACATGAATACAAACAACACAACACAGTGAAAAAAGCCCATATTTTTCTCAAAAATCCTCACTTTTACCTCTTTAAAGTACATATTTATGTCAGTGAACATATCAGTGTCAGAGCCCGTTGTTTACAAAATGCTGTCAGTGGAACGGTGAACCTTGAATGTGAGTTTTTTTCTCTGATAAACATGAAATGTGAGCACACATGATGTAAACTGGAGGCACTGAAAGCCTCTTTGGTCAAATGAATCCGGTAAATGTGTGTTACATCATGTTGTGTCTGCTGCATGAATGCGTGGGAATAATAACCGCATCAAAACACACAGAAAAAGAGAGAAAGAAGAAAAAAATGTGACACACGAAACGTAGAGGAGACACACACACACACAAACACACACACACAGTGATACACACATGCAGATGGACTAAAAACTTTAAAAACCCAAAATAACAATAATAAATATTAGTAAAAATATAAAAATAAGAAGCCGCCTCTTTCAGCAGTTCAGAGAGGACTGTGGCATCCTGCACGCTGAGCTGCCTGCCTGTGATTGGCTGAAGCTGAATGGATGGATGAATGAATGAATGAATGAATGAGTGGACAGACAGACAGACAGGTGACAGATAGACGTATGTATGGATGATGGGTTGATTAATAAATGTACCATAGGATGAGCCGGGCGGAGACGAGCCTGGATGGCGGCTGAGGATTAGCGGGACAGCAGGCAGCGTGCCATATGGTCCGGTCTAATCTGGGCCCTGTGACATCACGGCCGATGAGCGGGGAGGCCCGCCATCCGTTTTCCGGTTTTCCGAGCTCTCGTTTCATTACAGGGTTCGTTAGTGTCGGCTGTAAATAACGACATTTAAAACTGAGACGAGCAGGAGAAACGTTCAGTCTTTTATGTCTGATTTTCCTTTTTATTATTTCTTTCTGTGTGTGTGTGTGTGTCTCCTCTGCTGTCACATCAGTGTGTGGAGTCCATGCACTTCCCTCTAACAGGATTGCTTCAGTACATCAGTGACTCTGCGCTGTAGCTAATACATTTAGGAAGCAGGCAGTCATTTTTTTTGTTTGGTTTTAAGCCGGCCACAATCCTGCAGGCAGTCAGTCAGTCAGTCAGTCAGTCAGTCAGCCAGTCAGTCAGCTGTTTGGCTGTCAGGACTCTGCTGCGTCGACCGAAGCTGAGCTCAACACATCTGTACGGTGATGTCATCGGGTCATGAGTGCGACGGGTCCATTTGAATTCACTTTAATGTTTGAGGTTCAGTTTTTTGCGTGTCTGTCCTGCTAATATAATCCCCAAATAAGATGTTAAATATTAGAAAGGACAAGATCAAAGAAAGACCGTAAAACCCCCACAATGAAAAGAGAAAACCGCTTCCTGATGGAGCTGAAGATGATCTACAGACATCAAATATTCTGAACACTCTGATTATAATTTTAGAGTTTTATGGTCAAATTTTGCATTTTTACTTCAGTTTTGTTCATTAATTCTTTTCCTCCTTCAAAGGAAAAGATGAAACATGAAACATGAAAACTCATTCATTCATGTGTTGTTTTTGCATGAAATACTTTGAATATTTTGTCAAAAAGTTCACAAAAAACTCATGTTGTACAGTTTTCTTGTCTACTGAGGCTTCTGTTGGTAGTAAAATTCACTTTTTTGCTGCCTTGTGCGTGACTGTTTTCTTGCTGTTTTGTTGTTGAAAGCTGATCCGAAATGGTGAACCTGTAAAGAACCACTGTGACTTTATATGTGACGGATGCATCCAGCTGTTTGTGATGTTTTTGAGTCAAACATTTACTGCTATTGAACTTTTTTTAAACATTATTTTTATTTAATATCAAGTCACACTGTTAATGTTTGACCGGTTGCTCATAAAAACAAACAGGAATGAATGTAAAATGTGACGTAAAGTACCGAATTTAATGTGTTCAACTGATTTTATTGACATTTTTTGACTCAAAAACAGCAGATAATCCCTCCACATGTTCTTTGTTGGTGTATATAACTCTGAAACCGTCGTCATGTGTCTGTTTTTGTTCTGCACAGTAACTTCTGTCACAAGACTCTTTTCTTTTTTAACGTACACCAGACAACAACAGCAGACCGCATCACAACGGTATGCGAGTGCGTCAAGTCACTTCCTGTCCAGAATGTCCCCTTTTTTTTTCCATGTGACTTATAAAAAGCACCAAAACACAATGGGGTCGCCTTCGCCAGCCTCCCCACCCCCCCTTGCCTCGCCTGCACAGGTGCTTCCTGGTTTGCTGACAGAGCCTTCATGATGATGATGATGATGATGATGATGATGGTGCTGTTTCCTCAGAAGGCCCACATGACTCATCTCACCTCAGCTGACCACCGAGAGCAGCAGGTTTGAGTCCCACGCGGCTCGAAATGACTCAAAAAAAACCAGCCTCGGTGTTCATAACTAAACATTTTGTGGTGCGTTTTGTTTTTTTTTTGTTGTAACAGCAGCCGTCGTTTCTGGTAAAGGAAGCGTTAAAATCCAAACCGACGTGTGATACCGACGTGATAACAAAGAGGAATCATGACGAACGCTCCGCTGGTTTAACGCACACAATCTGAGCTCACAAAAACTTCCCCACATCTCCTTTTTTTAATCCATAAAGTTAATAAAAAGTTTCTAAATGTTCCACTTTATTAGAGGATTAAATGTCCTTTAAGAGCAAATACAGGAAACTCTGTTTTAAAACCAACCAAAAGGATAAAAAAAGAATATTTAGGTGAGTTAGCTTGAATCAAAAACCACTGAAACTTGAAGCCACATTTGGTTTTTAGGTCATATTTCTATTTCTAATCGTGGTGTTTTTGTATTTAAACCTTTGAATTGTAAATCTTTGGCATTCGTGTATTTAGTTTAAGTTTTTTATACAAGTTTTTAATGTTTTATTTCATTTAAACATCATTAAAAAGTCTCAGCTCCACATTTGGTTCGATGGTCGTCAGCTGTCAGTCGGTTCATGTCGAGCTGAGCTTCATGTGACTCAGATATCAGGAGGGGCTGATTTATTGGTTTACAGCCTCGATGTTCAACCCGTGGAAACTGACACATACATGAAGTAACTCGAGTTATCACAACCCGCCCTGAACAATCACAAAAAAATCACCAAATCTGCTCACAACAGGGGACAAAAGAGGTCGTCACAATGAAAGAAGAAGCAGAATTTTAAATAAATACAGTAGATAAAGTGAATTTTAAGGGTCATGAAGAGATTTAAAAAGTGTTGTTGACAAGAAAACATTAGTAACCCTGACAGGTTTCTCAATAAAGTCGATCAGAGGGCGTTTCGGGTTGGTCGGCGGCGTGTCGTCGCACGTCGGTTCGTGTTTGTTCACTTCGATCAGAGACGGAAAACAACAAGCGTCAGCCATGTGAGTAACAACACACACACACACACACACACTCCGATCCAATCCAATCACATCCAAACAGGAATGTTTGGTATTCCTGGATTCAAGTCGTGATACGACGGCCTGGATGACACATGCTGAACACACACACACACACTAACACACACACACACACACACACTCACACACACTAACACACACACTAACACAAATACACACACACACACAAAACACTTCAAAGGCTTGACTCACTCCTCCATTTCCACCCACTGCCCACTGTCATGTCATGACTCCTCGAGGAAAATCAAAGTCTGAGGCAAGAGAGAGACACAGTGTGTGTGTGTGTGTGTGTGTGTGTGTGTGTGTGTGTGTGTGTGTGTCGGCGGTTCAAACAGGTATTTCTCACTTTCTTTGCCTCTAAGTCATTGTTCCAAATAAAAGCCACTTCGGGGTCTCTGGGTGAAATTTTTCCAAGCGTATAAAAATAGTTCGAGGCCTCAGGTGGCGATAAATCTGGCTCGCTGTGTTTCAGAGGTAAGAGCGCCGTGGGAATTCACCGCGGAGGTAAAAACGCTCCCTCTGACGCGTAAACTACAAAGAACAACAAACACATCGGGTCATTACTGTAATATTTTATTTTTAAAAACCCCATGTTGTCATTTAATGTTCCACAGACAGACGGACAGACGGACGGACGGCACTTCCGGCTGAAAAAGCTGCTGCGTTACGTTCTGTACTGTAAAGTCTGAATCACATCACGACCTGGTTGTTGAAGAGAGAAGAGCCCACGTTTTTTTGCATCGTCTCTGGAAATAACACGGGATGTGAAAGCTGCCACGACAGACGACGACACCTGAGAGCGACCTGCGTGTTGTTCACCTGCCGTCAGGTGCAGCTCCGCACGTCATTTATCACCTTCTGTTGCTGAGGGATTACAGACGTTTCCTCTTTTCTGTGCTAAACAGTGTTATTCTGATTTAGTCTCAGTCTTTTGAATAACACACCATTTAGTTTTAGTCATATTTTTCATATTTTCTGAAATCTTTTAGTCTTAGTCTAGTTTAAGTCTATATTTTAGACCAAATATTAGATTAGATTAGATTTTAGCCGACTTCATTTTTCTACGGAACTTCCGGTCATTGGAATTGTCCATCAGTCTGTTATGAGATGGTATTAAGGTTTGAATCTGCAACACAAACACAGATTTAATGGTTGTAATACAAAATGTGTATTTTATTTAGGGTTGTTGAAGTTTACGCGTTAATAACGCGTTAACTCAAACTCCGGACACGGACGGCTGGCACAGTCTGTGCCTCGCCAGCTCCCGTAGTTTCAGGAAGTGGCGCTAAAATAACATTGTAAACGGTTACAAAGCAGAAATTGATACAGAAAATGGACTTTTAAACGGAAAGTTTAGCTTTAAAGTTTTGCCCGATGGTTCTCTGGTCAAAACAAAAGT
>JAPZDV010000020.1:15128785-15151623 GCA_029814665.1 Acanthurus lineatus | reverse complement strand
CAAATTAAAGCCACATTATGTAGGATTTCGTTTCTGTGTTATTTAGCACCCCTGAAGCATTACACGTTTTTTTCCTCATGTGTCAAAGGTTTAAAAACCCTGCACAAAACTTAAAACAGCAAACAGCTCAGCATGCTAAGCTAACACAACCTTAACTAGAGAGACACCTGGCTAAACTTCTGTCAAAACAGGCAGATTTGGCTTCAAAAACTGGCGAGCTGATGTCTTTTCTGACAGCGAAACATCCAGCAAGAGCCACAACACCCGACACGAAACTAAGCAAGCAGCTTCTAACTGTTCAACGGCAATAAATCCAGTTTTGTGTCTGTCCGTAACCTTTTCTTTAGCGTAGCTGTTGTCAACAAGTGAACACTAGTCTGAGAAAGGCAACACTGCTGCATAACGTAGCTGCAGCTACGAGGCCTTGATGCTTTCAGGAACCTCCGTAAATCACAGAATTGAGGCAGAGCAGTCGTAGGACATCAGAGGGAAAACCAGAGGGCATTTTTCTCCATAAAATATGACCTGGTTTTATCAAAAAGACTGTTTTGTTAGTCAAAGTAATGTGCATCATTAAGTTTTGGTTTTAAAACTGCGGCTCAAAGTTACGTAGTGAAGTAACAAGCTACGGGAGGGCCGAATGTCTGAGGCAAAGAGTCCAGTCAACCTGTTTCAACCTACTCTAACATTAAAATGATTTTAAAAATTGTTTTATGGTGGAAAAGTTACATATTGTCACTTTGAATCCTTGTTATCCCTCATTGCGTTGTTCAGTTTTATTGGTCTGATCAGCTGATTGGCCATCGTAGATTGATGTTGGGTTGCAGCCGCGGCACCATCCAGCACCTTCAGCACCTTCAGCACCATCCAGCACCTTCAGCACCATCCAGCACCTTCAGCACCATCCTGCACCATCCAGCACCAATGTGACCAATCAGACGTAAAAAAGGTAAATGGGAGAAGTTTTGTTTCGCCACAAAATGAATGAATGAGCCGTCAGGATCAGGGTTTGGTTCAAACACTGAGTGTGATGTTTGAGGTTGAATGCATTTTGTCAATAAGGGTTGACAGAATTACGGATGTACAGGGTTTGATTTCATGATTAGGAAATAAGTAGGAAGCTCTTGCGCAATTGTGTCCGTGTTGCTTCATGAGGCCTGGATGTGTCAGTCGGAGCTCCTCTGCAGGATTTACACCCACATTTCTGTGACTCTCAGTGAAAGACAAACATGTCATTGTTGATCTACGATGAGGAAGGGCTGTAGTTTCCTGAGGCAGATCCTGTTTCTCTGGAAGAGGTGTCACTTCCTATTGTACACTTGTTTAGTCAAAGTAGTCTGTTAAAATCATTTAAATATGCAAATTATAACAGTTTGGATCAAAAAGTCCCATGAATCCCTGTGAGAGTTCCTGCAGCTCTGAACAAACATCACCTGATCTGAGCGTAGCAGCCTGACAGTCACTTGTTATTGCTAATTATTTCCATTTTTAAGCTTTTAACAGCTAAAAATGGGTTTCATGACAAAAATAAATAGATAACATTGTCTCAGCAAACATGGTTTCATAATGCAAACGTAATGTTTATGAAGCCAAATTTTAAGTTATGAAGGTTTTGATCTGTAATTGTTTAATTCTTAATAATGAGTTAATACTAAAAATCAACATTACACAAGAGGAAACTGTTGGTTTGGATGTTTTGGAAGAAAACAAAACAGCAGAAATCAATGGTTTTATTGGATTAAAGTGCCACTTTACTAGTTTCATGGTTAGTTCAACATTTTGGGACATATCATTGTTTTTTTTGCAGGAAGTTCAAAATATTCCCCAAAATGTCAACTATGT
Source organism: Acanthurus lineatus (assembly GCA_029814665.1). Lineage (NCBI taxonomy): Eukaryota > Metazoa > Chordata > Actinopteri > Acanthuriformes > Acanthuridae > Acanthurus > Acanthurus lineatus. Next base: position 15,149,781 of record JAPZDV010000020.1, on the reverse strand, counting down.
TTCTTGAAAGTTTTTGGGGAAAACTTACAGTTAAATATAGAGAATGAAAATTCACCTGGTCTTTTCTTATTGTCTCGTTTAATAAACAGCAAAAACTGAAACCAAGTTATTATCTGACCATCAAAAAACTCTGAAGAAGTCGTGTTAAACTCATTTCCAGCCCTTGAATGTCCAGTGACTCAGTTTGAGAAGCTTCACATAATTCACAGCTCTAAAAAATGTCCTGTTTTTTTTTTTATATATACAAAGATGGATGAAACGACATCCTGGAAAGTGAATTGTTTGATTGTAGACATTTTAAAAAAATGTTTAAAAAACGTACAGTTGCAGCAACTCTCCTCCTCAGCTCTTGCATTGGTTGTATTATTAGCTGCATTTCTTTCGGACTCGTTTCTTACCTCCTGTCACATGGTGCACTCTCCCCCGTCAAATTGTCTGGATCCTGGAGGGGGGGCGGGGAGGAAACAGACGTGCCGAGGGTATCTGGCCCAAACACTCAAGGCCTCTAATTCTCCCTGTTTACCCACCAACATCCTGCACAAACAGAGTCAGACAACAGTCGGTAATCTCGTCCAATCTGTTCCTCCACATTTCTCGGGCTTCTGCTTTTTCCCAGCAGGCCTCAGCTCACCGAGCCAAGTGCCCATCATGGCGTCACGCAGAGCCACCGGGTTGGGGGGTGGGGGGGACGGCGTGCTGTGTGCACATGCATGCAGCCCGACCTGGCTGTTAAAGAAGGTGTGAACTGGGAGGACGACGATAACGAGGACCAGAGTCGGTGAGGATGAGGATGACGAGGCTGATGTACGGCAGCAAATGGGATCCAATCTGGGCTGAAGTGCAGATAAGAGTCAGAGTTTTAGGGTTTTGCAGTAATTAACGACATTAACGGGGTCTGTGGTTACACTAACAGGTGTTTTGAATGTCTTTTTCACCTGAAATGAGCTTAATATCAATAATTCAACATATATATTATCTGCTCAGGAAGGTGAGAGAAATAAAGTTTTAGTTTGAAAGTGAAACATGAAGTGGAAAACACTTTAAAAATCCTTTTTTCCTACAACAATTTCCTCCCACTTTTCCAGGTTTGTTTTTAGGAGAAACTTTCCAACCAAACTTTAAAGTCCAGCAGGTTTGAATGATGCAAAGAAACTTAATTATGTGATTGATGTTTTAATGTTTTTCTCATCCGGTCATAACCTCGATTTCACTCTGATCTTATAGAAATTAAACATTTTCAATAAGATGATTGATTTCTTGCTTTCTTATTTGTTTCCTACAGTGCACCTAGCAGCTTAGCTAGCTTAACTTAGATTAGCTTAGCGCTGCTAAACAAATAGGCTTAAACTCTACAGTAAAATGTTAATCTGCAGCTTTTACGCTTTGGTTTTTGTTTGAATTAAACAGTAAAATAAGACAATGGAGGTGCAGTTTGTTAGATTTTGTTGCTGCTACCCAGGCTAAGCTAGTTCTCTGTTTTCAGTCTTGTGCTAAGCTAAATGTTTACAGCTTATTTTCTGCTCATTTCCCAAAACTCAGTGGGACTCTGTTAGTTGAGATAATGCCGGGAAGAAGGGGAGGGTGTGTCCAGGAAAAAACAACCCTTGTTAAATAAGGATTGAAGTGTGTGTTTGGTTTAGTTTCACATGAGACGTTTACTTTCATAGCCTGCAGGCAGCGGCGATGACACCGACGTTAGCAGCTCAGGGAGTGTTGTTCAGAGGCGAGGCAGCGATCGGTGACTCAGCCATGACAGCTCGCCGCCATTAACAGGACTCCTACAAGTCACCTCACTCTCCACATGACTGTTCAGACAAGCTTTTCTTAACAATTTACTTCTCACTGTCTTCTGGTAAACTTGTCCTACTGCTGCTATTTACAGTAACACGGCGCCGACTTTTCATTCATCCTGTAAAACCAAACGGACTCGGAAATACTTGTAGGACAGGAAAGAAACTTTATTAATCCTTCACAGGAAATGACATTTCCACAGAACAAACACCACAACATCCAACACAATGAGCAAAAACCTGCTGTGTGAACATCCGTAAGAACCAGAAGACACAAAATAAAAATGTTATTTTAAAAAGTTATCGAATAAAAACTGTAAAAATATGTTTAATTTGTTTGATAACTTGTGTGTTAAGTTGTGTTTGAGTCACGAGGCGTTTCTCACAGCAGTCTGAGTAAACGTGTGTCAGGTCGTCTCTGCGGTTTTTTTCATGTGTCACATGTGAACCGAACACACAAACAGCAGGTTCACACACACACACCAACACAAAGTGTGTGTGTGTGTGTGTGTGTGTGTGTGTGTGTGTGAGTTCATCAAATATTCATGCACACACGCCCTCAGAGTTGTGTGTGTGTGTACATGCCTTCTATGTGACTCACCTGTGTTTGTGTTTTTCTTTTTTTAGGACACTTGATTGGTTGTGGGTCACATGACTCTCCCGCCCCCTCCCTGCCCCCCCCACCTCAGTCATCTCAGGACGGATCATGTGATCCGGTGTTGACATGTAGGTCTCGTTGTATGTTTTCTATTGTTAGACCTGCGGCTGCGTCACCAACAGAAGTTTAACTCCATCAATCCGTCAGCGACGACGTTTAAACGATCAATAAGACTTTAAATATTGTCATTTTAATTTTTATTAACCTTTATTGCTCATTTATTACCCATTTATTTTCACTACTTATGCATTACTAACCTTTATTTCATGTTAATTTATCAGATTAACATTTAAATGAATGCTCTAAGGTCCACAAATTTTGGATGTGAGACAATTTAATACAAAAATATCTCGGTATAAATGCCAAAAAAAAGTATTTTACTACTCAGGAAAACATTATGAGTCTCTTTTGCACTTAATTTAAACCCAACATCCCCAGTTTGAGCTCGTCTGAGGACCCTGAATGTCTCCCCATGTTTCTGTCCTCCTCCTGACTCTGTAACACCAAAAAAAATCCCAGAAATAATCTAAATTATTGTTTTTTTTCAGGTGGTGTTTTTGTGACATTTTCTTTTCTTCGCCTCTTCAGGCTCAGATAAAAAAAAACACCATGAGAGCTAAACAAACACCTCTCTCCACGGCTGTTGTGATGTCTATAAAAAGTCATAATTGTGACTCTGCTCGACCGAAAAACACCGAGTCACCGTGTGTCACGCAAACACCCTCAGATCCCAGTGTCATTCTCGTTTCTCGGTGGCGTCTTTGGCGAAAAAACGCTGACGACCTGCTCCGACTCCCAGAGGCATCGTCCTTCTCCCTCAGGCCTCCTGATGACTCAAACCCACAGACACTCGTCTCCAGATGGGGGGAGGTTTCTGTTATCTCAGCCTCTCCTGGGAGCTGGCTGGTTAAGGCCGCAATAATCACCCCCACTGCTTTGCAACCTCCCATGAGCTCACGGGGCAGCGGTGGCGGCGGCGGGGGGGTGGACATTTAAAGAAACTTGGGTCTCGCAGCGGGAGATGAAGGGCAGGGTGTTATTTTAAGCCTCCCTGCTTGCGTATGGAGGTGTATCATCACATAAAGCAGCGTTCAGACAAAGAAAAAGTAGGAGTGTGTTTTCACGTTCGCTGCTCTCTGCGGCGCTGACGGCTGATTCATATGCCGCCACATATTCCCACCCTTCACATATGGTTTTCACTCGCTCTGCATGCGAGTGTGTGCGTAATGCATGAAAATATGCATGAAAGAGATAGTGAGGGATGAGAGGGAAGGGTGTGTGTGTGTGTTTTTCTGTGTGTGTGTGTGTGTTTCCTGCCCCTCTGTCAATACTTGAACCGCGTGAGTCTTCAAAATGCTGCCGGATGACGCACATCACAACAGGCGGCGCTCGGTTCAGGAGCAGGAGTCTTCAGAGACGATCATTTACAAACTGTTGAAGAAATACTGAAACTTATGTCAGAGAAAACAAGCGTCTTTATGTTGGTTTCTTAACAAAGCGTGTGAGCCAGTTCGGCAGGTTTTAAGAGTCTCGTCTGTCAGCAGATCCTGAGTTTCGATCTGTTTTTGTTTGAAGCTACAATCCTTCAGATTTTTGATCCTAGTTTTGCTCTTTTTTTTTGCCAGAAGGCTGCAAAAACCTCTGATTTCTCAGGGAGGAAACCAAACTGCAGTGAGAAAAAATCCTCACAGGTGTGAACAAAGTCGCAACAGCTAACTTTAAAACAATGCGAGTTTCTTTTTGCTGCACATAAACAAGTTATTCTTCTATTGTTTTACTGATTATGTGACTCTTCGAGGAGTGTTTGCTGTTGAAAGATGGTTTTTGAATAAAACTGAGCTGCTTTGCTGTAAAAGACCCAAAAACTTTTTGAAATTGTCGCTCATATTCACAAATTATCACCTTTGAAATGATACAAAAGCAGCTGAAAATCAGTATTTGATTTATTTAAAGGAAGAAAGATTTCCAGTTTCTGGCGACTGCAGTCAAAACTTGTTGTTTGTTTCAGTTCATCTGTTATGCAAAGTGCAATTATTCATTCACAAGCTGCGTTACGTAATCACAAAAAACAATTACACACCGGTTTTGCAATTTCATAGTAAAAGAATGACAAAGTAATGTCGGAGGATAAACAAACAAAGAACAACCGTGTGGAAACATTCACACTCACTTCAGACACCTGAAACCAAGAGATTTCTTTAAAAAGTACAAAAGAACGAAACAAAAAAAAGTACAAATTCACACACTGAACTGCCGTCTCAATTTCATCTGTAACTTGTATTTCATTCATGTTTTCCAGCTTCTGTTCGGTGTTTTTGTTCTGCTGTGTTCAGTTTTTTTTTCCTGCTCTTATTTCTGTTGGTTGACAGATTCAGTCGCCTCTAAACTTGAAGCGATTTAAAAATCAACGAGGAGCAGAACTTTGGACGCCAGCGAACCGACACGAGCGCTGAAGGAAACCAAAGTTTCCTCTTCTTTACTCGCTGTCGGAAAATAATAAATCTCGATTCACAGATCTTCATCAGGTTAGAAATCGAGCTTAAGTCAAGTTTATTTAAATTAGCCTGATCAAGTGTGTATCATGATGTTAATAAATACTTTCATGAATAATTATTCTCACATGATGTTTTTTAAAAACACATTTAAAGGTTCGGCTAAATGTGTTTGCAGCAAATATTCTTTCTTTATCATTAATAATCTACCCGCTTTATTTCTGGAACCCTGCTGCTTTCACACCATTTAACATATAAAAACTATTAATTATCTCATTCAGAAATTTGATAACATTCAGAATTTTCAAAATATTTCAGTTTTTCCGGGATTTTTTTCCTGTTCAGCCCAACAAACAATTTCACAGATCAAAATTAATAAAGTCAGTACAAACTTTTATTTGCCAGATGTGTCTAATAGGCAACACTTATTATAATCTGCTGTACTTATTCTAACTTATCGGGTTCCTGCTTTGCAATGAAAGACAACCTGAATTCAACCAATAGTCCCGGTGGACAAAGCGGACAACTTTCTTGTTTCTGACACATTTCACATCTCATCTGTGCAGCATTATTCGAATACTTCAAGATCCTGATCGATAACCAGCATGTAAACGTAATAATAAGTGTGCTGTCACACACATTGAACTATTTGTGTAATTTACTTCCATCTCAAACACCAGAGTGTCTGTCCTGTGCTTCTACTTTAAGACTTTACTTTATGAAATCTACTCTGTGACTGTTTTTATTCTGAAATAATCAATCAGGATTCTGCAGCTGCCAAATTTAACGAGCTTTGATCGTCACTGAGGAGCAAACTACCTTTTTATTGTTAGAGGTCAAAGGTTACAACTCGTGATGACATTTTCCAAACAAAAACCTTCCCACATAAAAGATAAATGTGTTTTTTTCTTTTTGGTATCTTTAAAGCAAACGTGCCAAACGCTTGAAATTCATTCAGCCGTTGGTTCAAACCTCCAGCGGCTGCAGCTTTTTCACATTCAGCAGCAGCAGAAACTCTGCTTTTGTCTGCTGCACTTTGCTTCAGGCAAGGTTATCAGTGACATCATGGCAGGACACCTGGCGTCACGGTTCATCAGCGACATGACGAGTCCGCCGAGGCGTCAGAGCTCCGCCTACGAATGTCTCACTCCACAGGCATTTCATCTGCGACTGTTCACTTCAGAATACGTCGACGTCAGGCAGCGTGACAACGACGCTTCAGTGTGTTTTTGAAGGAGAGTGGACTCCGAAAAAACAACTTTACCGCAGGATTTTTATATTCAAACTACAATAAAAGAAGAGCAGCAGCTTGAGACGGAAAGAAATGAAAGCTAAAAACAAATCATTGCTTCTGCAGAGAGCTTAATTTATGCAGAGACGGAGTGATCTGAATATATAAAGATTCATTAAATAATGTTTTCTTACTAATTTGGAGCAAAAAACTTTGAATTTGCAGCTGAAAATTAAACCAAAACATTAAATTCTTGTGGCTTAAAATCACACATTCAAAGAGAGGAAGAGAGGGATCGTTTGGACAGACAGACAGACAGACAGACAGACAGACAGACAGACAGAGTGTCTGCAGGAATAAACTGAGGGCAGAGGAAGCAGAAGAAAAAAGAGAAGCAGAACACACAATGAAAAAGCTTCATATATAATCAAGTGATGACTCATAGTCTTTTGTCAAAACACTCACATGCACACACACACACTCTCACACACACACACACTCTCTCACACACACGTTACACTGCATTACATTAATTCCCTGCAGAGCACAACTTTCCACCTTCACCTGAGTCCTCATCCAAAACTTTAATGACGATTTGCATTTAACGACTTGTGTTTGGTCCCCATAAGGAGGGTAATTCCATGCAGTTTGAGTGTGTACACAGATTTATGTCCCCACAGCGTTACTAACACACACACACACTTACACACACACTCACACAGATCTGAAACACAAAGCCGTGGCTGACTCCCTCACTTCTTTTCAAACAGTGGCTGGCTGGGGGGGGGGCAGGCCTGTGGGGGCTGAGATGGCAGGGTGACCCGCCACCTCACGCCGGCTTGATGTAACAGGATGTGACCCTTCAACATCACAAGCCGCCTCGGAGCTTCGTCCACGGGGCTGAAGACCTCACTTCACTCCTCCAAGTTCTTCTTCTTCTCCCCCCAGAAAATGTCCCATGCCCCCCCCCCCCACATGTGACTTAAAGCAGGGCCTCTTCTGATTGGCTGATTCCTAATTGCTCCTTCAGTCATAATAATTGAACTATTTTTTATTTGATTTTATATTTCTAAAGCAGGCGGGGTGACGTTACAGAGGAGACGATGACCAGGAGTCACTCCTCCTGGAGACATGCGGCGAGGACGCTGCAGCGTTCCTGGCGTGATTCACCCCCCCTCACTTCCTGTTGACCACCGTCATGGAGCCCAAAGCACCGCATGGATCAAAGCAAACAGGGGAAGAAAAACATGGCTCCTTCATCGTCATCATGAACGTCGTCTCATAGTTCTAATTAGTGGACATGTGTGATATGATGAGGTGTGAATGACGCCGGCGTCAGGCGGACGAGATGTTACACCGTCGCAGTCTCACGTCTAATTGGACTCGTGGCGGCTCGACGCGTGTTGTTGTTGTTGTTGTTGTTGTTGTTGTTGTTGTTGTTGTTGTTGTCGAGGGAGGCACAGCTGGTTGGAGTTGCACAGAAGGGGAGCATGAAGTAACAAAGGAGTGTGTGTGATACTCTTTCACACAAATGCAAACCCACACACCCACACACAGAAATGCACACACACACACACTTCTTTCCTGACACACACACACACACACACACACACACAAGCCTGGGCTCGAGTTTTTCTAAAGTAGATGCCAACGCATTAATATTTAACACACTCACGTACGCGCAACATGCCCACACACTCTTCCTCCGTGAGCTCCGACACGACACAACACAACACACTCGATTTAAATTCCAGTCACACAGTTTCTCTTCTACTGTACGAAAAGGGGGGAGCGCTGCTGCTGCTGCTGCTGCTGCTGCTGGTGGTGGTGTTGACGTAGCAATTATCATCCTTGTGCTTCAGTATTAAAGCCAATCCTGCTGGATTAAGGCTGCAGAAGACGAAGCGTTAGTCATTACCCTCGCAGGAGCGTCATCTCTTTCATCATGCACTCGTCCCTTTGTGCAGAGATGCTAAACTAAACGAGGGCTTGGAGCCGTGATGAAGCTGATATTTGCAGACTGGAAACTTTTAGGCCAGATTAAGGGGACGGCAGCAGGTTTGTGGCTGCGTGGGAGTGTCGGCCCATTTGTAAATGCAAATTCACAGCTTTGTATTCCCTCATGGCGACGCGGCTCATGTCTCCTCGGTCTGAACGGCTGACTGGCTGACGAGGCGTGATGTCGGCTTGCATTTCTCTAAGAGATGAATTTGTTTAAACTTTCCGCTGCGGGGGCCACGACAGGAAAATGAATGAGTGACCTCAAAGCCTGTTTTTGGTCTGAATGGAGCTTCGGCAGCAGGTGTAATCCTGGAGCTTCCTTTGTCTTCTGTGCAAAGCAAAATGCAGCTGATAAAGTGGTTTGACTCAGATTTGCAACAGACCTGAGCGTCATCTCCATCACACGAAGGATGGAAATGCAAGGCGGTCAAAATAAAAAGTACTGGTCTCCATATTTTACACCTGAAAACAAAGAATATTTACTCATTATACTTTTGTGGCATCCTGCAGTTAGAAATACTCTAATTTCATTTGCCAAAGCACACTGATGAGGCATTTTATGTTATCTGTCTGATGTTTTCTGAGGTGAATATCTCAAAAACAGCCACAAATAACACAGAAATACCATCAGAGCTAAAAAAAGGAACGTTCTTCTTTATAATTTGGGTGAAATGACCCTTTAACTGTATGTTTAACTACATCACACAGAGGATCTTCTGCTTCACTTTGTTGTTGTTGTCAACACACAGCTGTTAATTTGTGTAACGTCGCCTGCACAACCTGTTAAGTCCACCAACCTTTACTGTATCAGCTTTAAAGGTTCCCACAAAAAGAGGCCAAAGGTCCAGAAGGTCATGGACCAAAAACAGGAGAAAGGGCTCCTTGGTATCAGTTCCTTGTAAAAACAAACAGGTCCAGATTGAAACACAAGTATTTTAAGTATTTTGACAGACACCAAGCTAATTAGAAATACTTTAACCTTTGGTTTAGAAACAGTGTCACTTTAATATTGATGCCCCTGTTAACCTTCATGAGCAAACAGGTGCATTAGCTTTAGCTTTAGCTCAACAAAATAAGTGAGCATTAGCGACCGAGTCTGTTAGCTGTAGGATTACATGGGATTACCTCAGTATGTGAACGTTAGCGCTGTGAAAACATAGTTTACTCTGCTTTAATCATCATCACAATACAGTTATTAATGTTGTAGAACCACAGATAAATACACGACCTCAACACTGTGCATCCTAAAAGGAAAATAATAATAAAATATGCTGCTTCAGTTCAATTTAATGAACAACAAGAGTTTTTCTTTCACTCACTTCCTCAACAAATGTACATAACAGTCAGATCATGAAGGTGGAGGTGGAGCTCCACACAGGCTGCAAGAATCAATGAGAAATATGAAATTTACTTGTAGCTGATTTGATGTATTCAGGGCTAAAAAAATACTTGTCTTTTTTACTGCACATTTATTATATTTTGTTACATAAAACCTCCAAACTTTAAACAAAACTTTAAAAAGTGTGTTGCATTGTGTGCAAGTAGATGTGTGATAAAGTTCTGAGAGGCACAACCCTGAAAGTTTGGGTTTTATTAGAGACTGCAGGGTAAGAGGACACAAAAGATGGCGGTTATATGTGCATATCCCGCCCCTTCCCACTTGAAACCAATCATTTGCTCTACAATGGCTGAACTGACAACCTTATAAGCCAATCGCGTGTCCACATTTACACATGTGCAGAGTAGAGCTTTGCAACAGTTCGGTTCAACTAACAGCCTGAAAAAGAAGTTTTTATTATCCTTTTTGTAGCCACAGTAAACTATACTGACTCAGCAACGTAGCATTTAGGCTAGCAACAGAAGTCTCATTAATGTTGATGAAGGTGCAAAGTTTCTCTTAACCGTAAAAACATTTGTGTCGTAATACTTGCACACATGCGTAGTAAAGGTAAAGATTTGTGGGGAAAAAAAGGTTATTTAAACGTTAGTTGGGGGCAAAGGCACAAAACTTTTTTAGTTGTTCATATAAGATCTCAATTGTGAATCTATAAATACGTTTTTTATATCTGGATGACCGCTGAGAGTGCAGTTATCGTTATCTCCCCATTCATTTGGATAAAGCCCGGTCTTGTTAACTCAAAATAACCGCTCAGAGGTGTTACAAAGATGGCTGCCGAGTGGCGGGACTTGTCTAAAGGGGCTCTGGTGTTACATTAATTAAATAAAAGTATTAAACCCTCAAACTTTCATATCAATAGAGTAGATAAACCCAGAACACCGTGGACCCCATGCGGAGCTTCCACATCCACGATGACTCGTCTCTGCTGTCGAAACCATTCAGACAAACTGTTCCCACTTTCACTCCGTCACATGACCCGAGGCGTGGCGCTCTGCCGCGTCATGAGGTGGTCCACGGATTCAGACCGGCCTCCGGGAGTGAGACACTCAGAGAGAGGGAGAGACAGGCTGATGGAGGCATGACTGGGCTAATGCTGCGTCTTGTCATACATACCAACAACACTGGTGACTCATCCCCCTCCCCCCTTTTTTCTGTTATTTCATCAGACGCCACTGCATTTTTTAAACCCATCTTTTTGCCTTTTATTTCTTTGTCGTATCTGTTTCATTTGAATCTTTATATCGCCTTTTACCGCCACACACAAAAACACACACTCTTTTTAGGGAAAATTACATTGACTCACACTCATTTCCTGAAGACTCACTTTAACCAGAACCACTATCTGATTAACTCTAACCCAATAACCAGTGTCACAATGACTATCTCTGTAAACACATTTATGTCACCACAATGATAGTACCTCACACACTCACACACACACACACACACAGAGTCAGATGCCTGTGGATGATGTGCTGCTGATGACACTTTCCATGATGCGTTCTCGTCTCAGCGCTGACACATTTGCGCCGCCGTGCTCTCATTGCACTCACGGCAAACACTGATCCACATTCATAAATCTGCCTTCATAAAAAACAAACCAGGTGCACTGACGGTGAATCAGCCTCGGCATAACCAGGTGTCAGGCGGCACCTGGTTTAAAAAAAGATGTGCATGTTCAGTAAAACTTTATTTTTGGGGACTTGAATGAGCTGAGTTCATTGAAAAAATTATCTTCTATAAAGGAAAAGCTGTTGGGTGATTAGCGTTAGCAGAAATTAGCCACAGTTTTTGCATCCCTACGTGTATCTTCTTCCATGAGGGCCTCAAAATGACATTTAACAGAGCGCTGATCGCTCTCCAAACAGGCTTGCGGTTGCACATATCACCTGCCAAGCCCTGAAAGTCTGAGTCAACAGCATGAGTGTGGATGATTATCATCTGAGACATCTCCAGGGCAGCTGCTGCAACTGGCTCGGTCCCCTCCGCCCGCCGTGCCCTTTAAGACTACGGGCTTTTTCTTCAACTCAGCAATCACAACATGATACACTAAAGGACTCACACACATGCGGAGAAAGACACACGGAGAGGAAATTAGATTACTTTTATCCCAGAGACCACGAACCTTGCAAAAAGATTACCCTTCAATGAAAGTGACACAGCAAGGAGACACACGGGACAGGAGTGAATTGACAAATAGTTGAACGTATGTAACATCCGTACATGATACTCAATGACTACGTTTACATAACACTCTGGATATTGATCAGGGTATTAAAGTATCCTGGTAACACTGTGACTCATGTAAATACCTCAACCCTGTAAGCATTATCCAGATAAGCCTTGTTCTGGTAATGAGTAACCTGAATAAGATAGCTGGGTTACGCCTGTATTAACCGGAATATTCGGACATGTACACACATTACTCCGGTGGCTACGGGGGCATTTGGGCTGTTGTGCCAATGTGCACACAGGAAAGGTTGTCATTTCTTGAAAAATATAGCAAAAAAAAAAAACATGATGCAAAAGTGACGTGAAGTAGCACAATTGTAGCATTCGTTGTTGTAAAATAGCTAAAAGCAGGTCAAACATGAAATTAGCTGCATTTTCAGCGAAAGCTAAGCATGTTTAGCATGCATGTTTAATTTGGCAGGCAGGGTGTCGTGTATACAGGAATATGATTGGGGTATTTACGGTCAGTGCCATGTAAACAGGTCTGTCTCTGGTCTGACAGTGACCGGGGTAAACTCAATAACCGGAGAGTTGCGTGTATGTAAACATGGTCAACCTCGAGGCCTTTCAAATGGAAGAGTAGATTCAAAATAGGAATACAGATCAATTGATGGGTATTAACATTATGTAATGCTGCTCATAGCAGTGGTTCACTCCTCTGTACATTCAGCCAATGTTATTCTATGGGCAGCAACCTTGTGCAGTGTTATATTTAGAGTGCAGTGTATATATATTTGATATATATGCTGGCACACTGTCACAGATTTACCCAGCGTGGGCGATTTAGCAGTGAGAGGAAAGGAGACACATTCAAGGATAAGTGAAGTGAGGAGGACGAATCCCTGCAGCCTTTTTCCAAAAGCTGTGTGGTCGTCACCTTTCCGGAGGCTACGAACAGCGACAAGTCACACTGCATGACACAGAGAGAGAGAGAGAGAGGGAGGCAAACAAGGGGAGAAATCATGCTAAAGAGAGGAGAGAATGAGTGACGGACGGTCCTTACATCATTTAAACGACAGCTTGACAAAAATACTCCCAGATAACCTTGAGTGTCTGACAAGGGCAGCCTGTTTGTGTAGCTGTGACATCGTGACCGAGTCAGCACAATGGAAGTGTGTGTGAGTGTGTGTGTGTGTGTGTCACCTACATGTGTCAGTGGTTGTCACCCGTGTGTGTGTAGTGCAAGAGTGACATGTCACTCCATTAGCAAAAGTGCAACTTCCCATTTTTACAAAAATTGCACATAAAGAGACGATGGTCAGCAGATCAGGGAGGGTGACAGCAGACAAAACCCACGCAGGGACGAGATTCGTCATGCTTGTCTGTCCGTCCGTCCGTCTGTCTGACTGACTGAGAGGCCAACAGGAAGGAAGTCAACACTGCTTGTTAGAGCGCTTTCACACGTGAAAGTCCGGACTAAAGTCTGAACCAAGGTTCATGTTTTTGTTACATTCATACATTTCGTTTTAGTTTCACATTGCGATTATGCAAACAGACTAACAGACTTTATATGACAAACCTGTCATATACTCGTAAAGTTCGTGGGTTGTGTGTCTTTATACTTTACATTGATTGGTTTGTTGGTGTGTTGAAAATGCCTGGTTTTTTAGTTTGATTTTAGCTTTATGAATTTTTTAGAGTTGGCCCTTAATAGAGTCTTCAGACCAAATGTCAATAAGGCATTTGGTCGCCTCTTCCCACTGTGTAGTTCCTCACCTCATTTTTTGTTTTGGTAACGGTTACATAAGTTTACTGTTATTGTGTTCAGGTAACATTAGCCTGCCGTGACTTCCTGTTATTAGTACGAAGGTCCGAAGGTCCTAAGTTTTGCTTTCACACTGGACACGGACCGAACCCCAGTTCAGTTTGATCCAGATAAAAACCACCTCTTTTGGTCAGGCCAAGGTTTGGCTGTTTGGTTTGGATAATGGACCGGGGGAGGTTTCACACCTGATATTAAGGTTTGGATCAAACTGAAAAGTCCGAAAGTTAGGACCAAATGAGGCAGGTGTGCAAGTGCCCTCTCAAACCATCCACACAGTTCATGAAATTTTCAAAGTGAGCGTTCCTGCCTAGTTGGATCTCATCTCTCCTGCTTTTTTATCCTCCCTGTCCATCTGCACTGCACTAACATTAAATCCAAATAAAATACACTGTGCATCACTGCCACTTCCAGTTATCTCCTCTCCGTTCAGCCGTTGGACCCGGGGGCTTTTTAGCGTAGCTCGTATAATCAAAGTATCTTTACAATGTGTGAGGTGGCTGAAAACATGTTAATAACGTGTGATCGCGGCTTAAAGCATGCGAGGCATCTTCATTCCTCCGAGCTCAAAATCCAGTGACGGCCGTTCTCTATTAAATTTCAAGGCGAGAGAATGAGAAGGATGCAAGCATCACTTCCGAGCTTTGCTGTTTATAAAGAAAAACCGCATGACAGGAAGTGATACATGATCGTTTCTGCTTGGTTATTAAATTGCTGAGTGATCTAATTTTTTTTTTCCACGAGCCAGAATCTCCGGTTAAATGAGGCACAGATGGGTTTCTGATAACACAGAGGCAGCTGTCACTTCTAGTTTTCCACGAATGTTTTACAGCCTGTCTGACAGTCTTTGAATTACCTGGTGAATCACTGAAGAAATGCATTTGACACCAAACGACAGTGAAGAGAAGGTGAAAAAAGTGCAGAAACTCTGTTTTTTTTGTGCTTCTTTACAGGTCGAGAGCCTTTCTTTACTGAAGGTGCAAACTTGTGATGTTCATAAATCTTCCTGAGGGAGTTGGGAAAAATATTGTGTTTGATATTTACACTCTTATCCTTCAAAATGCAAAAAAATGTATGAGCAGTTCACCCACTTCATCACGCTGCCGAACAGGAAATGTATTTATGGGCGTGTAGACGGGATGCAGGGACCAGTTGTTGTGATATTAAGCTGCCATACGCCTCCCCATAAACTCTAAAAATAGATGCTCATATTACAGAAACTGCAAAATATACACAACACTTTCTGTGCCAGAAGCTTATTCAGGCGACTCAAAGCACAAAAACAGACCATAAAACAGTAATAAAGGGTTTCGTTCCTGTGGAAAATATAAAAAAACAACAGAAAAATGAAATCAGATCATCAGTCAGGATGAAGACTGAGAGAGATTTTCTTCAGTTTGGGACGAAAACTGTAGAAATTCACAGTTATTGTGGATCAATTTGAGCAAAAAAATGAGGTTTTTGGCTTCAGAGAAACTGTGGAGGAATCTGATCAAACTCCTCCTCAATGTCTCAAAGCTTCTTCTTGTCCTGCTTGTTGAAACATTCGAGGGCTGAGGAACATCTCACCTGGAATCTCGACATTCCCGGTTCATCCGGTTGACTCACAGGTCACATGTTTCCCGGGACACAGGGAGTGCAAACGTCTGATGTGAGGTCAGGTCTCCTCACCCTCACAACATGACTAACTCCGGAGGGGAGGAGGGGGAGGAGGAGGGAGGTGATCAGGTGCACCGGAGCCTCCGAACTTTTCCCTGCAACTACACACACACTCACACAAACACACACTGACACACACCTGCCTCCTCATCTCAACATTATAACACACCTCAGGTCTGGATTGCAGTCGCCATCAGAGATGTGATGCATGATTTGTTGTGCTGTGTTGTACACACACACACACACACACACATGCACACACACACACACACATGCACGCACGCACACACACACACACACACCCGCCTCCCTCATCCATCAGCAGTGAAGGACATTTGTGGGGAATTGCTTTTCTCCTCTGATAAGGCCGCCGTGATGTCAGAAGCCCAGTCGCCGTGGGGACGATGACTCATGCGCATAACTGGAGAAACCCCCGCCGTCGCCGCCGCCACCAACCCCCCCATCATCACCCCCCCAATCCCACAGCATATCCTCACACACTCAACCTCACTGACCTGCTTCATTTTCCCTCCTCTTACCCCCCCAGGACTCCCACTGCTGCTCCATCAGCGCAGTAATTGGTTGTGCTGGTCGTCTCCTCTGCAAGCGAAGTGCAGGCGGGGGGGTGGGGGGTTGAAAAACAACAACAACAGCGAGGAAATGGAGATGAGGTCCGGGAGATGAGTCATGGAGGGAGGGAAAGTGGAGCAGAGCCCCCCCTGTGACATTCCTCACAGCCAGCAGTCGCTCGCTCGCTCTTCAGTCCAGGAAACCAGAAGCATGCCAGAAACATTTTAATTAGGCCGCGTGGTCGACTCGCCGCACTCGCTGCACAAAACCGTCGGTTCGGTCGTCAGCGAGTCGCGGCGACTGCGTGAGATTCCCAAAGATCCGTGTGACTCCAGAGGACCTTCATCCGTCAGCAGGTCCGGATGCTCCGGTTCAAGCTCAGCCAAATTCACTTTGTGCAAAAAAGCTGCCTCGGTATTTTAAGAAGTTTGTCCAACGTGGCCAAAAAAACAAAACTTTCAAGTCCATGCAAAGACTGGAGGCCTGACGGAGGAGTCAGAGGTGACCTTGACTCAAATGCAACCTGCAGGGGGATTAAGTCCCCAAAATCAGACTAAATAAACAAGACAATCCAACCATGAGGTGACGAAAATGGCTCTCACATATTAATTCATTTTAAGTAGGAACTTTGTATGTTTTTTTAACACTGAGGTTATCAAGATGTGATTTTTTTATGCTCTTATTCGGTTTGAAAATGCTAACATATGAATATAAAGAAGTAATGTTAGCGCTTTCAAGCGGCTTTTCTTTGTTTTTAGAGCTCCGATTCGTTGTTTGTTCTCAGAAAAAAGCTTCATTTGCATCTTTAATAGTTTCTGATTGGTTGTTTTTCATTTCTTAACTCTCATCCCCAGCAGCTCGTTGCTCTCTCAGGTGTCTCAGGTGTAAAAAGTCTCTGATTGGACGACTGATCTCCACCATTAACATCCACAAGGATTGAGTCAAATCTGATGCAACATTGTCATTTTGTCCGAGCTGATAGTTCAGTGTGAATGTTTCTTCGTTATAAGCTTCATAAAACACGTTTTAATGCATGAAACTGCAGCTCTGACTTGAGTGAACAAACAGCAGGGAAGCAGCAATTAAAAATGACATTTCTAGGAACTGATGGCAACATAATTATCCGTCAATGAGTTAAAAAATTCATGATTTGATGTTTCCTGCAGCTTTAAACAGGTTCTTTAACACAATACAGTGTTTTCACTGAGAGCACAGAAGGTTTAAAAAGAGCCTGTTTCAGACTGAACGAGAGGAATCGAGTTATGACGAAGCTGCTTTTCATTATGATATTTTAAATCAGGAAACAAGTGTGAGCAACATCTTTTTTCTTTAAGGGTTTTGTGTAGTTTTTCTCCTGATAAACTCCCACAAATACAGTAAAAAATCTATTTTCTGTGTAAACGAACAAAGACGATTCCTTCAACAATCCTCTGATGTCTGATTTTACTCTCCTGGTTATTATAAAAATATTTGTAGCTCCAGTTTTTTGGTCCAGTTTCTCTCTGACTCAGACTCTCTGACGTGGGAGTCACAGTTTACTCGCAGTGCTTTAATGCAGCCTGGTGGTGCAATAAAATTCAGTCCTCGTAATGTTCAGACAGTCAGATTCAGTCCTGCATCTCCCGTCTGTTTGCATCATTTCATTTTATTTAATGGCTGATTGTTATTTTCTGCCTCAAACACTTGGAACGTAAACTTGGAATGTAAAACTAGCTAAATTTACTTTAGATAATTAAAGACAAATATTTATTTTCTATGCAAAGCGGTTTTAAAATTGCACTTCCTATCAAAGTAACACTGCAAACACAGTTTCCAAATTAACTGTGAAATAAAAAGTCACAGAGCTGAACTCTGTTTTGCTGAACAAATGAAAAGCTGACTGCTTTTAAAATACTTCAGTCAATAAAACCAGCCAGCAGGATTCAAACTCATCATAATAAGCCCAAACCTTAAACATCTGCAGCAGTTAAATGCAAATTCCACATGAAACAGCAGTGAAATGAACCCAAAACATCAGCTGTGGTAATAAAAGACAGACAGGAACAGTTTTTCTTCACAATAAATACAGCAAACACGGTCAGAGTCGACTGTACAGACTGTTTCTGATCATTTCCAGACCTCTTGTGCCCCCTAGTGGTTTGACTGTGTTGTGTTACAGTCATGTTCATAATAATGATGTGTGAACTGTTTTTACCTGCAGTGATTCTATAATTTACAGCAGCTGAATTGTTTTTTTGATTGTTTTGTTTGTTTTAATGGTAGATTTCATATCAAGTCTGTTGATTTAACTGAGTTTTGCTTCTTGTTTTCAAAGATAAGAAACTGACTTTTTAATTGAATGGTTATTTTATTGGACATCACTCTCAATCATTAATTGTGTTTGCTGATAAATCCATTGATCCACCACAGAATAACCATAAAGAAATAAATGCTCAAGAGCAATCTTTTTTTAGATTGAGTTGCATTAACCACACTGAGTATTATTTTCCTCTAGGGGGCAGCATTTCTCTGAGAATGACACAGTGATAAACCAATCAGGTTGCAGCCCTGCAGTGTCTCTCACTGCAACATCAACAAACAGGATTTATCAAAATGTTTCCTCTGAAAGAACAAGTTCAACATATTTTAGACGGACGGGACGTTTCGTTCATCGACGCGAGCAACGTGAGTTTTAAAGCAACGTCTCCGCTTTTATATCTGAACTGAATGATGTGAAATCTACAAACCAGACACACTCACACACACACATTTACACAGATAAATATAAAATCACTGCTATGCAAAACATGAAGAGCTTTAAAAGGAACAAATATTTCACTTAAGTCTGTATTTTAGATGAACTTTGAAACCACAGGATGATGTAATGATACTGGTACTGCTTATTATTTCATTTTTATAAAACCTGCACTTTTCTTTGAAATCATCCACTTCAACACATCTTTCTTCCAGTGAGATGTGACTTATCTCCTTTTCTTTTCACAGCTAATACTCGCCTGTGACGGCTGATGTTGATTTGTAATCTAAACCAGATTATTTGTGGACACACTGAGTTCTGTGTCACTGCAGGAGGAACATCTTCGTTATCACAGCGTTCCTCGTTGTGGTTGAACTCATTGTGGTTTTGTACGACTTGGGAGGTCGAGCCTTTTAACGGTTTTTCACGAGCTTTGATCACTTGGGATGAATATCTCATGTGGTGGATGCTCATGTGGTCTGTAGCTCTGCAGACACGACTGCTTTGATCACGCAGACATCATGTGATCTCATGCAGATTTACGGCACGTGCTGCCGACTGCAGGAGGACGCCTCACACGCAGCATGCTGACTGATGCTACAGATGTTGTCAACCCACCACGAAGATTTTGATTTAAATGAGATATGAGCTGTTTGCTGCACTGCAAAGAACAAAACGCCAACATGCACACACCGCCTTAAATCTGTGTTAAACTTTAAACAAACCTTATGACCGTCTGTGACCGTCTGACAGCTCGTTTGTTGACTGACATGTTTGATTTTTAGATTAAAAAAAAAAGGTTTTAAAGGTAAATGACCCAAAGATTCAGTATTTCCTTGGTGCGTTTTATTTTTCCCCAGGCTGCATAATTTTTTGAATGTTCAACCAATTAGTTACTTACTTTTCTTCTAAAACTCAAACTGTGACTGTTGATTAAGAAATGTGGTTAAAAGCTCAGGAAAAAAACTTCATAAGACCAAGAATTTAAAGGGTTGTGAAGCAGAATTTTTCCAGTTAAACTTTAACTCTTAAAAGTTTGCATGTTTCTTCTCTAACATATGATCAGTGACTCATATCGATGGTTTGTTTGCACTGAAAATGCATCAATAACCACACATGACCCCTTCATAAACGTTGCATTGGTCTGCAAGCTGTGGTCACTTTAGCAGAAATCATTATCACTTCTTATGTTTATCAATTTGAATAGTTTTTACAGACTGAAAAAGGTACAACTGTTCAGTAGGAATAACTCAAAAGAAGCATTATTTTGAGTATTTAATACTTCGACTTTACCATAATCATCATGTGAACCTGAAAGGATCCAACCTCACTCACCCAACTGTTAATAATTTGAGTTTTTGACAGATTCTTGAAGGAAAAAATGAGAATAATTTAAAATAACTTGTTTTATAAACTCCCTGGTGGCTGAAATTCACTTGGAAACATGACATCTTCTTTGAAAATCATGTAATGAAAGTAATTTTCTGAATAGTCAGTGTTTAACAGAATGAGTGATTTTTTTGCTGCACATTCAGTGTTGAAACACTTTGTGGAATAAAAAGGATGACAGAGTCATTGTGTTTTGAAAATCTTGGTGTTTTTATTGTAAGTATTGCATCTTTAACTTACACAGCTAGAATTATCATCAGACTGCATGTTTTACAAAGGATGGCCACAGGTTCAGAACAACGGGAGGACTCCCTACGCGAGGCTGCTCGATTGGTTGGGCTAACTCGACCTCACGGACCCGTTTGTTTTGCCACCCGTGAGACCGACGCCAGAACAGATCGGGGTGGTTTTTTTTGTTTTTTTTTTACAAAAAAAGACAACTGCAACCTCCAGTGAACTGGTGAACTTCTGGCCGAGCTGCAAAAAACTGCTAATTCAAGCCGGACCTGAAGCACAGTCAGGACTGCATGTCTAAACCTCACCTGAAAACACACACACACGTAAAAATTATAGATCTGTGAGCATCAGCTTATGGAGATATGCTATTGTTGAGAGTCTGCAGAGTAGAAACCTGTTGTCGAGCTCCCGACCGACCGACAAACTCGCTGATCCATGACCAGTTTGCACTGCACCGACAGTTAAAGCTCAGTTACGTTTCAGTGCAAAACGGTGTGACAGAAACTTTAAGGACCAGTGTGGAGCTTTAAGTGACATCTAGTGGTGAGGTTGCATATTGCAACCTGCAGATAATCCCTCTGCTCATTTCACGCCTCATTTGAACCAGTGTTTTGTTTGTCCACTCTGGGCTGCCGTAGAAGTGGACTCGGTGAAAGAGGACCTGCTCCCTCTGAAGATATAAAAAGCTCATTTTAAGGTAACGAAAACACAAGGATTCTTATTTTCATAAGATTATACACTTATTATAACGTAATCAATAATCTTAGATTCCTTTTCTGCCATCAGATCTCTCTAAAAGCTTCACACTGGTCCTTAAACTTACACACTTCTTTTATCTTTAC
>JAPZDV010000020.1:15098220-15111702 GCA_029814665.1 Acanthurus lineatus | reverse complement strand
AGGAAGTGGTGTTTCCCCCCTTTTTTCACCAGCTGTAAGTCTAAAAATAGAAACCATAGACAGATTTAGCCTAATTGAGTTTGTCTTCAACAAGCAAACCCCCCCCAACACACACACACACCCTTCTATATTGGTCTCTTTCTCCTTTAGGTACAGATTAAGTTAGCTTGGCTGCTAACGTGACAAGCTGCTCCAGGAAGGAGAGAGGAAAACAGGAGTGTTTCTTCCTGGAACGGTGTGTCACTACAGCCGTGGGTTTATCAAGCCTGACACAATGCTGTTAATGGCACAGATTGACCAACACACACACACACACACACACACACACACACACACCGTATGGGAGGAACTCTGTGGAGCAGCCTGAACATGTAATTCCTGTTTCAAGTTGACTAAGTTAAACACCTACAACAACAAAAAAACTGATTTAACTGAGAACTTTCTGTTTCTTTCATTCAAAACAAACACTGTCCAATCATGTGGGGAAACCATGACTGTCCAGATCTTCTCAAGCAGCTGATATCAATCTCAAAACACAGCGTCTGATAGTATAATTACAGCAAATACAAACTGATTAGCTGGCTGTGATAACAGTAAGAATAAATAAAAATTAGATTAAAAAAAAGCCTCATACCAAACTCTTCTCTTTACCAAGAAGCTTTCACCGCAAGAAGTAGCTTCAGGATGCGTTAACTTATATTAACAGGTTGCTGTGGTTGCAAAAGGTCGGCTCTTTCTTACGGTTTTCTTCCTCAAGCAGTGCTTTGTCCTCCTCATAGCTTGTGATTTTTATCAATTTGACTTAACAGAAGGTTAGAAAACCTGATTTATTTGATAAACACCGTTCCTTTTCTGACCTATGGATTTTTTTTCTTGATGTAAGAGTGAAGTTTCTCTCTTAAAAAAGGTGTGTTACTGATTTCCAAAGAGTGTCAATCCACAAAAATGTTCAACTTTCAGAGTGTCACGCAGCAGGTGAACGCAACTAAATCATTAATAATCATTAAATCCACCTTAAGCTCGGGTCAGAGCTACACACCTATGCCGCTTTAGTTAAAACGCAAGTGCTTTCCTGTTTGTGCAAAGTCCATCGCTTGAACGAGGTGCTTTCACCATCGTACGAGGGGAGCAACATGGAAAAACAGGAGGCAGCCAATCACCGGAGTAAACCCCAAACTGGCTCTTTTTATACTTTTTGTTGTAGTTTTTTTATAGTTGTACAAAAGCAGCGGCTGATAGCTGATTAGCTCAATTAGCCGTGCTGCACCTCCAAACACCTCCAGCCTCTTTGACCCACTGAAACCAGTTTGACACCAGGAATTACAAGACTGGAGTTATTTACAGCCACTCTGACTGTAAAGACTGTAAAGGAGGGGGCAGAGGTGAGGCGAAGGAGGAGATAAGGAGGAGGACAGCAGGAGACAGGATGGCCAGGGGTTAGCTGGATAGCATGCTAACTCCAGCAGATAACACACTCAAAAACACACAACACGAATGTCTGATTAAACATCAGAACGGTCGCTTCTTTTTGCTTTCTGTTGATGATGTTAGTTCATGTTTTAATGACAAATTAAAACCGTGTTTACACACCGTTTCTTTAACATTATTCTGAACATAAAGTGTTATTATAGCTGCACACTTTGCATGATGTTTGGTAGAAGAAGCTGGTTGGTAAAAAGCCACAACTTGTCGCCATTTTGCTTCTGTGGCTGGTCCCACCCTAATACTGGCATTTGTCTCACTGTGTTAATTACACTGCAGAAACGCTCACTGACACACACTCTGACACACACACTGACACACACACTGACACACACTCTGACACACACACTGACACACACACTGACACACACACACTGACACACACACTCTGACACAGTGGGAGTGGATCAGGCTTGCGTGTCGCTTCCCTTAGTCAGGTGTGTTTAACTTCTCCTCTGCTCATCCCATCAGCCTGTCAATGACTTCCTTGTCCTCTGACACTCTCGTTAGCCGGGCCAAAGTCAAGCCAGGCTATCAAGGACTAACACCGGGTGGCTGGTGGTGGTGGTGGTGGTGGTGGTGGTGGTGGGAGGGGTAACGTCTCCCAGCACGTGTGTGTGCTCTAGTTGGGCTCACCAGACCAAAGATCAAGTCCCTTAAGCTGCTTTTCTGAGCCAAGAAAAGCTTACAAGTCGTCACGTTGGTCAGAACAAATGGTCCCAGTTTTAGGCCCTGCAGCAAAGCCGGAGAATAGGCTGCACTCAGTGTGAAGACGACAGGAAAGACTGGGGAAGCAGTATGGAGAAAAACTGTAGCCAGGCTTATTCATGTTTGACTGCTCATCCAAGCCCAAGGCTGGAACCACAGCACCGGCTTCACAGCCCACAAGGAAAGAACGGGAATACATGGAAAACGTGACACCTATGCTGTTGTTTTTCAGCGAGGAGTTTCACCGTCTTGTACATGTTTCTAATTTTATTGTCTATGAAAAGGTCTGTAGTTGTAATAAATACATTCAGCAGGATATCTTTAAGTTAAGTAAAAGGAGTAACCTCTAAAATATGACCACACATCCTGATAAACTTATATATATTGCAGCAAGAGACAGAACCAGTGTCACACAGACGGATACCAAAAGAAATCCTGACACCGATTGATATTCATTTACAATTCACATAAAACTGAGTCAAAACACCCTGAGAGAGCAGAAACGTCCAACTCACGGACGCTTCTTCCTCGCCACCAAAGGACATGAGGTTTCCAACACAGATGAGCCTTTTTAATATTCCACTCGAACACACTGAAAGGTGCTTAACGAACCCTGTTTGCATGACTTCCCTCATGAAGAATCAAGCAGAAAAGCTAATTTTGCTTCCTCTGCCGGGGCACAGGGGGAAAAATAATTTGCCCTGTGTATTACAGGCCTTGATAAACAATATTATAATAAATAGGTTGCAGTGGAGGGGGGTGGATAAAAGATAAGTGAGGGTTCTTGTGGATTTATTGTAGCGAGTAAAAGCCTGATGTATTGATTGTCCATAAACAGAGTCATCATTTAAAATGTAAGCAAAAAACATCTTGTTAAATAACAGCAGATTAAACTGTGAGGCTGTCGTTCACTGTAAAAAAACAACAGGGATCATCCAGAAAGCAACCTGAGCTGGTTTGATTTGTAATCAGCGTGTTTATAAGAGAAAAGGACCGTGGGATCAAAGCAACATGTGAGCATAAAAGGCTTTTTTTTTTACCTCTTAAACTCTGGAAAGACGGTGTAATTTAGTGGTGACATGCAGAAGTAAAATGGTACATGATCAAAGCGGCAGAGTCAACACGTTATCTGGTCCCGCTGCACAGCGTGAGCATCTGGAATGTGGCTTTTCTGTTTTTTACCCCCCCCTTTCTTTCTCTTTTATCCACATCCTGTGGTTTTTTGTTGTTTTTTTTTTTGCTGTCACAACGAGTCTACTTGTCACAGAGGTTATCAGGACCTGTGGTAGCCATGCAAGGCAAATCGTCTCGCCGGCGGCAGATAAACAGGGTGGATAAGTCTTTAGGGGGGGAAAGGCCCCAGTCAGGCCGGACCATGAGGGAGCTACCTTCAATCTGTAAAGCCTGGAAGTCTGCTGAGACGGAACGAAGGCTGCCGCCGCCGCCGCTGCTACTGTTGTGGAATCATCGTATAAGCCTGACACACTTGGGTGAACAACTATGCCTGATGCATATAGCTTACAGTGAGGCATGTGCTTAAAGGGAATTGGATTAACTGCTGGCAAAAAAAAAAAAAGAGGAGGGATTAAAAAATGATTCTGACTTTAGGAGTGCTTCTAAAACGATGGATTACCATTTCAATTTTTGCCCTATTTCTTTACTAATGGAAATCAGAATTAGCCCTTTCCTGGTCAACTTGAAAAAACACCAAACTCAGTGTGTCGAGCTACAAATGAAGACGAGAGTCGGGGGGAAAAAACAGGGTGTCGGTATCTGGATTTGGCACAGTGGTTCGGTACAGGACGGCCTGTTTCCAGTCAGTCCTGCCCTTCTGCAGCTCCCTCAATGAGTCTGCATGGACCAGCAAGGTGGAGCCAGAAAAAGACAGGGCAGAGGATGCAGGAGTCAAACCACACGGAGGGTAAACGGTGCAAAACAAAAAGTACACCGCTACAAATTCACCCCATGGTATGAATTTGGACTTTTCCCTGCTGATCGAAAGACTCATTACTTTATCTGACACAAATTAAAACATCCTGCAAACGTCAAATAAATCATTGAGCGGCCGTGGTGAGAAAAAAATTTCACTTTGCGCAGCTTGATTTTATTGCATTTTATGAAAAAGTGGTTCTCAGAGATGGAAGTCACAAGAGAAAAGGTTTCGCATTTTCTAATTTATTACCAAAGTTTTGCAGAAATGTTCTCACAAAATACGCCTGTGCTATGTGAAACATGTCCTCGACGCCAAACCAGAAACATTTATATTGAAATTTTAAGAAAAATATACTGTTATCATCTACATGTCAAATTATACGGTGATATAAAGTTTGCCAAACTATAAAAACACACCATGCAACATTAGAGCTGTAAAATGCAAAATGAGAGGATAGTTTATATTTACTTTTGGTTACTCCAGTTTTATTATGCACAAAGTTTAATTTCCTGTAATTAACTATTTCTATAACGGTTCATAACTCAGTGCTCTGCCATTATCTAGAACAAACCAGATTCACCCTTTTTGTCCCGCCTTCATCAGGCTGACTGACGAGGATGAACACAGGAAAAAGCTGGCCATAGGAAGAGGCCATACTACACAGCGAGAGTGTGGAGGACTGACGTAAACAGCCTTCACACTGTGTTGTAGGAACAAACATCTGAACGGCACCTTTTTTTTTTTTTTTTATGAAATGTATTTGTGTGGGTGGAACGCTAAAAAAAACAAAAAAAAAAAACGCAACCCCGCATGGGTGCTGCAATCTGCCGAGGCCAGTCAGCCGACCGGCTGGCCTAGTGTGGCACCACATATGAGCACCGAGATGACACATCAACTCTCGTCTATATTTAACTCACTGGACGCCTCTCCTTCCAATGTTCCCATCCTTTTTGAAGAGGCTGCCAGGGAGAATGGTGAGAAAAACAGGCCGAGGTGATATGTAATTACACTGAATAGATCCAGCCTCCCACATCCTTTCATTGTACCCACACCATCACACATAATGAAATGGAAGGCGAGTTTTTTTTTTTTTTCCATTTACCATAAATCCTGCAAAGTCTAACCACTCTTATTTACGGCGTTCGAAGAAAAACCCTTTACAGCTTGACTCTTGGAGTCTGCAAAGTCACAGAGCATAAACACCAGCGAGCACCCAATGTGGGTGGTGAACTCAATCAGATAAGGGCTGCTAAGAAACCAGTCTGCGCTCTCCTCAGAGAACGCCGTGGTAAACCATCACAAGCCAAGGTCTCCCTGAATACCCCACATTTCTTCCACTGCAGATAATATCTTGAATGCAGAGATAGTACTCTGACTTATGCTCGGGCAAGAAAAGCTACTGAAAGGACATTTTGTTCAGCTATAGGACTGAATTCGCTGCTGTTAAGACACCAATCAACAGAGAGAAAAACATCTCTGCATCAAAAACAAGCGTTGAATTCTTGACTTTAAGTTCCAGCTCCGTCTGCACGCACCCTTGCCTGCCTGTGCGACTTGAAGTCCTTAACCCAGCAACCAAACAGTTGCATAATACCTTGCTTGGGTGCAAAGAGTGCGTGCATGCGAAAAGGAAACAGGAGGGCATGTTTCTTAAATGAACAAAAACTGGGTCACCTCTTACTTTTGGTCTGACAGACCTGTTGAAGAGAGTGTTTACTTGAAGAAGGATAAAATCAGTGTGAGGCAGAATGAGAGTAGGACATGGTGGACTTGTTCACATGTCAGAGCAGGGTGTGCATGTGCCTGCAGTCTGTGCTCGACGATGATCTGAAGGTGAAATGTTTTTTTTTTAAAAGATAAAATGCCGACTCACCTATTCTTCTCCAGCTCGTTATGTGTGGACCTGCAGAGACAGAAAGCAGAATTTGTCAACCGAAGAGCAACTCTACCTTTCGCATGTTTAAAAAGTAAAAAGCACAGACTGACGGTGTCTTTTCTTCCTGAAAAGACAAGACACACAGTTCAGGAAATAAGGCACAAGGTAATGGCATGAGCCGAATAAAGGGTTAAAGAGGCACAGTGAATAATCTTGTCAAGTTTGATTTTATTGATCTGATAATTAATCCCAAACAAAATCAGCTCCGGGCCCAGAGCACTGGGGCCTTTACACCAAACCTCATGTTGAAAACGAGGCATTTCCAGTGCGTTTATGCAGCTTTTCCCTCAATTATGCACAGCAAGACTCTTAGAGGACGCGAGTTTGTATCTTTGCTTGACTCTGCAGCCACTTATGCTCACTGTAGTTACTTAATTTTATGCTGTAATGCTCTACATAAGTGTTTATGCTTGTTTCTGTGCATGCTATGCAAGTGTAGGCATGCCCCCCCACACACACACACACTCACACACACTAACACACTCACAGTGCATGCAGCAGTCAGGGTTCAGTGCTCTGTTAATAATGTAAAGTGAATCAGCTGGTTCCTGAGAGTCTCTTTGTGTGGCAACACACTGAAGGGAGACAAGCCTTCGTCCTGATGGTTGCCATCCACACACTCTGCACTCCACCTTGTCCCAGAGGCGAGGCGAGGCGTGGAGGGTGGGGGGGTGGGGTGAGACGGGTGAGAGATGGACTCAACCTCAACTGAAGCATGTACACTTCAGCACTTCTGCATACTGAAGGTTATCAATACTGCAATATGCTTTCCCTAGTTTTTTCTTTAATGCAGAGCTCAGCAGACAAAATTTACTGTAAATACAGAAGGGGGGTGATTGGAGGAAAGAAATGGGGAGGAAAGAGCTGGATAAGACAGAGGGACACATGACTATCGACAGCAGTGAGCAGAAATCTTCTGGGGGAGTTATTCTTTTTTAATTAATTTTATACACCTATAAAAACAGCATGTTGATTTTAACACATTTGTTCATGTATGCACATCACATGTTCTGAGTTCAGGTTAAGTGGCAGCTTTCATAGCAAAGCATGGAGCTCACAAGTTAGCTAAACTGAGCCACTTCCTGAAAACCCATGAGTCTAAATGCACACACACACACACACTCACACACACTCCCAATAGGCATCAACTTACATATTCTTTAACCCTGCAGCAGTCACGCATGTGTGCACTCTGCAAACTGATAAATCTAAACCATCTCAGTCACTGTTGTTCAGCTTCAACCCTCATAATGTGAACTTTTAAAAAGGCTTATAGTTTCTGAACAGAATCATTTCAAAGTAAAACAATAGTCACAGACTCGACTTCAGTGCAGATTTTTACATACGTACAGTAAATAATTACTGTTTGCAGTCCAATCGGTCCGATGAATGATGCATCTGTGAGTCAGAGGGATAGTTTTGCTAACAGTGGATGAATAGTTTGGAATAACTAAATCTGCGTCATCAGCTGTCAGTCTGCTCACGCTGCGTCTGTGTTGCTTGGAAACCCTCATCCTGATCTGTAATCTTCTCCAAACTCTCAGCGATTCACCACAATCTTCCTGAGTGTGTAATAATGTCAGTTTTTAGGCTGATTCATCTCGAGAATGGCAGCAGGAAATCAAAAGGACACGGTGTCGTGACAGATGGAAAATATGGCGGATAAAAGAACATAACTGGGTTTTTTAAAACTCAGTAATAATGCAGACAGTGTTGATAAAGTTTAAGATTCAATATTATTTGTTGTCATTTACCTCAATTGTCATTTCCATAGGGAAATAACTTTGGATCAGGGACTTAATTTAAGGGCAATGCTGATGCCACTTTCACCATCTATTCATCCGAAAAAGAGGCAGGCCTTAGGTCAGCCTGGGTCCAAACCCCCCCTAATCAAATCACACACACACTCTCACACACACTTCATCTTAGCATGGCCTCTTATTCAGAGAGAAAGGCCCAAGCCTGCTTGCTTTCCCATTGGCTTTTATCATCACAAAACCATTTCCCTGCGTCCTGAATCAGATATGTTTTTAGCTCAACAACAATGCAACGCAGATTATAAACTGGCTCAAGGCCACACACACACACACACACACACAGAGCACACTTCCTTCTGTCGGCATGTGTATGTGTGTGTGCATGTATGTGCATGTCCATGTACACACAGTGTGGGTCAAGGAGATAAAGCTAGCCTGCTATAAACGGTAGGCGAGGGAGAGCAGAGTCAGATAAGCCCATCACTTTAAGCCTCGACACGCCACCGAGAAGGTGGCTGCAGCTGGAGCGAGCGAGCGCCGAGCGGGCGAGCCGAGAGGAAAACTGACTCAAAGATAACGCACTGTCACAACTGTTCTTATTATTGTATCATCATAATTTCAAAGAACTCAGTTTAACTTTCATTTACAAGTGTTCTTCAGCAAAAATAATCAAAAAAGAGCATCTATGTAATTGTGTTCAGTCCAGTTTAGACATCAGCCTTCATGGAAGATGATGAAGATTTGAGTTTTAGATGTTTTGTTGAAAAGTCTGAGTCTGAGCACTAAAAAATGTTTCATTGCTGACTAATTTGCAAGATTTCTCATGTTAGTCATCAGGTCATAATAAAAGTAGACCACTGATGGCGCCTGTGTGAAAGTACTGACAGCAGTAGGAATAATAATGCTGTTCTGATGTTTCCGGTGGGATTTAAATAAAACTACATTACAGAATGTGGCGGAAAATAGTGCTAAATGCTAAATGTTGCTACCTCACTGAGTGTGTTATGAACACACTTCTGCAGAGAGCATGACAAGCATTGTTCTTTTTTAGTGCCGTTTTCTCTCGAGCTTAAAAAAACCTTCTGATGTTGCACCTTCATGCTTCTTAAAATCTGTTTACATTAGTGGGCGTATTAAGGACAAGATGCTCGTGAGACACATTTCGTTTCCTTCTTAAATCGTCTCTAAACATTATTATTCTGCATACACGTGAGAAATTCTCCGATGACGACCACTCACCGGAAGCTATATGGCCTCAGACCTATATACGATCGCGACTGTTGCCATGCAGAATAGGCAGCGTTCTGCCCTGATGATGAGTAATGCGTAGTTACTGTTTGCGGCGCGCTCGAACATTAATATTAAAAGGATCAGAGACAGTGTGTGTGTGTGTGTAGGGGGTGTTTGATGCACGACTGTCAACGGACAAATTAAATTAAGCAGCCTTGCATCACATAAAAAAAACAACAAAGCCAAAGGGTCTTAACATGGGATGTTTTTCTGCAAGGCGACCAAATGTGAGTTTCTGTAATCAGTAAAAGTGTTGTTCTTGACAAGAGCTTTAATCTTTGTGGCAGCCAATTATGTAATTATCAGAAAATGTTGCGGCCAATTACACAACAGAATAAACTACTCAACATTATGATCCGAAAACACACATCAGCTTAATGAGCAGCTTGACATGTGTTGTTATGTACACCATTAAAAAAAGAGGAAAGAACATGAGTATGTGCTTTTTTTTATTCTGGGATTTAACTGTAACCCTTAACACAGTCCTGAAAAATGCTCCACGTATTCACCTTAGGATGTCTGCAAACAACACCAGCCATAAATAGCAGCTTTTTTCCCCCCTTAGGGACAAAGACAAAACTATCCCCTCTTAATCACAGTGTAAAATGCATTCAGCACGGGAGAAAAATGAGCATGACTTGGACTAAAAAAAACAACTTCCAAAAATAACTCGTTTCAAATTAAAAGCAGAAGCCTTTTAGGGGGGTTTATTTACAAAAACATCATGCATGACTCTTCGTTTCCAGGCCGTCACTTTGACCGCGGTCCCTAACCTCAGCCACTGCAGTCGGTTTGACAATCAGCTGATGAAAAAGCCAGCAGAGCCGACGGTGCTACCCCCATCCTCCTCCTCCTTCCACCCCCCTCAAGCCAACATATGAGCACCGATGTGTTTCTACAAAGTCTGACAAACATCCTCTCAACTTTTTCTTTTCTCAGTTTTTAATTTTGCACAAATAAAGCGTGTTTTTCGTGACAGTGGTGGTGTGTTGACCCTTGGGTGACAGCTCGCTTGTTTACCCAAAAAAAAACGCTGCAATAAAAAAGCGAGTGTGTAATCACATGCAGACTACAGCTCTCATCATCCAGCATCACGTGTAACATCACAAACACACATCAGTCATAAAAAAACACATCACATTTCTTCATTTAACTCAACAAATCTCACACAAATGCATGAAAGAGATGCGTTCACTTACCTATTGTGATTACTGCTGAATTTCTTATTTCGGAATTTTCTTTGCCTCTGGTAGTTTGTGTTCTGATTGGACGGAAATGTCGAAGCATATCCGTGTTCACACTCTGTTGAGAGACAAAAATTTTTGTGGTTAACATTTTTTTTTTTTTTTTTTTGCTGAGTTTGTAAACTTTTTTTTTTTTTTTTAAACAACACATATGTGTCACACACACACACACAAACACACTCACAAACACACACACACATCCTTTGGGTTGACGTGGACAAGCTCATCTGACGTCTGTGATTCTTCCCAGATCAAAACCACATAAAATTTTCCCCCTTTTTAAAAATTTTTTTTAGATTACTGTTACACATCAGTTACCGTTACATACTTTAAAAGCCGTTACCACATCTATCGTCGATTAACATAAACATATATTTTTTTTTTTACATATCTTTACCTCTTTCTCTCCTTTCTAGATATTCCGCAGCTTCCAATAACCGTTGGATATTGATTAGTTGTACCGCCGTCATTATTATTCCCTGAGGCTGGTCCGGTAACGTTAGCTTAGTTAACGTTGACGTTAGCTTCGCAAACAGCAGCACCGACGACAGTTTCGCTGTTAAACGCGGGGAAGACGCATCGATTATTGCTACACTGACTTATAAGTTATTTAAAAAAAACCAAAAAACGTCGTCTTGTTCAGTGTCTTTGCTGGCTCATCAGCAGTATTTTGTCAAAATTAAAGTGGAGGCAACAAACAACAAAAAAAAAAAAAAATCCAGTGTTTCCAACCTGGTAAGCTACAGCCAATCTTTTCTTTTGTTAGAAAAAATGTCAAAAACCAGTGTATCAAAGTATTAAAAGTTCGTAGGAAACACGATGTTATTAATGATATTATTTTTTAAAAAAATTGATAGAAAGGATTAAAAAAAAAGAAAATTTCCCCGAGAGAGCCCAGGGCCAGCAAAGTGCCTGCTGCTGCTCGCTTCCTCTCCTCTCCTGTTTGTTTACCTAGCTAGCTGCACAGCTGAGAGGCGGGACTCTAACGGCGGAGAGGCCGGTCCAAGAGCGGTGCATTCTGGGAAACCGAGTTTTCGCGTTCATGTGCGAAATATCGTCAAATATTAAAACTATTCACAACTGAAACTATTTAGCCGACATTTCTAGAGATTAAGCAAAGCCTTTTCCGTTATTACGTTGTGATTTAACTGTATTTACGTCAGTTTATTAAAAAAAAACACAACAGTCTGCCAATAGCACAGCTCATAGGTAACAGAGATAACCTAAATATGATGTGGTGATTTTTTATTTTTTGTTAAAATGTAATCAAGGCTATTATTGGAGCTTACGACATTCAAGAGAATAGTTTTTGAACTACACAATATTTAAAAATAGTGCAATTCGGACAGGATTTCTGTCACATATTTCTTCATAAACAAGTGTTTGTAAAGACAAAAACAGCCTGTTTCCGATACGCCATCAATCTTTAATAAATCGATTGAAGCTGATAATCGATTTTATGTTGATTACTAAACCCAAAGCCTACTCAAAGTCAATCTATCAAGTCTCATTCTTTCTTTAAGAGAAAAAAAAACTACAAGTCGCATGATTCAACAGGACAGCGAGGGTGTATCTGCCAGCTAAAGCCAGGCCCAGCAACACATGACGTAGCAGCTAACCGTGCGTCTGATTGGCGGACGGCTTTGACAAGCGTCGGAGGCTGAGCCACTACACTGACCAATCGCAGAGGAGCTTTCCGCCATGTGGAACCCAGCGCGACACGCCCACAAATAGCAGGAAGCAAACAATCGGGGGGAAAGCTGCTGTGTCGCTGCGATATGCTGCAAAAAAAAATTCCCACGTTGCAATAAAATGATGATATCACTCAGAGGACTTTTGCAGCGCGTTGTCAGCCTCGCATGCGTCTGTTTTTCTGCACAAAAACAGCGTTGCGCGTGCGGACGCATGCGGAAGCGAGAAAGGAAACAGCTTATTTTTTTTTCCACTGTCTTCACATCATGACTTGTTAAAAGGAAACGATGACATCATTAATCATCTGTAGAGCAGACGTTGTTTTTAATGCACGTTTTTTAAAAAAAAACAATTATGCATTCTTTAACACCATGCAATGTTGTCAACACTGCGTTTAGTTCGCTGCACCATAAAGGCTAAAAAATATAAAAAACAATTAAAATAAAGTAAGCGATCGCAGTTGTTTTTTTCTAAAATGTCCGAATCGCCGTTCAGTTGTGTCCTCTGCGTGATAAAGTTTCAGGTTTTCTCGATCGATCCCCTGCGGGGGCACAATGACATCATCCTTAACTGAGTTGGAGGGGCGCTGCAACGTGGTCAAATTTATCACATCGGAGCGGTGGCCAACATGCACACCCACACACCCCTAATCATTATGTCATATTGCTTTAATCTGTGCTGTAAGGGGGGCGAAAAATTAATAGATTCCCGGGTTTGAGAGTTGTGCAAAGCGCAAAGCGATGCAGAGGACCCCCCCTCCTCTCCACAACATGCAGATAATGCAGGTTAAAAAAAAAAAACAACAAAACTGCAAAAACAAACAATCAGAGCTCATATGTTTACTCTCCTACAGCTGCAATGAGTGCATCACTCAGAGGTTATTAGTGCGGTGGGGGCTCAGCCACACAGCAGCCAATGAACTCAGCCCTTTGTTGTCTGAGTCTGTTGACAATGAAGTCTTGTTTTATTCTGAAAATTCATTGGAAAATAATAATAATAATAATAAAAAAGAGGGGGGGATCAAACGCAGCATGCATTTAAAATAATAATAAACTCACTTCCGTCCTTCCTGTCGGCGCTCTCCAGAAATCTCGCAGCTTCCAGCAAAACTTGTACATTTTTGAGAAAAGTGTTGATCTGCTCCATGTGGGAGTCTTTGGAGTTGAAGACGTCATTGTAAGGGCAAGTGGACATCTCGAAATCCTGCTGATCCTCCAGGAGAGATGCGTCGGAATCGAAGAAGAACTCCTCGGTCTTCAAACCTCTTCTTTGCCTCTCACTTTTGGCCATTTTTTTGTGTTGTTCTTCTTCCTCTCTCTCCTCTCTCCTCTTCCTCCCTCTCAGTTTGTGGAGCTTCTGGTCTTTCTGGCGACGTGCTGAGCGCAGTGAGCTCTGGATGCTGCTCTTGTCAGATGGTTCCTCTTTCTTTTTCTTTTTTTT
>JAPZDV010000020.1:15079241-15089983 GCA_029814665.1 Acanthurus lineatus | reverse complement strand
CCCCCCCCCCCCCCCCCCCCCCCCCCCAAAGACCTGCGTTATTTCTGTCTAAATTCATGATTCATTAGAAACCAAAACAGACGTTTCTCTCTCTGTCAGAACTGTTTTGAGGAAACGCTGATCACGTCGTATGAAGTTTGGCCTTTGTCATTCAAAAAACCCCCCCCATCTTAATCAATCAAGGCCATTCAGGAACAAATCACTGATCTGATTGGGTCAACACACTAATCACTGCACCCCCCCCTCCCCTTCTTTCTTATCTTTCCTCCCTTTTCTTTCTCTTGTCTCCTCACTCACTTCTTCCTCTCGCAGTCCTTCCTCCCCCCCGGGGGTCTGTCTGAGAGTCTCCCCCTCCTCCTCCCCCCTTCTCTTGTGGTTTTTCTGTCTGTTTTTTTAAAATGGGGGGGGTGGGGGCTGGGAGGGGGCGTCTTGCAGCCTGTGAGAGGAGCAGTAACCTTTCTTTGGGTCCTTGCTGATTTCATTATTTTCATTATTGAGAGACTTCCACCGCGGCAATCCCATTAGGATAAGACGAGGCCCAGCAGGGGGGGGCGCGCCGCCCGGGGGTGTTGGCTCTGTGTGTGTGTGTGTGTGTGTTTGTGGCTTGGGGGTCCCACAGGATAAGAGACTGAACTTAAGCTCGACTGCGTCTACCTGCATCGTCAGGGGGCTCAAACTGTAAATGTCTCACTTGTGATATTTACTGAATAACTTCTAATAAAATCAATCAAAACGATCAATCTGACAAGCAGGAGGTCGGATTTAGATTAAACATGAACTTAAATTGGCATCATTGTGATG
The DNA here is from genome assembly GCA_029814665.1 of Acanthurus lineatus. Classification (NCBI taxonomy): domain Eukaryota; kingdom Metazoa; phylum Chordata; class Actinopteri; order Acanthuriformes; family Acanthuridae; genus Acanthurus; species Acanthurus lineatus. The sequence continues at coordinate 15,089,182 of JAPZDV010000020.1, read as the reverse complement.
TTTGTTGTCCCTTTGTGACGTTTACAGTTTTCAACTAACAAACAAACAGCCGGAGATGTGACAAATGTAATCTATTACAGTGTGAGTAACTGTTGTTCTGAGGCCACTTCATTTAAAAGTGATTCATTATTAATTAATCACATTTAACTCATTAAAAACATCCTCTCAGATGCAATAATCCATAAGAAGAAGCCTTTATCAGACACAGGTGTTAAACCTGCTTCATGTTGTTTGCATTCAATGAGTTTTGTTGACCTGCAAGAAACAAAAAAACTGGTTTGCATCTCGTGGTTTCAGTCTAATTTACTCTTTTGTGAAACTGAAACCAGAGTTTATCTGACATTTACACCCTCGTCTGTCTGCGTTTTGTGTCTGTCTGAGCTGCTCGGATCACATGTTGCTTCTCTGATCGGTTATTAATGGAGTAAAAGATTTCAACTGCAGCTAGAAGGAAAAACTACAGACGCAAAATCAGTTATTATTTGATTTAGAAAACTAATTTACTGTATAATGCTGCAAAGTTTTTAAAGGTTAAATTGCCTGAGAAGTTATCAGTAGCTTTTGTCCACTTTGTGAGCTCAGCTTTCAGTGTTTCCTGTTAAAACAAGAACTTTTCTACATTTTTTTCAACAGTTTTATGTGTTTTTACAGATGCAAGTCTCCTGCTTTGAACTGTCTGTGGTTTAAGTCGCACCAGTAGATGTTGTGACTTGGCAAATACGGCAGGAAAACTAAGTATTAACCTCGATGACGGCTTCAGAAAGCAAAGCCAGCGAACCAGCGTGCTGTTGTTTGTGCAGAGACATTTAATCTGCACACCTGAATCAAAAGTATTTATCTTTTATGTCATTAACTACACCTGCATTTGTCCTGTGATGACATAAAAAACAATGAAAAAGGTGCAAAAGGTGCTGCGACTGCACAGCCCTCATGTCTGTGGATTAACTGGAAAAGAGTCGCACAGAGCCACCAAAGTGTGTGATTTCAGTGCAGAGTGTAACAGAGGGTCATTTTCAGGAAGTTAATTGATAAATCTTCCTGCTGGCTCGTGTTTCTTGGCATCATCTTGTCTGATTCGACACGTGGGAGCAAATTTCCCAGCAACGAGCTCGACGTCACACCTGCTAAAGAATCTGGGAGCTGCTTTTTATTGCTGTTGTTGTTGTTGTTGTTGTTTGTTTGACAAATGATGCTGATCCCATCGTCTAAAACCACATCTCCCAGCTCACTTTGAGTCCCTGCAGAGGCTCGGAGGGGAGGGGAGCAGTAAGAGTCAATGAATCATCATGAAAGTGAGGGGGTGTGAACCTCGGCGGCCTCCTTACAACATCATCATCTGGAGCCGAACTCCCGCCCTGCACTCATCACCCTGACAGCTTTAACGCCCCATTTAGCGCCCCTTTTTGTAGCATGTGTGTGTGTGTGAGTGTGTGTGTAGGAGGGGAGCAGTAGTGTGTGACGAGCTGGGGGGGTGGGGGGTCTCATTTAATCTGAAGGGAATGTGGACACTCAGCATGCATGTGCTTCATGTGTTCATGCCGGGCGTTTTTACATGCAGACGCACCGACACAAACAGACCAGAGCTGCTAAATCCTTTCAAATCTGACGCTTCGCTGTTGCTGTCAGCGAAATAAACGACCCTCCTGTCAAAAACGCAGTATCACGGCGTTCCTGAGTCACGCAGAGGAAATGTAAGTCCAGCGTTTGCTTCGGTGCTCAAACTCCAATCTGATGTTTGGCCAAGAATCCAAGGAAATCTACCAACAGGACGGAAGAGACCGGAGGAGCTGCAGGCTGATAAAAGAGCTCAGTAATGAAATTGGGATTGATGCTGCAACGTGCTGTTTGTTATCCTCTCCGTAACTATGGAGATTCAGATCAAGTGTCGCCACCGCGCACACACACACACACACACACACACACACACACATGCATAGATGTCTGAACTTATGAGGACCTTTCACCGACATCCTCGTTCACATCCTCGACAATCAGCCCAACATGTGAAATCTGGAGATTTAATCAAATCCTGATTCGAAGCTAAACAATAAATTCGAGTGCAAACTGTGCTGAAGAAGTGAGTCACGGCAGAAAATCTACAGCTCAGAAACCTCGCAAACACTCGTCCACTTCCTGTGCGACTCGACTGGTTTTTCTAAATTACAAAAAAACTCAAAATTTCCTGTTTAACTGGTGGATTTCACTCCGTAAAAACCAGGTTTGAGTTTGCTAAAATGCGGTATTTGGCTCTGAGTTAATCAATCAAGTAATTTAACCCTCTGTGGGCCAAACGCCTAGCACAGCAAACAAACACGGTTAGCTTTAACTATTAGCTTCTGAACTTTTAGCTCTTAAAAATGCTGATATTTGTCTGAAATCGAGTTGGTGGAGACCAAAACGGAGCTAAATAATAAAAAGATAAAATGCAAACTGAGTTCAGAGTCTGTTTCCACCTGGTTTTCAATCCTTCCTGTATGATCCGATCACAGGTGGACAGAGCTAATCGCTTGTGTTCCCACCTGGTTTCAACATGCGTCTCCGGTGACGACTTGCGATCAGAACTCACCCCCTCGCTCTATATGCAAATTAACACGGACATCACATCAGCTTGTAGAGACAAACTGTGCTGTTGGAGGCAGCGATGCACTAAACTGCACCTGGCTAACCTAAAAAACAAAGAAGAAGAACGCTCTTCCTGTCTGCAGGATATTAAAAGCAAAAGAAGAACTTGGTGCCCAGTTGACAAAGATGTTCGTTTTAAATCTCCGTCGTCTCTTAAAAATTCTCTCAATGTCATTTGCAGAGTCATTACCGGTTGTCTTCTCGTTGTTGTGTGACGGATTGCTTCCACCTTTGCAGAAGATATCAGGTGAGTGGGCGGTCCTTTGATGTGACCCAGGATGCATTGCTGTTCAGATTGCTAAAAGAATTTGGCCACATGCGACTCAGACCACCTCTGAATGTGGTTTGAATGATCTGATCTCAAATGCGTCCTCAGTGCGTCCTGTACTTAACGCTGTCCACCTGTGATCGGATTGCTCAGGGTGGACTTTAATAACCAGGTGGGCCTAAAAGAAACACCATACTGTTGTTTTATAGCTTTAAACTCAAAAGAAAACTTCTTATTGCATTTTATAACAGCAATTAAACAAACTTCATCTCAACCAAACTCAACCAGACATGAATAAGTATCAGCAAAAATCATTTAAATGCACTTAAGAACTCAAACAGTCTCCATTCTCCCAATGACCAGCAGTGGAAACAGGGAGAACTTCAGCAGTTGGCTTTTTCTGGGTAAGTAGGTCCAGGATGGGCCTCCAGCGAGGAGGAGGAGGAGGAGGAGGAGGAGGAGGAGGAGGAGGCCCAGCCAAACAAAAGGGGCCAAAGTGGAAGAGTGGTGGAGAGGGTCCTCCAACCTCTACAGTCAGAACTAGGTCTTCCATTCACCGAGCTGCTCTGCAAACACAGTGGAGGCTGGAACGAGTGAGTGAGTGAATGAGTGAGTGAGTGAGTGAATGAGTTAGTGAATGAGTGAATGAATGAGGTGTTCATCGTCACTGTTTGATGAGTTTTACACACAAACAAACACACAAACACAGACAGAAGAAGCCCTCCGTGACGAAGCTTTGAACCCACTCGTGGCTCTTTCTGCAGTCTAAATATGTCTGCATGCATCCGAAACATCTGTGCGTCATCAAAAAAGCAAACGACTCCTCCCTCCACCTCCACCTCCTCCCTCCACCTCCACCTCCACCTCCCACTCTCACGGCTCCATGAAGGGCGATTCAATGCGTATTGTTTGGCCCTCTGGTCATGAACTCTGTGATACTTCACTCCCAGGGTGGTTTTAAAAAAAGCGAAATGGGCCTTTAGTTTCCCATTTCCATGGCAGATTACATGTCCAGCCCCCCCCTCGCCTCCCCCCACTATATTTCATCCATTCTGCTTCTTGCCAGACATTAAAATGAGTTGTGAGCGAAGCTGTTGAAGCTGCTATCAGCCAGGATTTTTTCTTTTTCAACGTGTTTGATATTCAAAAGTACAAAATCAGAACCTCGCCGCTTAAAAAAAAATGACTCTGGTGTGAAGTTATTGCTCCATTGAATAATTCAAACATTATCTTTTTTAGAGAGGGAGGGGGCAGGGGGGCGGGGGTGTCTGGTCCTTTTTTTTTGCTCCATCCCAAAGAGAGTCTGGGTGGAGACAATGAGCTATGTGAACAATTTCAGCGAGTCAATCGGCGACTCCCAGCAAACACAGCCCCCTCATTGTGCAGCAGTGTGACGGGAGAGACCGAGGGGGGGGGAGAAAGAGAAGGGAAAAGTTGATATTTCATACTGAGAAAGTGAAGAAGAAGAAGAAGAAGAAGAGGAGAAGAAGAAATGGCAACCCGACATGAATCCTTTTCTTTCTTTTCTGGGGATGGAGGGAGAGATGACGGGTGGGATCGTCTCCACCTTCACGAAAATCTTTAATTCTGTGCAAGCTGTTCTTCTCGTGGGTGTGTGTGTGTGTGTGTGTGTGTGTGAAGGGGTGTGTGTGTGTGAAGAAGGAATAAGGGAAGCCCCACCCCCCCCTCAGACAAAGGGCGCAGATGGCCGGCCCTCCTCGGCTTCAGGGTGGGGTGGTGCGAGCAGACGCCTGCGACGGAGCGCCGTGCCCCCCCATGGAGTTCATTTCAGTACCCCTCCCTGAAGGAGACGGCAGACAGGGAGGAGGGAGGGGGGGGTTGCTTATAACAAGTAAAGCTTAGAGACCCTGAACTCACCCCCCCAACACCACCACAACCTCCAGCATGAACACCCTGAAGCCCCCTCACCACTGGGCCATGACCCTTTGCTCCTCGCCGGGTCACATGCACAGTAACGAAGGTGGGAGGAATGCCAAAACATAAGGGGGGGGGGCAAGGTCTGACCATGAAAACGAGACAGTTTAGGAACTTTTCTAACCCTGAAAGAAGATTGTTCGACTTGTTTTTTAAAAAATACTGTAGAAAAGAAAAGAGACAACGTTCTTTTTTCTACTTCCTGTTTCTCCAATTTCTCCTTTTAAATGAGTTCATGTTTAACTTTAGCTGTGAAATTTGCTGATTGTTGTAAGAAAAATCTATTTTCAGCTTCATGTAGTTGTGGACAAAAAAAAAAACTGCATAAATCAAGAATTTTAAGACGAATTTTCATTATGAAACAACACCAGTAAATTGTGTTGTGTAACATTTCTCAGCTTTAAAAAAGGTGTAACAGTTAGAACTCGAGAAAATTCACAAATCCTCCGAAGTTTATAATAAACTGTGACAAAGCTGCATCAGCCAAAAGAAACAGTTTGGCACTTTGCTAAACTTGGTAAAATACTGATTCATTTTTATGTGAGATAGTAATTATCAATATGCTAATGTAAAGCTGCAGCTAGCAGGTGCTTAGCTTAGCTTGCACATTGCTTAAAATAGCTCCTCCAAATAACTCCACATGAATAATTATTTTAAAACTTAGAGTCTTTTTGCATGAAGTAAACAGGAAAACAGGATATAAAATGTTATTTAATGAGCTTCTGTTCCTGTCTGTACTCTAAGCTAAGCTAACATCCTGTTAGCTATAGCTGATAGCTAGCCAGAGGGATTTTTGATCCTTTGATCTTTAAATCTTCTAACTCTAAAGTATATTTACTGATATATTGATCTATTCCATAAAAATACAAAATAACACATGTACACCAAAGAGGAAAACATTTTGAAAATGATTAGATGTCAAAAACAAGTGACATCAACAAACGAAACAGCAGCTAAAATGCTAGCAGAGAAAAACATGAAGATATCATAAAGAGAAAGATGGCGTCAATGAAAAGATAAAAAATGATAGATATGATGATATTTTGAGTACATTTAATCTCTTGTGAAAGTGGTTTGTTTGCTTTTTGTCGCTCATGTTCATGTTGTAATCATCATTCCTTCCTCTGACCCACGCCGGCCTTCCCGGGTGCCTTGTTTTGTTGATTTAACCCACTTCAGATAGCTTGTTCTCGTTTTCGGAGCTCTCCTGGGTCGACGGCGATAACATTGTCAAACTGTTTCAATGTGGCTGATTAGCGGCGATCTGATCCTGCTTCTATTTAGGCTACAAAAAAAAAAAACATGTCAACATACAGTACATCGCCCACTTTCCCCTCAGTGGAGTTTCATTAAGGGCGGCGTTCGGCGAGGGATAATCTGCAGGTGATTATCTTCGGCAGATAGCGAGGACGAGAGGGGAGTCACATCTATAATTCCTATGTAATACACAGCACTTAGTCCCCGTGACCCAATGACCCATATCCTGTCTTGTAGGACGGGGGGGAGCCTATATTGTGATACTGAAAGGCTTACAATGGCTTATCTGAAGGGACCTCGGGCACAGCGAGGCGCTTGTCAGCCCACTCCTGATCCAGGGGGGGGATTTGACCACAATGTGTGCATTATAATGGGCAGTATGGATGTATGTGGGCTCGCTGGCAGCTGTCCCATACACTGTACGGAGAGTATAGAAGCTGTATGTGTGCTAATGGAGGACAGAAAAAAAGGATGGAGGGAGGAGTGTTTTCAAGTCTAAGCGTGTGTGTGTGTGTTGTAAAGACAAAAAGGAAGGAGGCAACGCTGCTTGCTAGTCAAAGGGGGGTGTGTGTTGTGTAGTGTACAGTGTATTGTGCAAACATCTGCCTGTGGGCATCCATGCATGTGTGTTTTTATGTGACGTGAAAAGAAAAAGGAGAAAATTGTGCACATGTGCCTCGTATATTTCCTTCCAACATGTCTCAAAGCTGAAGTGTGCGCTCTGACAGAGTGTGTGTGTGTGTGTGTGTGTGTGTGAGAGAGTGTGTGTGCATGGATGCTTTTTTGCTCAGGCGAAAAGAGGACATGTACATACACATTAAAGATTTAAACATATGCAGGCCTGCAACCGAACGCAGATAGTTTGCAATTCTGAATATGTGCCATAGAGTATGTATGCATGCATGTGTGCATGTGTGTGTGTGTGTGCATCAGTGTGTGTGTGTGTGTGTATGTGTGTGTGTGTGTGTATTGCAGAGCGATCAGGATAAAGGATGGATTGTTGTCATGACTGTGTGCATGAGATCATTGTGTGTAACTGGAACAAGGGAGTAAAAGTGTGTAAGAGCAGGTTTTATGTTGCAGTGTGTGTGTGTGTGTGTGTGTGTGTGTGTGCGTGTGTGTGTGTGTGTGTGTGTGTGCAGTCCCAGAGTGTAGCCTTACAGTGAGTAGGTGGGGCCCTCGTCAGTGGCCGGTGAATGGAGGTCAGTGTGACTCTTGTGAAGCAGGAAAGGATGAATCAAAACTCCTCGTCTCTCTGTTTCTCTCCCCCCTTTTCCTCTCCTCTCTTTTCTCCCCCCTTTTGACTCTTTACTCCCTCCATCTGCAGGAACAACCATATTTTAAAGCTCTGCAGACTGGAACTGAAACCAACAGCAGAGGATCACTGAGTTGCTGTTACATGTTCATGTGTTTAAATTTAAAAATGTAAAACTGGACGAAGTGAAAATCTAAACTGAAGTCTCTTTATTTGAAGCATTTAAGCATATAAGACAACATTCACTGGCATTTTTCATTCACAAAACAAAAGAATTTCACACTGATAATATGATATCTTATGATAGATAAGGGTGCCCCTTCAATGGAAATTAAAAATAAAAAATTATCATCTCATCATTAATATTTAGCCTCTGAACTGCACAATAAACTTACTTAAAAATGTCGAGGCGACCTATGAGGAGTTAATCAGATCCTCCAAAGATCCTGTTAACACTCTCAGGTCAGAGCGGTGACCCCGGATGTTTGACGCTGGTGTGAAAGGGGTCGACATCCAAAGCGACCTGTGACCGAGCGCCACACCTGTGTGATGTGGGTCACCGAGCGCTCGGCTCTGGTGTGAAAGGGTGAGCAGCATGCGGGGGGGTCGGACCGCTGTGGGGTTAAAAAGCCCGAGCGTGATCCCACTTCAAACACACTGCTGTTGTCTGAAAGTGGTTTCAGTCTCTTCGGCAAATGAAGATGATTTCCCCCCCGTGGGAGGTGTGAAATTTTGCTAAAAATGTGATTATAAAACATGTATAAATGTTGTGTGTTTAATGCAACTTCCTGCTCTTTTTTTATGCAACATGCATTTTTAAAATAGCATAAAACAAAGTGAGAATCCCTGCCTGTATTCTTACTACCGTGTTGTCGGCCTGGATATTCTTTGCATCATGAGTTTCTCCACATCAGCTCATTCACATGCAAGCGCATCAGGAAGGAAGACTGACTCAGATGTGGTTTATTTTTTGAGTCTCTGGCTTTCAAACAGAGACGTGTGGTTTAAAAAAAAGGTGACAGTCTTCAAACTCGTTTCTGTGAAGCGCTCGAGTTATTTTGTGAAGACAAACCGCGAAGCAGCAGCTTAAAGTTTGAACCTGAGCTCCTCTCCTCCGTCTGCCTTCAGCCACCTCTTCCTCCTCTTTTTACCTCCTTCTCTTTCTCCTCTGCAGAGAAAGAGAGGTGGATGGTCACTGGGGAGTCACATTTCTGTCTCTCCTCCCACCTCCTCCCTTCAAAAAATCCCCCTCCACTGTTGTTGTTGTTGTTGTTACCCTGCAAATCTCTGCTGGCAGACTATGGAGAGCGTTTGTAGACTTCTGCCTCCCCCCTCAAAACCATCCTCACCCCCCCTCCACACACACTGTTGTTGTCACCCCTCCAAAATCTCCTCCGGCAGGCTGCAGAGGGCCGGAGGTGGAAGGGGAAGGCGGAGAGGTTTGGGAGTCCTCGCGACGGGGGGATCGTTCTCAGGGCGGCAGGAAATTGCCCATGTTGTTTTTCAGTAATCCTTTTTTAATATCAGGTTTAGGGACAAGAGGGGGGGGGCTGGGTGGGTGGGATAGGATAAGGAGGCAGGAGTTTTGGGGGGGATGGAGGGGGGAGGAGGAGGAGAGACAAAAGAGGGATGGAGGCCAGACAAAACGATCGGCGGCTCCCGGGGGGGACGATGTGGTGTCTGTGTGTACATAACACACACATCTCAAGTGCCGAAGACAAACAGCGTTATCACACACACACACACATTTTGTCTCCGACGGCCCAGAAACACCAACATCTCGTTGTGTGAAGGAGGCGCAGAAGGAGGCGCACACACACTTTAATTATTAACTAACACCATCAGGTTCTCCACTGATTAATAAATAACCGAACCATTCATAATGCTGTTTATTTCACCTGTTACTCCGGCTGTAGTCGACCTCCACCTCCTGCTTCAGTGACGCAGCATCGCTGGTTGAACCTGAACTCGTTTAATACAAATTAATTTAATGATTTATCACATTTTTCTGTTCAAATCTGTTCACTGTTTCCTCGTATTTTTCAGTTTCTAAATACTGCTGGTGAAGTTTTGTTTGGACCTTTTCAAGACAAACAAGGACGAGAAAACATTCTCTATCAGAGTTAAAGAGTTAACAATAAGGTTATTCACCCAGCAAGACTAGTCAATACTAACTAACAGTTATGGACATGTTGATAGTATTATGAATTGCATGTGTTTAAGAGAAAGAGACAGAGAAAGCAAAAGAAGTGCTAAAATAAACAAAAAATTTTTGATGTTCAGGATAAAAGCTACAGCTGTTGGCTTCAACAACAAATAAGTGCATTGCAAACACTAATTTTTTCACGCTAATGGTGCTATATTAGTTTCATTTTATCCTTTATTATGCTATAAAAGGTGCAGCTTCGGTCTATTTTCAGAAACACAGGACAGAATTCTTGGAAACTGCTTCGAATTTGGGATTGCACCCAATTTTTTTTTAAGCTGTCTGCAAAGCCAAGAACTAGCCAGCGAACAAAATTGAACATTTAGCAGCTAAAGAGTGCAATATTTCCCTCAGGAGTTCGTTGAGATCACACACTGCCACATTTGTCAGAAAGCCAG
>JAPZDV010000020.1:15064086-15076263 GCA_029814665.1 Acanthurus lineatus | reverse complement strand
CACACACTGCCACATTTGTCAGAAAGCCAGAGAAACGACTCCGAATGAGTGCTGATGTTGCTCCTCATGTTGGATGAGTAAACAGGAAGTTTTAGCTCATTTACAACAAAAACACTGTGTTTAAAGCTAGTTTTTCTTCCCACAAAGTGGTAATGAAGCAACTGTAGACATTTTTCTGTACTTTAATTTGCAGAAATTTCATCAAACTTCCAAAAAAAAAAAACAGTCCAAACATTCCTTCAAAGGCACGCTTCCCTTTGCACCTCGAGGCGAGATAAGAAAGGGTTTGCACTGGTTAAGGAGGAGGAGGACAGATTTGTCCACATTCTCAGCCATTAATCAGTGTCACTTAAGGAAATCCAAACCTCCCATTAGCGTTCCATTGTAGAGATTGTGGCCGATACAAAAGAGGAGGATCAGCCCACGAGACACAACTCACAGTGGCCTGGTTGTACCTCGCCGACCCCCTTTATGACAAATGCAGTCCTTTTGTATGGGAGTTCGGCATCTGTCCTGGTTGTCTTCCACTCCTCCCCCCCTTTTGTCATTAAAGTGTGGATGATAGAGAAAGTGAGGAAGAAAGACATGATGAGAGGAAAGTGTCTCCATTAGTTTATTGTTAGCAAACATGTACATCCTGTTTATAGGATGCCCTGTGACCCTGGTATTTAATGTTGGGATGATTTATACACACACATTGTTCAAAAGTGGATAGAAGTGAAATCCAATTCACCTTATCAACCCTCTGAGCCTCGCTGGTTCGATTATCTGCAACCGAACAACCAGGTGAGGCTCTGACCTCTTGATTTATCTGATCGTGTTCACCTGAGGAGTCTTTGTTATGGCCAAAGCTGCTAACTTTCTCTACCAAGACTTTCTCTTAAGTTCCATCTTAGTCAAGTTCAAAAGTTCAGCATAGTCACAGTTAAGAGGTTGTACTTCAAGCATTGGTGCAGGAGTGTTTGCTGTATTTTACCCAAATACATCCAGGTTGTGTTGAGATCTTAGATGGTCACTCTGGGTATCAAACTGACCACCCTAAGTCACTTTTTTTGGTCTCTTTTGATTTAAATCTATATAAAAATACTAAACAGCAGCCATAATGTCAGTGTCTTGGTTTTTTTGGCTTAATCCAACAAATCTCATGACATCCTCAGTGGGTTCAGTGTAAGAATAATAGTCACAACGTAACTAATTCTGTTGATTCATAGAGCACATCAAAAACAATAAACCCTGACCGAAGTGCTTTACAATGAGATTAGATTACGGGAGTATTTGACTGATGATTACAATCAAACATAAACACAGTAATAATCACTTCAAAACACAGACATACATAAGAGGATATAATAACTGGATTATCCTGATAAAATCAAAACATACACAGCTTTGCACAAACAACAAACAAATAAAAAATCAGGATTTTATCAGGCATGTCTTCATGATGAAAACTGAGAGGCTCACTTCGGCCCTTCATTAAGGCAAATATTGTTCAGTCTGACTTGTAATTTCTAGTTTTTCAAAACAGATTTAACATAGAAGTTTTTAACTTTAAAGTTTCTGCATAATCACAAGAGTTGTTCTGTATAACTTGGTGTCATCAGCATAAAAAGAGACCCCAAAGGAAGTGTATAAAGGAAAATAAGATGGGGCCAAATAAGGAGCCTTGTGGGACTCCATAAAAGGATGCAGACAAAGAAAACACTTTTTAAACTCCAACTGAGACTAATGAAGGTCGAACTTAAACCACTGAGTGAGTGTTTAAGTGAGTCACGTCAAAAGCAGCTCAAAGATCTGAAAGAACTAAATGGGGCAATTTCCTGAATCCTGCCACAAAAACAAATCATCCGTCATCCTCAGGAAGCTTGTGCTATGATGTCATACTGAAATTTGTCCCGTACACTGAAGAACAAGCCACTATTTTAAGAAAACAAAGCTCTAAAAATGGTTGATACAGCGAACTGGACTGAAATATGTGAAAATCTAAATTTTGTGCACATGCATGTTTAATTTTAACACTACATGGGCGTTCAGGCAGGCATAGGTAGTTAATGTGAATATGGGCCAGATATAATATAAATGAATAGTTATTGATGAAAAATGCCAATTACAAATAGTATCAACAAACAAGATCTGACTTAATCTTGAGGATTATAACTTTAACATATAGATTATTGTGTCTGAGGATGACTTCCCTCATTGAAAAGCAAATCCTAGATTAATCCAACTCCAGTTTGGTGATTTTCAGTCCAATCACACTAATTTTAGACCAGTTTTGTCCAGTAAAGTCCAGTCGAATCCAGTTTAGCTGTTGCCCATCTACTATCAAGTCCAGCACTCTTCAGCTCAGTTTGATTTTGGAGTCAAGCAAATTAAAAGATGCACAATTTAGCCCACTTCAGCCCAGTTTACTCCAAAATTTTCTTTTATCCCGTCTTTTTTAACCTACATGAGAAAACAAGCGACGCCCTGTCGAACACAGCTTAGATCAGCACACTTCAGGCCTCCTCCGTATCTTCCTTCCTGGATTCCTGGTTTCTGGTGATAAGGAGGTTAAAGGCCAGCGAGTGTGTGTGTGTGTGTGTGTGTGTGTGTGTGTGTGGTTGACAGGAGGCCATAGATCAAACTGAACAGCCATGTTTCACCCTTTTTCCTGCTGAGGATGCACAAACACGTCCTTCGATCACCTCCCTTTTAAAACAACATCGATCCCTCCAACAGCTTATAGCATTATTAACAAATGATCAGGTCGGATTGATTAAGGTGGTTTGAGCCGAAGGCACTTAAACAATTTATTTAGAGACGAACACATCAACTAAGTGACAAATGTTTAAACAATTCTCTTCTTAAGTTAAAGGAAATCCTACATTTTTTAAAATATGGAGTCCATGTTGGCGTTGTATTGAATCCTTTACAAAGGAAGAGGAAATAGGATGTTATTGATCCCCAATGGAGGATTAGGTTTCCAATAGAAAAAGAATACAGGTCTCATTCTCCAATGGGAGGAGCATGTGACAGAGTGGCCTATATATAACCCATAGCAGAGAGTCAATAGCCAGGAGAACAAATGATGCTGTGGTTAAAGGCAATCTATGCTGCTAATTCCCCCCCCTCAGCAGTCGCTGCATTCGTCACATGGATCTCTTAATTGTATGAGAGTGCAAAGCAGCTTTCCACCTGTTTCCAGAGCTGAAGTCGGTTAGCTTCGATGCGTCGCCACTGTTCTTCTTTGTTGGTTTGCTGGTGATGTTTTTTGCTCTTTGCTCCTGATGCTTTGAAGCAAACGTTGTGTTCAGTGACGCAAACATTGAGCGTTAAGTTTTAAGCAAAGGCGATCATTCTGTTTGGACTCATAACACGCAGCAGCTCAGCTGACTGGCCTCTGTTTTCTCAGCATTGTTTAGTGGAGTTTTGTCTGTTTTTGTCTTTTTGTTTTCCATTGAGGTCGAAAATCGCATTGTTTTAAAGTTGCATTCAACAAAACCTGCATTAACAACGACCCAAAGCCCTCATGTGATGTGATGTGAGAGGTGTTGTCTGTGGAAATATCAGGCGATTCGTGGCTCCTCCCCTGCTGTTTGTTTCTGTTTTAGCCTCTTTTAGCTCATTGTTGTGCATCGTCGTTGCTTTGGTTTACCTTCACTGCTCTCGTTATCTTCATCTTTAGCTTTAACGCTCCTCATTTAGCATCAAACAGCAGATAAGAAGCAACGAGCTGATGAGCAAAGAGGAGAAATGAACAGGTAAGGACACACATATGTTCAGGTGAGCATGAACTGAGCTACCAAAAGAGTGAATACTGGATGTTTGTGTCCAGAGAAAATGCAAACTGACACACTCCAGTTTCTTAAAAATGTTAAAAATCAAGTTTATAGAACAATAATTTGTTGATTTTGTGTTTATAGTTTGTTTTGCTGCCCTCAAGTTGCCAAAAACAATCTGTTAATGCCAGTTGAAGGAATAATGTGGCTTCCCTGAACACATCAATGGAGCTTAATAATTATTTTGCACTGAAAAAAGCCCAAACATCACCACATTTTTCATCCCTGTGCTGAACATAAAAACTGACAGAACAGAATTTAAGAGCTCTAAGAATGTAAAATCTATTCTCAACTTGCTAAAACAACAAAATAATCTCAGTAAAATGCAGAAATCTATATATTTGTAAAAGGTTAAGCTCCTCTTGCAACAGATTTGACCAACTTTCTCAACCAATTTCTGCATTCAGACCTTTGATTTATTGATCACCAGCTTGTTTTTTTAAGCAGCGGGTCATCGTCGACTCCTTTGTGTCTCCGTCCTTGAATGTCGATGATAAAAAATGGCTCCGGGTTTGTCTGCTGAGGGGAGGAACGATAAAACACAGAGATAAACGCTGCTCAGCAGATTTCCTCGTCTTGGTGTCCAAAACAACATCTTTTATTTCTGTTCAACAGATTAAAGACTGAGGGGGCAATAAGCGAGACTCTAACTGCCCCTCGGCCCAAAATGAATTTAATACATCTTCAAGGGTTTGATAGAGCAGCTGATCAATACCAGTGACTTCCCAAAATAATCACCGCCAATGCACACACACACACACACACACACACACACACACACACACACACACACACACATACACTCTGACTTGCACTTTCCACCTGCTCAGTGATGGAAAACAGTGTTATGACCATAATGTGCTGAAGCCCACTGAGCCAATAAAGCAGCAGCTTTATAATCATCATAATTTCTTAGGATTAATCTCAGATTTCTGAGCAAACCTCTGCAGATTTTCCTCAGATTTTAAACAAAAACTGATGCTGCATGTAAAACAAATGTTTGTGTGTCACATTTTCTGCCTTAAACAGTAACTTCTGGATGTATTTGCTTGTTTGTGTGTTAAAGTAGAATTTGCTGAGAGTTGAATTATTAGTAGCTAAAAGTTTTGTAGATCATTTTTCTGCTGCACATTGAACCTTAAATTTTAGCGGTTGTGTGTCTTTTCCAGAAAATGTTGACATTGAAAAAAAATGAAAGAATATTTTCAGTCCCATTACAAGCAAAAGAATAAATAAAATAAATAAAAAAACCAAAAAAACTTTCCTCTAATTTCTGCAGAGTTTCATTCAGGATCAAAACTGACACGTTTGCTGAAGATCCAACAGAGTTTTTTTGCAGCTGCAGCGTCAGCAGAAATCTCTGTTTGTGATGCAGGTTTTCATGCATCAGGTAAACAGACGCAGAGACTTTGAGCTGACTTCATTTGCATTTACATGAATTCAGCTTCCTCAGCGGTTTTGGAGAAAAGGTGCATTTATTTATGCTTTGAAACTCAAACTGAAATGTTAAAAAGCTTCAAAACTTTCCATCACACTGGGGGTGAAAGGGTTTGACTAAATTTTCATTCCTGGGTGATTTTTTCTTTAATATGTGACAAAATCTGCTGTAACTTTTCTTTGCCTTTTGTGGAAACAAGATATAATCACAGTGAGTTCACATTTAAAATGAAAATGATGAGAAACTTGTAGCAAACAGCTGCATATTTTCACATCCAGTCAAACAGCAAAAAAGTTGAAGAATCATCAACTTTTTTCTTTAATCCATCAACTTTGCTCCTTTTTGTGACGAAAAGCCAAGAACTTTTAACATTTATTTATTTAAAGTTGAGACTTTACTGCTGTTCACTCATCAATAAATGAACCCACCAACTTACTGTATGGATCCATGTGTTTTGGGGGTTGCCCTGAAAAAAAAAAAAAGGCCTATCACGGTTTCCACACTCCTGAAGCAGATCATCCATGTGGACGCATGCAGGCTCATTGTTTTGACAGTCGCAGCGTGACGCCGTCTGCAGAGGAGAAACCCTCCGAACATGATGCAACTGGATGCATCTGTGTGTAATGTTTGAGTGTGTGTGTGTGTGTGTGTGTGTGTGCATGGCAGCTTAAGAAAACACAAGCATATTAACAGAGGAAAACATCTTTTTTATGTTTTTATGCATCTCATTTCCTCGCAGGATGTTTTCTGCGATGTTCAGTCGGTGAACATGTTTTTTGTCTGTTTGCTTGTTTTTTCTTTGTTTGCTTGTTTTCTTAAATTGCAGCATGTTGAGCTTTCAGGGCATTTTTGGAAATAAACTCCCCCAACATTGTACTAATGAACGTACATTTTAAAAAAGCATCTTTTTATTTCCTTTTTCTGCCATATAGGAAGAGAGAAATGAAGCTTTATTGATTCTAAACCTATTTCCCTCAAGAGAATCAATAGTTCACCTCTTGTGTTGTTATTCTTCTCTCTGTACGTCAAAGATAAAGAGTGAACAACAAACTAGTCATATTATCAGAGAATCAGCACTTCATCTATAAGACGAGTGGACACACATCACACCGAAGCCTTCATCATCATCACGCACACACAGAGAAAAGCAGCGAGTCTCAGCGTCACTCATACGCTTTTATTGGTCAAGTAAAGTGCTGTATATTGATATCACATTCACTGACACCAGGACGGGATTACAGTGTTGTAAATACTACATATGGAAGCTACACAGCAGCATGTGAAACAGAAACGATCCCAGATGACGACAGAAGAAAAAATGGTGCTGATCCGGTTTCTCTCATGTCACTTTGTGTCTCTCATGGGGCTTCAGACGGAGTCCGAAGAGTCTTTTTACTCGTGTTAACCGGTTTATAAGACCTCGTGGATGGTCACTGAGATTACTTTTCTACTTCTTCAACCTTTCAGACATTTTCACACCGATCAAAGCCGGTTATCCGTGTGTGAACATGCTTTGTTTTTCATCCTGGTGGTGAGTTTTGTTGTTTTCCACCAGATGTGTTTAAGTTAAAGAGCTGAGAGAGTGAAAAATAGGCCAAAAGTGAAAATAAAAAAAGATCATTTCTTTGCTTAATTTATTTCTCAACCAGAGAGACATCAGAAGAAAGTTGGACTAAAAACTCTTTGACTGGAAACTGTAAATGTTTGTCAGGTAAACTGATACTGAAACCAGAGAAAAACACCCTGCAGCAGAGTGAGCAAACGCTATCACGACACAGGTTTTGCATATTTTGTGGGGATTTTTTTTTTTGCATCTGAGGATATAAATGCAGTCAAGGCACATTGGCTGCTCAAACGCACACAAAGTCCTCCGATCTCCTGCGAACTCCACGGGACAGTCTGCAGACGCCACGTTGTGTCGAGACCGTCGTCCCTGTCGAGCTGGAGACGCTGCAGAGGGTTTTGGGATTTTAAGACAAACTCTTTGGGGTTTAAGTGAGAAGGGACGGAAAGTCCCAGCGACTCAGGAAAAACTGGAACATGTCTTTTGTTTTAAGCAGTGGTTCCCATCCTTCCCTGCTTCTGACCTCCTTAAGTGTAACACCACAGATTTTTACACATCAGAGTGTATTTACGGGTCTTAAAGACGACTAAAATGTGTCTAAAAAAAGCTGTGAGGTGCAATTTTTGAGGAAATTATGTGCAATCTGACAAACTGGGTGCATAGAGTTTGAGGGAAGTAAGTTTATCAGGTCTGAAGGTTGCAGCTCAAGGCTACGTTAGCAGCAGCTACTAGCATAACACCCAACATAACTGTCTGTGGTCGAGATGCACCGTGGGTAACGTAGGCAGCAGATTTTTGACTGGGAAGAATAAAAATTTGTGCATTTATCACCAGTTCTGCTGCACCTGTTTTGAGATTTGAAAATTAAAATCACGAGTCTAATGATGTAATAAAAGGGAAATGCTAAAGAACTTTAGCAACAAGTACTTTGTGTGCAATATAAGAGGATGCAGGAGAGGAATTTTGTCAGTTTTTAATTGTGCAAAGAGGAAAAAGAACTGTTTTGCATGAGAAAGAACCAACAATTAGACTGAAGTTAGAAAAATAAACTCACATCTTGCAAGTGAAACATCTTGCAACCTGCTGTGAAGGTTGGGAGCCATTGCTTCAGAGGATCTAAGAGTTTACAGGCAAACATGGGGATGTACAGTATTCAGGGTAAATATCTCTCGTACTGAAGGTGAAGTTCCAGGTACAATAAAATAAATATACAGTGTTTCTGAGAAAGACTCTAATGTACTTCTCTCTATGTATTCTACAGGGAACCATCTCTTTAAATTGGGCCATAAACAAATGCTTTTTCTCAGTGTGTTAAAGGAAGTGTGACCGCGTTTCCGTCCACCTGACGGAAAATCGCTCATGTTCTTCCACCTTTCTTCTTCCTCTGTTATATTATCGTCACCCATTAACCCATTTAGTCACTGATTATCAAAAAATGTGCCATGACCTCTTGATTGAACTTTTCGCACACACGACATCCTCGTTTTCATCTCTTAACATCAAAAATAAAGATGTAAAAAAAAGGCACCAGTTATAGTTTTTTCCTGCTCGTTTAACACTGAACTATTTCAGCAAAGGTCCGTCAATAAGAAGCTAATCTGCACTGTTTTAAAACTATCAGGAAAAAGCAGCATTAAGCTTGTGAAACTGTGAGTATGTACACGTTTATGATAATGGCGTAAATCAAAGTGAGTGTGTATGGATCATGTTGAACTCAAAGTCGGAGGAATGACGTGAATCGTGATGCACAAACATGAAAACAAACAAAAAAAAAAGAGCTTCCGTTTCTTAAAATACAGTTTTATTTGTGAATTTACACCGATTAGCAATACATCTAAAAGCAACTCCATTAGATAACCATTTATATAGGATTTTCACAGGTCACAACGTAGCTTGGCTCATTCTGGCATGCCAAAGCAAAACTCGTTCTTTTTTTTTTATTATTATTTGTTTTTTAAAACAGAAAAAAAATAAAAGGTGGATAGAGAGGCGTTAGTAAAAGCAAGGTGCAAAGAGTCAGAAACAGAAGAGGAGGAAATAAAAAGGATGCAATGCACATTCAGTTCATCTGGGAGCAACTTTTTCTGCTCGTAAAATGGTTAATAATAAAAAAAAAATAGCCTAGTGCTCTCTGAAAACTAACGGAAAAAAAAGAAAAGCATACTGCGATACGAATGGAGGATGAAAAAAAAAGAAACTTTGCAGAAAATGGTTTGAAAAAGAGGAAAAAATAAAAGTCTGAGTGATTAAAAACATGGTGCATTTAGTGTCAGGTTGCCCCCTCGCTGCTCCACATACACACTAACACACACACACACACACACACCAACACACACACTAACACACACATATGCACTTCCATTTCCAAACTCACACCTTCTTTCTCCATCTTTCGCCCGGAGCCAAAAGCTCTCGTTTAACCACAGCTAAAGATGCGTCTCTAAACCCTCCAAATCCAATACTTCACATTGCTCGCTGGGATATTGGTACATCTGGTTGAACTGTGGGGGGGCCGGGGCTGGGGCGGGGGGGTGAGGAGGATACGAGGCAACCCATCACACTTTTGGCTTTGCAGAGTTCAACTATGGGTCATCTGACAGTTACGAGACGATCGTGTTTACCGGAGATGCTACACGAGGGGGGAGGTGGTGGTGGGGGGGCTTTGGGAGCTGAAATGACGACCGGGTTCGCAGAGCGATCAAATAAAAAAAACAAAAAAACAAAAAAACAAAAACGTCCTTATGACCTCCTTATAAATGTTCCAGTTCCAGGAGGAAATAAATGGCGAATCGGGCGGCGGAGGAGGCGCAGCAGCTGTGAAAAAACAGCTGCAGGGAGGAATAAAAAATAAAAAATAAAAAGTTTTCGGAGGGGTCGGAGGGGGGGTGGATGCAGTCACTACGGTGGTTTTACAGAGGTCTTGTCAGGGTCCGTGATGCCCGAGCAGGCAGGCGAGAATCGCAACCCTTTGTCTTAAAATTAAAAAAAAAAAAAAAGGTGGAAAATAATTACAATATGGCTTTAAAACACACACACACACACACACACACAAACACACCAAACGAGAGACGTCAGCCACGACCCATGATTCCTCATTTCAGCTGGCGACCGCAAACAGTCTGACATGGTTTTTCAGCGTTACACTTCCTGTTTTTTGCTCTTGAGTTTGAGATCATTTCTCATGTGCGACACCACTTTTTCTTTTTTCTTTCTTTCTTTCTTCCTTCATTCGACTTTCTTTCTGGTTTCTGACCTTTTTTTCTCCGACACCACGCTTTGCTCGCTACTTGCACAACTTTTTTAACCAAGAAAAAAAACAATCCCAACAATCTCCTTCACTGGTGAAACCACCTGCAACTAAAATGTGTTATATACCACAAGAAAAGTGCAGCACAATAAAATAAAAAATATATAGTTAAAAATCTATAGCCAACATATCCAGTTTTCATATATCTGTGTTATATAGTAAATTTGTGTTCTCTGAAGATTAGAATATAATTCGAGCAATCAGGCGTCACTACGGAACATAGTCAGCCGTATAAATTCAGCTCTTGCAAAGAGAGAAAACATGCGTAACGTTCGTATTCTCTGTAAAAGCTTAGAAACGAGTACAAAACGGAGTCGACTAATACCAAACCTGTGTCGAATAAAAAAAAGAGAGATCAAATTTCATGAGATGACAAACGAGACGCAAACAGTGAAGCTTCACTAAAAATGAGATTGTTTCTTCTTCTTCTTTTTCCGTTTAGTTTGGCAAAAAAAATTAAAAAAGAGAAATCATTGAGATGAAGAGGAGAAGAAAATGAAAAAAATGCTACATAAATATTTCTAAGCGAGTCAGCGGCTTTTTGAGATGACGTCGACTGTGTCGTGACGGACCGCCGGCCTTCGTCCTCGCCGTCTCGTCCAGTCTAACGACCCTTTAACTCGACCGAAGTTCAGCCACAAGCAGCTGCAAACCTGCGCTCAAAGAAGCAGAAAATAAAACTTCTCCCGGTAAAATTAACCATCACAAAACCCTGCGGCTGTTTTTTTTTTTTTCTGACACCAGTTTTCCAGTGTGACCTCAAATTTTCACGCGTCCTCTCGGTTTCCTATGAGTCAGGTGACCAGAATGTTTAAAAAAAATACACAAAACCTTTTTAAAAGAGCGTAGGGCGAGTCTCGACAGACGAGAAAAAGGCTTCAGGTGTGCAGTTTTATGACACATTCTGCAAAGCGATCATCACGATAATTAAACCGGATTCTGAGAGGAGATATTTAAGGTGGTTTCCAGTTCTGTTTCCAGCCCGGAGGAGCCGGTTATTCAGGATCCGAACGGCCTCAAACGACACCCGACAGCTGACGAGTGTGTGTGGATGCTAACACACACATCTGTCGCAACTTTTATCCGTGGACCCGCAAATCCATCCCATAAACTCCCACAACCTTCCTGATCTGTCTGCAGATGGAGAGACCGTTCTTTTCTTTTCTTTTCTGTTACAATTAATTCTTTTTTTAAAATCTTACGTAATCGTTCTTCTGTTTTTTTTTTGCACATAAAACTTTTTGTTAAAAAAATTTAAAACAAAAACAAAAAGAGTGAAAACAGAGACAAAATAAAAACAGAGACATTAAACAGAAACTGTGGCTGCCGCCGCCGCCGCCGCCGCTCCTTCTTCTTCTGCGCAGACCGGCTTCCCGCCTGCTTTTTCCCATGATGCCTCTCTGCTCTCAGGCCTCCGTCTTCTCTTTCTTTTTGTTCTTCTTCAGGAAGGACGGGGTGCGGAACTTCTTCTTCTTCTTGGTGTTTGGCGACTTGGACGGCGAGCTCTCCGGGGACAGCGCCTCCTCGATCTTCTCGCCGGAGCGCACCGTGATCTCCACGCTCTCCACGCTGGTGGTCAGCTGGCTGACGCGCTTCGACAGCTCGTCGTCCGCGTCGCCGTGGTTGTCTTTGCCGTTCATCAGGCCCGTGTGGTTCTCTGAGGGGGGGGAGGGAGATGTAGGTCAGGTGAGGACAAACAGTTCGAGAAGGCTGATTGTTTCTGCAGCAAACACGCTTTAAATATGCGACACACACACCGATCATCAACTATCCGCATTTGCACGAACTTTTTTTTACTTCAAAGAAACTTTTAGGCTCATTTGAGTCGTAAAAAAGGTGAAATAACCAACAGGAAATGCAACAGAGTCCATGATTCAGGGATAAAATGCTATTTAAAATCACAAAACTGTGTAAAAAATCCCATCAAAGCTTCAATGAATTTTTAATTTAATTCCTTGAATTAAAAGGGCTGGTTTTGGCAGCCACTTCTAAACTCTCAGGTGTCCTTGAATGCACCGTGGAGGGGGCGTTTAAAAGCAGGTTGCAA
>JAPZDV010000020.1:15044525-15055504 GCA_029814665.1 Acanthurus lineatus | reverse complement strand
TTAACATCTACATTTTTAGGTTTATGTGACATGGAAAAGCTTTTAGCAGAAAACTATTTGCTAAAACACAAAAATGCATCATTGAATTTGTCAGCGGATCATCGAACAAACTGAAAAATGTCAAGCATGACTAAAAAAAAGGCAAAAATCCAAACACTTCAGTCTTAATATGTTGTGAACAGGTTAAGAAAATGTATTTGACTTTCGATACAAACAGAAAAACCCTGAAAAGCAGCTGGTTCATGTTGCTGCTGCTGCTGATTATAAATTTAAAACAACGTGTGAAACCTCAGAGAGCTCAGTTTCGTTTAAACTGGATCACTGGTCTCTCTTTTAGTGACATGAAACAGCTCAAAGAAACCGACATTAACTCAGGAGTTTGATTAAAAAACGAGATCACATGAGATGTTTTGCTGTAAAACTTCAGAGATGTTTAAAGTCTGACAGGTCTTGAGGTCAAAAACTTGTTTGAGCTTGTTTGAAGTGTTTGAACGGATCAGGATTCGACTGTCAGGCCAGAAAACTGAGTGAATTTGAATTATTTTTCACATTATATGAACATGAGCGACAGGAGGTTCTCACCCGCCGCGGCGCGTCATCAGGGATGCCGGCGAGGTGCTGAGAACGCGGCCCCGACGTCGTCACATCAAACCGGTTCTGCTCTCTGATCTGTCACATGACGGAAACACAAACAGAACGAAAAAGTGTCACTCTGTTGGAACGTTTGTTCGTTTGAATGAAGCTTCGTCTGCTCGTCATTCCTGCTGACCGAGCAGGAAAAACACTCGGACTCACTTTGTTCCTCTTCTGCAGAACCTCGCTGGGGTCCGTGTTCAGAGGGACGAACTGATTCGGATCCTCGATGCGGATCGGAGTTCCCGTCTCGTCAGCTCTCATCCACTGCAGGAGGAGAGAACAGGTGAGAACAGGTGAGAACAGGTGAGAACAGGAGAGAACAGGTGAGACCAAGAACTGTTCGTTTAAAACAACAAAGACAACCATCTGCACAAATTTGTAAAGAAGTAAAAATAATATGTAAGAGGGAAAAAAATTAGCTAAAATATGTAAAAATGCAATTTTAAGCTGTTGCTTATTGACTTTTCTATCTTGTACCTTTAAAAACAAAGTTAAAAAGGAGACACATTTTAATGAAGCTCAACTCTAATCATTTTTTCAGTGTTTGTGTTGTTTTACAGTTTAAAGCAACATGTAACTTGTACATAGACATTTTATGTTGTTTGTCATTGTTGCTTTTCATATATTTCATATCTTTACAACTATTCTTTCATCTACTTGAATGTAAATAATGTTCTATGTTGTATATTATGTATATTGTTCTTTATCAAGCTGTAAAATACAGCTTAAAAACTGGAGTCAAACTGCTTGTTTAAGTAAAAACACTTTGCCATTAAAACTGATTCGGATTCAGTGCTGCAGCAAAATACATATAGTTCTCTGTTCAGCCAGTAGGTGGCAGTCTAGTATCAGACACTGAGTAACGACTCCGGTCAAAACAAACCAGTCAGCAATAAATCAAAGTGGCTTTGACTCACTTTGACTCTTCAGGTTCAGATTCATTGTATTAATCCAGATTTACATGTAAACAACAAGTTGCAACATTCGAGATTTGTGTTTTTTAGTTTGAAGATTCATTCATTCATTCATTGGCTGTCATGTTTTTCCCGTCATCACCCTCTGCTCACCGTGGTCGTCCGGCTGTTGTAGCGCTCCTCTCCGCCCTCCACGCTGACCTTGGTGTAGCTGTTGGGCGAGTTGAGCCAGCGCGTCTTCTCCCTCTGCTGCCGCTGCTGCAGGAACTTGAACGGCAGGCGGGTGGCGCCGCCGTCCATGTCCTCGACGAACGTGAACGCCGTGACCGTGGCGGGGATCTCCACCTCGCTCTTGTGCCGCGGCTTCTCTCGCACGATGGGGTGCCTGTAGGCGTGGCCTGTCCTGTAGCCCTGCAGAAACACACACACACACATTTTTACAGCAGCAGAAACTGAATTTAACCGAAAACAAAACAGTTTTTGGTGTTTATTCCGTCACTTTCACTTCCTGTGAGCCAAAAGGCATCATGAGAGACATTTCCTGTCTGACCTTTTCCCCCTTTCCTCTCCCATGATGCCCCTCTTCTCCTCCTCTCTGTCGCTGAACTCTCACTTGATCCTGATGTTTTTCCACATTTTTTTCCACACTCGGTTCCACTGTGAAGATCTTTTCAGTTTTTTTTTATTTATCTCACTTCCTTTCTTCGCTTCGGTCAAAGTTGACTTTTTAAACTCAACTCAAACTTTGTTTTCCCAGAAACATCCTGCCGCACTTTCTGACATTTTCTGACATTTTCTGACATTTCTGACATGTTTTGACATATTTTACCAACTCGAATCAGGAGGATTTTATGTTTGTTGTTGCTAAAGGAGATGAGGAGGAGAATCAGTTCATTTTCTTCCTCATGGTTCTCATCATCTCTCATCACTTTGTCTGCTTCTTAAACTGAAACTAAGAGCTTATCTGACACAAAAGCTGCATTATGAGGTGTGAATGAAGAGAAGACAGAGCAGAAACAAGAGATGAAGAAAGAAACACGAGGGAAAAGGAGACGGATAAGAGAGTGAGACTAAAGGGAGACAGACTGTAAGAAAAACACTGACAGACAGACAGCAAAAACATTTATCAAATATTTCACACTTTGGTTCGGTAACAGACTGAAAAAACAGCCAACAAGGACAAAAACTGAAAATACAAATATTATTTTCCAGAATTTCTCGCCTGCATCTATTCTCTCCTCCTGCCAAATGAATCTACACTGTGATTCAAAATAACATCTTCCAGGTAAAAAACACCTTGTGTTTCTGTTTTACTTGCATTTTCTGTTAATATAGTTTCAGTTTCTGTAGGGGGCGCTCTTTTCTAACTCTGTTCACTAACAGCTGCAAATGGTAGCTTGCTAACTTGTCTTGTTCAGTAAAACAAACCACAGATGATTCCTACCAGATTATAATGAAGAGAACTTAGTATTTATTTTAAATGTTTCATTTTTGTTCTCATCAGTGCCAAAAAAAGCCAAATAGACAGTTTGTCATGAGAAAAACTAAAGTATTTACACTTTAAATGACTGTATTTGTACAAAAACAAGGGGTTTCTCATCTTTATGTAATTTTAATATTTTCCTCTGAGCTTATTTGTAGACAAACAAAACACATTAGTGAAGCAAAACTGGGTTTCAGTGTTAAATTTCTGTAATTTCCTGAAGCTGACGTCTTATGTTAATGCAGTTTTTTTCTTTGATCTTCCCTCTGTGACCTCTGTGACCTCTGTGACCTCTGCGACCTCTGTGACCTCTGTGACCTCACCAGGTTGTCCAGCATCCTCATCAGAGACTCGAACTCCAGCTCGCCGATCTTCCACTTGTACTGGCCCGCCATGTTGATGTCAGCCGCCGTGCCGACAGCGAACACTCGTGACCTGTACTTCTCCTGGTCCAACACGATCAGGTTGTCGACACCGCCGGCACACGAGACGGCGTTCACCTAAAGTCACGGAGGACAGAGAGACGTGAGCGTCGAACGGCTGAAAGGAAGTTTATCATCAAACATCTGCAGCATCTGATCGTCAACCTGAGACGAGATTAAACTCAGAAAAAACACTTTTCACGCAGGAAAAAAGAGCAATTTTTAAAAAACACACAACAATAAAACCCTCAATTTAAAGCTGCAGCACCGCGGCGATGTGGAACGTACAGCGCCGGACATACAGCAAACATGTCGGGGATTTATTTATAGAAATTAAGCCGGGCTTTGCAGGATGGATTAATGTTTTCTTTTGCTCGACCCGGGGGGGTGGGGAGGTGGGTAGAGTCAATCAGGAGATTTGGTTTGCCGGTTACATGGAGGGACACAAAAACATCTGTGAAATCCTCCACATGTGGACACAAAGACACACAAAGACACGCGAGAGTCCAACAGCAGCAAAGTGTCACAATGAAACCGTTTTTATTATAAACCCTCATAACACGAGATGACGTTTAAAGTCTGCACCGTCTGCACCGACAACATCCATCACGCTCCAAACATGTCTGATTTTAAACTCCATAACATGTTTTTATACAGATGTGCTGTTGCTGTTCAGGTTGGTTTGGTTGAGTTTGTAGTTTTTCTGTTGTCACTTGAGGTTGCAAACGTTTCAAACATTCTTTTAAAGATATTTTAACCTTTTATCTTTCACTTTTAGGTAACAATTTCAACAATTTATCCATTAATTTTAGGTAATTTTCACCATTTATCCATGACTTTTGCTCATTTTAAGCATTTATTCCTTACTTTAGCTAACTATTTTGCCTAGGTTTACTCCATTTTTACCAGTTCACCCCTTAATTCACATTTAACTGATTGTTTCAGCCTTTTATTCTGACAACACATTCAGCTCAACGTGTTAATCGTTTTTTAATTTGATCACATCAGCTGAGCTTCACAGTCTTAACAAATGTTTCCTGATAAGTGGACAAGTGAACAGACGCCAGAATCCATTAATGTCTCACTGAATTGTTCAGGTACTATAAGCAGATAATTACAGCTGATCAATAATCTTTCGTTTCTCCTGTCCGATCCGATCTGAACTTCCTGAAATCCCCTCCGTCGTCCTCTCAGCTCTCTAATGGGCTCAGTAAACAAAAGAAAGAACAACACCCTCCTTCCTCTAAACGCTGCTTTGGACCGACATCAACGACAACACGTCAGCTTGTTGTTCCCTCCGTCAGATCCGTAACGGCCGGGCTGAGAGACTGTTTGTCCAACATTTCCACGAGACGAGAGATCAGGAATCACCGCTGCTGTTCAAATACTCAGAGTGGGAAGGAGAGAAAACTGCTGAGCGGAGATTAGATTCAGCAGGAAAACCGTCGCCATGCTGCTCCTGTTCGAGTAACAGAAATCTGCTGGGTGTGTGTGTGTGTGTGTGTGTGTGTGTGTTTACCTGGATTTCACAGGCATACTGGGCATTGTAGATGTAGTGAAAGGCCTCTTCGATCGTCTGTCCGAGAGCAACCACACCATGATTCCTCAGCACCAAAACCTGCAACACACAAAACAGAGCATCTCGTATCAGAGCATGTCGTATCAGAGTATCTCGTATAAGAGTATCTCGTATCAGAGTATCTCGTATCAGAGTATCTCATATCACAGCATATCGTATCAGAACATCTCGTATCGGAGCATCTCATAACAGAGCATCTCTTATCGGAGCATCTCGTATCGGAGCATCTCGTATCCGAGCATGTCATATCAGAGCATCTCGTATCAAAGCATCTCATATCACAGCATCTCGTATCACAGCATCTCCTATCACAGTATCTCATATCAGAGCATCTCATATCAGAGCATCTCGTATCGGAGCATGTCGTATCAGAGCATCTCGTCTCAGAGCATCTCATATCAGAGCATCTCGTATCAAAGCATCTCGTATCACAGCATCTCGTATCACAGCATCTCCTATCACAGTATCTCGTATCAGAGCATCTCATATCAGAGCATCTCGTATCGGAGCATGTCGTATCAGAGCATCTCGTCTCAGAGCATCTCGTATCAGAGCATCTCATATCGGAGTATCTCGTATTAGAGCATCTTGTATCAGAGCATCTCATATCAGAGCATCTCGTATCAGAGCATCTCGTATCAGAGCATCTCATATCAGAGCATCTCGTATCAGAGCATCTTGTATCAGAGCATCTCGTATCAGAGTATCTCATATCACAGCGTCTCTTATCGGAGTATCTCGAATCAGAGTTTCTTGTATCGGAGCATCTCGTATCAGAGCGTCTCATATCACAGCATCTCATATCAGAGAATCTCGTATTAGAGTATCTCATATCACAGCATCTAATATCAGAGCATCTCGTATCACAGCATCTAATATCAGAGCATCTCGTATCAGAGTATCTCATATCACAGCATCTAATATCAGAGCATCTCGAATCAGAGCATCTCATATTGGAGCATCTTGTATCAGAGTATCTCGTATTAGATTATCTGGTATCACAGCATCTCCAATCACAGCATGATAAAACAACACGTTGTCTTTGAAGCATCCTTGTTTTCCCCAAATTACAACCTTAAAGCATCTGCACACAACAACTTCCCAACTCGGAAACTCGGTACAGAGTAAGAGTAAATGAAGGTTAGCAACCACCAAAATATTTAAGTTTATTAATAAGGGTTGATGGATGACGACAGAGGAACCGGGAATAATGCAGATTCTCTTGAATTATCTGATTTTTTGCCTCCAGTTTAAATCCTGGTGATCTCAGGATTTAAACTGATCAACTGATTTTGATCATTTGAAAAGAAGCCGTTTGTGAGATGTGAGGCAGCACATGCAGGCACGGACATGAAGAGGCCTTGAAGGGAACTTTAACAACTCTGGAGTTTGAAAAGGATGTGCTAGTTTGACTGTTGAGCTACTGTTTCCTCTTTGAAAATCACCACACCCTGATAATGAGCCCATTTCTCTTCCTTCACGGCAAGAATGAGGAATAAAATCACTGTTTCCCAGAGAAAGTTATAAATATCCTTCAGAATATCGAGTCCACACCTCACAGAGGAACTAAATGTTCTTAGTTATCTGACATGTTCACTTCTTTTAGTGTCCGTTCATTAATTAATGTCGACAGAAAGCTCCGCACAAACAAAAAAACCCAACTGAGCGTTCTTTTTTTTGTACAGGATTAAACAACAGGATAAAACATGTTATTAGTATGTTTCTCTGATCTTTCTGCTGGGCTCAGCTTCATAATTAGCGAGAAAAATGGAGCCAGAAACATTTGTCGGTAATTATATCCCTAACAAAGACATAATTTATCATCAAAACTGTTTTCCAGTTTGTGCAAATATAAAACAACTCATTTTACAGCACATTAAATGCAGAAAACAAAGCTTATGTTGATTTAAAAAAGGTGGAACATAGCGTGAGCATTGATGTTTACTTTATTTGACTGTCTTAATTTCGTTATTTGAATGGTCATTTATAACAATATTTAATATTTTTTAATAAAATAAGTTATCTGTTAACAAAATTAGCCTTCTGAATATCTTTACACAGTCATATCGGTGCAAAATAGGTGCACAATGAACACAGAAAGGGTCTATTTTCAATCAAGCATAAAAATTCACTATATTGGTCACATATATTGGTAATCAGGGATTTTTCCTGATTTTAAATAAGTGTCTGGTTTAAAAGTCTGGTATCCTATACTGTGTAAAAACTTCAGAGTTATATTGAACGCTAAATCTAATTTCTAAGAAGCAAACTCTTCCTCTCAGAGCCATGAAAACTGCTCAAAGCTTCGTTTTCTCCGCCCTCCTACCTTCGCAGTGGGCCCCAGAGCCTTCTGCAGCTCTCTGCGCTCCTCCTGGTCGTCCAGGCAGCCCTGGTAGTTGTAGTAGGCGATATCTCCCAGGATCAAGGCCTCCTGGGAGATGGGCAGAATGCCACACTTCATGGATGAAACCTAAAACAGGTGAACGATATGAAAGAAGAGATGACAGATGAGCGGCTCTGACAGGTGTGCTACAGATGTTTTCTTCATCTGAGGATGCAGCTGACATCTTCAATCTGTGTGAAGAAACTTTTCCCCTCTGATGACTGCAAAGACGACTGCTGAGCATCACAAACATCCCATAAAACATCTAATTACAGGTTATTAATACTCCCAGTCAAGGTGAGATAAAATGACACCATTCATGTTTCCGATTAAAAATAATGATCAAACCAGCTGTTCTGAGGCTTTAATCAGGAAGTTTGACATATTTTAAAAAAACCTCGTGATGTGACGTGAACTTACAGCAGCCGTGGCGGGCGTGTGCACGTGGATGACGCAGCGGATGTCTGGACGCATGGAGTAGATGGCGGCGTGGGGGCTGAAACCCACGGGGTCGATCCTCAGGTTGGTGGAACCCTGATCGATCACGTCCCCGATGATGTTGACCTTCACCTGGAGGAAACAAGGACAGCAAACAGGGTCAGAGCTTCTGCAGCTAATGGATGAAGAGCTGACCGCTTTCACCCCAAACTTTCTTCTTCTTTTTTAACTTTCGGTCTGATTCACTTAGACTGAACTGCGCCGACTATTGGGCATCATTTGCTCCGTCTCAGCATCTGATTCACAACGCACATTGTGAATCAGACGCCGGCGCAAATACGTCCATCAAGGATAGCAGCTGTGAGCAATTTGCGCCCTTGTTGCGTCAGATTCTTCTGTCCTGGTGACAAAATAATAGCGATCTGCGCCTGCGGAGGATTTCCTTGTCTGGTGAATCAGACAGAGATATTTTTTTTCTGAATCTACGCTCAGAAACACACCTGGCATTACGTAATATGCCAGCACAGTGACGCAGATTTTTATATTGCGCAATTACCACCAACTCTGGGGAGACGCTAAAAATATTTCATGCTATCTGCATGTAGCAAACAGCGCTGGTCTCTGAGAATTTAACGCTTTCCCTTTTGCATTGATTGCATTAATTTACATAAAAATGGGCTGTTTTTCCTTTAGATTCATAAAACCTCATTTAAATGTGGGCAAACTGCACAGGGGGGGAAGAGATGCTATTTTTATGGCAGCGCAGTTTGATGCACACTTTACCACTTGGATTAGACGGATGCGCAATCTCTGTTAAGGCAATTGCAAAAGCCGCGCAATCTTTTAGAGTATCAGGCTGTTAGACTTATTGATCCCAGATTGGAAAATTGTTTCGTTGCAGCAGCAGTTGAATTTAACAAACAGTTCACATAGAAATTAAGTTATTAGAATAATAATATCTACATAAAGGGTAAGTAGACAATATAAAACAGCCACATATGAACAATAAACGTAAGTAAACTGGTGCAACGACACTCAAACACAAACTGAAGAAGCTGTTTGAAAACTCGACAGCATCATCACCTGGAACGTTCTCCTGAGAACCGAGGAGACGTTCTGTTATATTAACCATCTCCAGATCTGAGTAATAAAATATGTCAAGACACTAAAGCACATCCAGAGACCAACACACACACACACACAGAGCTGATAACCTGCCAACATCCACCGACAACACATAAACACAAGTCAAAATCAATGAGTCTGACAACAGAAATCTCATTATGAACGATTCCTCCCCTCCGTCCGCTCGTCTCCAGGAAGCAAAATGAAGCGTTACCAGGAAATATAATCCAGTCAGAGAGTGGACATGTTGTCCTTTACTATGACAACTTCATTACCAGACAATTAAATTTCATCAGATTACAGGACGGAAGAGAAGAGTGATGGAAGGAACGAGGGAGGCGGACAGAAACCGAGGGAATAAAGACAGAAAACTGGAGAAAAGGATGCTGAAGGAAGATCTGCTGCAGATGTCAGTCCTCTCTGTGGAAACCCTGATACCGAACACAGCTCCGCCTGCTGAGCTTTAAACAAAAACTTCCATCAGCGTGACCACATGTTCTCCACTGATGCAAACCAGAACCTGCACAGCTCACATTTCTGCCTCCAAGTGTGTGTTATCACAACAGGAAGGGGCATCAATCATCCAGGCTGCGGCTAATGAAACACACTCCCTTCAGCTCAATATGAACATGCTCTTTGCTTTTTCTTTTCTTTTTGCTCATGTGCTTCACTTCTGCTGCACTTTGCTCTGCTCTTGATAAAAAAGTGTTCAAGGAGCAGCATTTTATCCCACCGGGGGATGAAGCAGCAGAGCAGCGCTGCAGTAAAACTGAGGAAAAGGACCATCTGCATCCCGGTAAAAAACCTCAGCAGCCTCGTGACACAAATACACTGCAACAGGAAACAACAGAGCTGCATTAAAATAATCTGAGCATTCAAACATCACCAGTAAGCTAAGAAGAAAATGCATACAACCTGCAGCCTTCTTTCTTTACTTTATACATGTAAAAAAATCACAAGGTTGAGATCTTTTTTATTATTTTGAGTTTGAATAAGAGCTTTAACTTTTTAAGCAAATGCTTTCTCTTTTAGACTTTCAGCCTCTAAATCAATATTCAAAACTTTAATGTAACTTCAGTGCATTTTCATGATAAATATGTGCATTTTACTGGAATTTTTTCTCTTTTTTGAAAGTCCAGGAGTGCAGGAGCAACTACAGGGGCCATGAAACTCACAAAAAAATGCAAAAAGCTTCTTGGAGTCACGTTTTGGTTTGTCCGTTCTGGGCTTCTGTAGAAAACATGGAGGTGCAACATGGAGAGGACCTGCACGCTTTAGACATAACAAGCTCATTCTGAGGTGACGAAAACGCAGCGATTCTTATTCTCTGGGGATTATTTACTAATGAAAAACACACTTTTGAATATTATATTTCATTCCTGCCAAAGTCTAAAAAACAAAGAAGCTAAATCCTTTAAAAGGGATTGTTTTTCCAATTAGTGCTGCAAACAATTAGTGCTTTGAATTCCTATTACGTCATAGCAACATGAGCATTGCTTGTTGACTTATTGGTTTTCATTCTTGTTAATTCTACCTCTTTTATGGTTATATATTCGGGCGAAACCTCAGGTGTTGTATCGGCACACATACAGAGAGTTATTGATGGATTATGACACCAGACGGAGTCCCGAGCTGCAGGGATCGACTGAGGCCGAACATGCCAGGTCGTGTCCTCAGCCGAGCTCTTCCTCCCGGCAGGACGTTCTGATGGATGACCGACTATTGAGCTCTCACCCGGCGGGGGGGGGGGGGAATGGC
Organism: Acanthurus lineatus; assembly: GCA_029814665.1. Lineage (NCBI taxonomy): Eukaryota > Metazoa > Chordata > Actinopteri > Acanthuriformes > Acanthuridae > Acanthurus > Acanthurus lineatus. The sequence continues at coordinate 15,044,766 of JAPZDV010000020.1, read as the reverse complement.
ACCAGCCGAGCGTGATTAACCACCGCCATCTTTGTCTCCACACGCAGCCAGAGGACAGACGGACGGCCGGCCAGCCAGCTTCCCCCGGCCAATCGAACATCGATCGGTTTACACATAACATGTCCGGTTCACCCTGTCACGTCCTTCAAAACACAGCAGCCTGTCCGGCGCGGGGGGGGGGGGGGGGGGGGGGGGGGGGGGGGGGGGGGGGGGGGGGGGGGGGGGGGGGGGGGGGGGGGGG
>JAPZDV010000020.1:14995853-15011562 GCA_029814665.1 Acanthurus lineatus | reverse complement strand
TGAAAATAAAATAAACTTTTAAGTCATTTCTCAAGAAATATTCAACTTCCAACATGACGAGCTGAGAACTTCAACCTCTGAAGACCAGAAACACTCTCAGCTGGTGTTTGTTTGTCTTACAGAAAGTTGTTTTTGTGGCTTTTTAAATCAGATTAAACTGACTTTCTGAATCAGAAACGACTCTCTGCATCTGTTTCCCACAGTACAACACTGCAGAGATGCTTTTGGTGATGCCAGATCCTCCACATGAGGCCGGAGCTCGCTGTTTAAAGGTTCTGGTGTCATTTAGGCTCAGTTTCCCTCATTTTGTGGTTTCTGTCATTAATTCTATTCATGCTTTCTCATCTCTGTCTCCTCATCACTGTTATTTTGTGGTCGTCCAAATGTGCAGCCTGCAGCGTCTCAGTGCCTCTCTCAATGTCACAAGTACACATGAGTGTGACTGTGTGTGTGTGTGAGAGAGTGTGTGTGAGTGTGTGTGAGAGCTGGTGTGTGAAGGAAGGACAAGCTTCCTGTCAGGATGTGGGGTCCAGCAGGGGGACAGTGGCTCTCGGCCAGAAGTCACAACTTTCTGCTGAAACCCAGTGTGTCAGAGTTTCTCTGTGTGTGTGTGTGTGTGTGTGTGTGTGTGTGTGTGTGTGTGTGTGTGTGTGTGTCCTTGTGGTGCGTGCATTCATGTGCAATGGTGCAGGTCCAGATTGCTCTGACCACTGAGCGAGCGTAATTCATTTCAGAGGAGTCGTTTCATCGACTGTAGGAAATTCTTCGTGGACATCAAAGAGGCTTCGGGCTTCGTACTGCCGCCGAGCTTTCATTCATAAACTCCTGAAGAGCAGAGCTCCAGGTGAACCTGAGAGCAGCCAGTTATCAGCATCTCTAATGCACAGTCATCTCGAAAGGCTTCACCGATCAGACTCCAGATAATTGGGCCACCAAGGAGGAGAAAAATGCTGCAGAGCCTGAGCCTCATAGATGTTTCTTTCTTCCTCTCTTTCTGCCTTTCTTTTTGCTTTCTACACTCTCCTTAAATCTCCTTTGCCTTTTTTTCTATCTGCATTCTTTGCTTTTCAACATTGTTTACAGAGAGAAGAATTGGGCAGAAATATTGTGCAAGTTGTGATGCTCTGGACAAAAAATATTCTTTTTTAAACCAAAAACTGTAACTCAGAGGAAAGTGCAAAGGAAAGAGTGAAAACATGGAGAACCAGTCACATCAGGACATTTAAGTGACACCTTGTCAAAGACTATAAAATTACAATTTTCTCATAAGCAGTATCTTTTCTGAGTCTGTATGTACAGCTGTTATGTCTATGGGAAATTGCAATCTTATCACTCTCACATGATAACGCATGAAGATTCATATGATGTTTTTATTCACAGTTCTGCTTTTAGGCCTTCAGAGCTCAGAAAAACAAATTCTCCCTCAAATTTGGCTAAAAAATATGTAACCACCTCGATAAAAACTTCAAGAAAACATTTGTGCACAAACACGAAAATGACCTCATGCTCATTAACAGCTGTACAGATGTGGCTGAGTGTCTCTGTGTGTTTGTACTAGTAAGTCCAGCTGTTTCCTCACATGACCTTTACATTCACACTTACACACCAGTGCACACACACACACACACAAAAACTACCATCCTTCCCAGTCAGGAAGAGCTTAAAGGAAATTCAGAGAGAAGCTGCTTGTCATTGTGCCAACTTATTGTTCCTGACAACCAGAGTGCTGCATGACTCACCGTCGCCTCACAGATGGAGACCGAGTGATGCAACCAGGAAGGAAAAGTTTGAAGCGAGTGACAATCGGCAGAACCCCGAGAAACTTCTGAAACAAAGCGAGGAGACTTTGGTTTTAAAGACAAATGTCTCCTTTTCAATATGTTTTGTGTAAATTAGTGATTAAATAAGAGTACGTTTTGCTCGATTTGAATTAATCTCACTCGTCAAACTCAGCTGTGATGGTAGCCACTTGCTTTCTTAATCTGCAACCAACCTCTTTATTTCCCAAGACTTGAACTTTACGGCCTCAGTAACTGTCAAAATACGAGCAGTGAAATCAAATCCAGGTTTGGAAACATCCTTTCACAACCTACAGGTGATGTAACACAGGTCTGAATTCTTGTCTGTGGACTGATCCCTTCAATAAACACTCAGTCTGTGGTGTTGAAGCTACAGGCTGTTGCACATTTTTCACAGCTAATCAAAATATCCAAGTTTTATTTTGCATTTTCCAGATGAAGGATGCAGAGTTCAGCACATCCGGCAGTAGCATGTGCTTGCATGTGGTGTTCACCTGGTTTGATTCATCATCTTTTTTGGTATCTTAATAGGATGACCTTTAAATTCTCCATCCTCTGAACCACCATCACACATGTCAATGCTACGTTGAGACAGAAGAAGAAGAAGAAACCATAGGATCTACTGACAGTCGTCTTTATACCAGTGTAGACGGTGAGACCTTTAAAAGGCAGAACAAGAGCAAAGGAGGCAAAGGAAGGATAACACAGCCTATGGCGGCTCATAAAGCACAAGGGATTATCTGTCTTTTCAACCTTTTGAGCTCAGATGTCTGATCGTTTTTCCTGCCGGGATTAAGATCATTCCGAAGTTAATTCTAGAGAAACTCCTGAGGGTTGATAGCTACAAAAGAACTGTGCATCAGTGTAAACTAAGCCCACATGTCAGAGAACTTTACAGTTTCAAACAGTTTAAGATAAATCTGGAGTCATTTTGTGTGATGAAAACACTTTTTAAGGTTGCTTTCACACCTGTCTCGATTGGTCCGGACTTTTGGACTTTTCAGTTTGATCCAAACCGAGACAGCAGTTGTGAAACCTCCCCAAGTCTGTGGTCCGGACCTAAAGAGGTGGTGAGGTGGTGTCCAGTGCGGTAGCAAAGGTTTTGGACTTTCGGACCTTCGTGCCAATGACAGGAATTTACAGCTACCCAGAAAACAGAAAAACAAGTAACTATTACTAAAACAAGAACTGAGCCGAGAAACTACATGGGGGGAAGAGGACTTTATTAAGGACCAACTAGAAAAAACTCATGAAGCTACAAAACAAGGCTTTTTCAACACGCTAACATCAGACGCCCTCCCGCCATCAAACCAATCAGTGTAAAGTATGTAAAATGTAATACAAAAACTAAAATGTGTACAATGGAACAAAAATACAAACCTTGGTTCAGACTTTCAGGTGTGAATGTATGTAATCTGCTGAATGTATGAAGGTCCCCAGACAATCACAACAACCACATAGAAACTCACCACTTTTGTCAGGTTGCACCAGTGGAAGCCGAACATGTTGACAGTAAAGAGTCACCCTTCTTCTTCTTGTTTGAGGCCTCGGTCAGCTTCAAACAGATGAGGCAGAACAATGTGTTGCTAAGCTTCATCTAAAAACACTGTGCTTGTTCGATTTGAGCGAAATCACTCATAGGTGGGGTCAAAACTCTGTTTTCATAGCTTCTTCTTTGCCAGAACCCTCCACCTTCCAAACTGAGCAGCTTTTCTGGACTTCATAAACTTTAAAAAGTGAAAAAAACTGAAAACCTATATGGAAATGTTGCAAATAACAAGAGTGATTGATGTTCTGCTTGACTGATAAATTGCTAAATTTTTATGTAGTTACTTCAGCATGTGGAGGGGATCTCGCCAACAGTTCGGGTCAAGCTGAACTTTAGCACAGATACACAAGAATCCAGAAGGCAGCTGCTGGATTCCCTCGATGTTTGTCTTCAAGGAATAAACCTGATTTACAGTATTCTGCTGTTATTTCCAAACATATGGTATGAAGAAAAACATCTGACCCAAGGTATCTACGTAATGTCAGCCACATAATGATTTAAATTAGCATCACAGACAGGTAATTTAACGCTTGGATCCATGTTAAAGGCCTGAACCTCCTGGGAGGGAACATTCAGGCGGGAAAGAGATGCAGGTTCTCATGTTACATCTCAATTAGCCATCGATTTGTCAGCGAGGCAGGTACGTAAAAGCTAGGAATACCCTGAGGGTCCACATTGCAGTGTCAGTTTCAATCAGCATGATCAAACACAGGGGAACAGAGGGAAGGAGGGAGGACAAGAGGAAAAGTGAGGCGGAGGGATGGAGTGACCTCACTGAAGGTCTGCTGCAGAAACCTCGGTCTCCTGGGCCTCGATGAGGAAAATATCAGCAGAAAGAAGAATCACTTTTACATTTTTGCCGTTGCATAGGGAGATACCGCAACTATGCACCGAAAAAATTCCACAACTCCCTTCTTTCTCTGTTTCTCCTTCTTCATCTTTATCTCCCTGGACAACTCCACCATCCCCATCCTCTATTCCTTCTCCCCATGTCCTCATTTATTTTCATTGGTTATCGGGTAAAAAAAAAAGCAGAAAAGGTGAATGATGGGAGGCAGAACACAGCTGCTGTCAGATCAGATGGTGACCGGGTGGAGGTGAGCATAATTAAGTTTCTTTAAAGTTGTGGTTTTGACATGACTACAGGGTGCCTGTTTGAACAGACAGATGGATGTTTTTGTTTCTGTCTTCCACACGATAGTCTATGCAGTACAGCCTCAGTTCACACTCAGCATCAACATCCCTTCAGATCCTCCACTCTGTTTAACCAATCAGAAAAACACCCATCGTCACAGCAGGTCACTTTCAGATCCCGTGCTAAAAGCTGAGCATGACGGGACCTTTCCACATTTAAAACGAAGGACAGGCAGATTTACGGCCGGCTGGTGGGCGACGTAAAGCACGACTGTGTATTCCATATGGAGGAACGAACTCATCACAGAAGATGAGACGCCATCTGAGGTCTCGTCGTTAACAGCCAGAAAAATGCTGGATGGCTTTAGCAGAGGACGGTGGAGCGTAAAGACCAGCCTGAGACGTGCATGAGGAAGCGATCTGATGTCTAATTTCTCTCTGACTAAATTTTGTGTGACAGGTTCGACCCCCATTGCTCAAAGTAAAAGTCTGATTGAAAAACAATAGTTTTAAGGAACTTAAAGATGCTCTTTAAAAAGAAAGACTTATTTTATTAGAAGCATGTGATCCATTATTTTACTTTGTGGCTGAATTTAGCATTAAACCCAAAGAAAGTCTGGATTTTACTCCCAAACGGATACGAACACAGACAGCTTCAGACTCCACAGACAGATAGCGGTTTATATATTACCTTCTGGGGTCGGCTTAGATAACACGTTCCATACATGAGCACTAAATCAGTTTGTACAGGATCAGCGTGTAGTGGACGGACAGCAAATTGAGGTGTACAGATGTCCACATTCACACACTCTCTAACATAGAAATGAATCTCACACAGACCCTTGCGGACCCTCAGGCACCTGCAGACACGTAAAGAATAAATTTGGCTTTATTCCTAAAACCATGATGCTCTGTTTGAATTACGGGTGCAACTTCCAGTTATTCCTGTCACTGAAACGGCTCATGTGAGAGTTAACGGGATGTCTGGGGGGTGAAAAAATTATGTGAGGGAACAACCTGCCACACCCTCAATGGGATAATGTGCAGGATAGTTTATGTACACTTGTTGGGGTAAGGAATACCATCTGTTGGGTTTTCGTAGAATTTTTCCAGCCAGTATCAAATGGGAAAAGCTGAGGATCGCAGCATTTCACTTGACAGTTGGACAACTTTTTACAGCTCTGTCCTTCCTGAAGTCGGCCCCCTCATCCTCTCTCTCGCCTCCATAATGTGTGTGTGTGTGTGTGTGTGAATCCATCCATCTCTAATCCTCTTCCTGTTCGCCCCACTGAAACCTCAACATGCATTTCTACGACTCTTTATTTGTTATCCAGTAGAGGGTGTCTGCCTCGTCCACCGCCCTCTCGCTAACTCTCAATTTCCTCTTCAACAACTTCCTCCACCCATCAGTCCTCCTCCAAAATCATTTCTCGCCTTCGTTCATCTGTCTTCCATCCCATCCATCGTCAGTCATCATCTCCCTCACCCTCTGACCACTGTCCTTTTCTTGCTATAAGAGGGACAGCGCAGCCTCCTGGCAGCTCTCCACCCTCCCCGCCTGGGCGGAAAAATAAACAAGCATCCACATGTTCCCAAGGAATTTTAATGACTTCCATAACTCTGGCTCCATTACCTGCCAAACCCCAGGCAGCATGAGGGGAACAGTGGACTCTCCACGAGCCAGTTAGAGGCTCTGATGACGAGCTTTGTGAGGCCGAGCCAAGTAGTATCCTTTGAAGAGCTGAGCAGGTTTCACAGGAAGTCATATAAACATGAATAAACTCACAACCAAAAACATAAATCTATGAGTCTCTCCTGCTTTTTTTACAACAAAATAATGAAAAATATACTTCTATAAGATTCTTGATAAGTGTGTAGTGCTTCGTCTAATCAAATGCAACATGCAAACTACCCTCTGTCATGTAAACAAATTTGCATTGGTGATAACTAGGGGTAGAGTGGGACCTTAAATGCCCTGTTGCCCTGGCTCAGTAAAGCATATATTACTCAAGTAGTGGCTTGTGGAGGAGTGATCACAACAGGGAACAACAGTACTGGCCCATGAGGGAAGCAGGGCCAAACCATGACCGAGCAATGTCCTCAGCTTGAGCTGGGTCAATGAACTGAAGGCTTAACATCTGTGGTCAGGCAGGAACCTGCAGAGAAAACTCTGCAGAAGTCTGCAAATGCTCGACTTTCTGCATTTCTGTAGGTTCAGTGGGGAGGCAGCCTTGGTGGTTTGGAGTCTCGCCTCAGTCCCAAGATCCTGTTGTGTCTGATTTCTGATCCGAGCTCTTTTACCAAGGCTATTGTCACAAGTACAAAAGATACAGAAAAAGGGTTTACTGATTGTAAGTTTGCTTGAAACAAGTAAATTTTAATAAGATGTTGCCTGACTGCATTTTTACAAAGTGCAGAGGTTTGTGGATGCACCCACCTGCCTCCACACTCTTTCTTCAGGGTTTTCGTGGGGACATGGGTCCACATTTTTTGGTTGGTATCTCTAGAGGAAGTTCAGGTGTTGAACTCAGGTGTGCTCATAAAAAGTGAAGGAGGTGCGAAAAATGAAAAAAGAGACCTCATGAGATGTTCAAACCCTGCCTCATTTTCCTACCTGTCAAATCACTGCATCCAACATTCTCATTCTGACATCAGAAAGGTTTCAGACGCTGTTTTATTTGCCCATCAAGCACTTTGTTTACAGCACAGCACACTAAGGCCTTTACATAAACTGAACACTGAGTTTTTTTTGGTGAAGCAACAGGATATTCGGTCATCAACAATCAGAAGTTTGACATTATTGACTCTTCCTGAGTGCTGAATATCTCCGGTGTACATGAGTTCATGCATGAATGTTTCTGACTGTATATTTGCACAAGAGAGAGCAAGACCTTCGATCTGCAGTGACCGAGGTTCACGAGAGGTTCACTGTCAGGTGGTAAAAACCTTGTTGGGAGTGTGTTTTAATGGGGCCATGACCTGCAGGCCGTCAGGTCAAACTCCACTGACCTGTCATTAGAATAGACGAGAGGTTGATGGAGGTCTCCGCCAAGGCGGGGCAATAAATCTGTGGATTTACTGTCGTCACATCAGGTGTTAGGAACTTTTTTTTTAAAAAAAACGGTCTTTATTATCTATAAACTTAAAAAAATGTATATAAGAAGTCTTGTTTGTATCTTTGTGAATCATCAGATCACTTTGCTGATTTGCTGAACATCAGAGCTGCATCACATCTGTACATTTCCCCGCTCCCTGGCCTTCTCTTCACCTTCATTAGCTGCGCATTAGGAACTCAGACAATGTGTTTTATTACAGATGTGTCAGCGGTGGGGAACACCCAGATCACTGGCAGGATCACTGTTTGGATTTCTGATCTCCTCGCTTGTGTTTTTCTTTCCCTCTCAACCTGGGACCAGCTGCAGAGGAAATGACAATATGTGGGGGAAAACAACAGAGATTAATAACATCTCCTCCCACCGACTCACACCCCAGACTCCATCGCCCATTTCTCCCTTCATCCATCACAAACTGGTCTTTTTTTTGTTGTACATGTGGCTTTTTTAAACCTCCAAGCCCACCTCTCAATCTGCATTTCTACTCCTTTCATCCTCAGGGTTGTGACCTTTGACCCATGAAATTGATACGTCACTCTGTCTTGCACAATCTTAAGAGGCTCACACACACTTGCAGATCTTTTTTTCCCTCCCTTTCTGTCTTTAGACCCTCTTTCTTCTCATGCACGAGGAATCCAGCCCATGTTCTCCAACTACAAGCCCACAGTGATTCACAGACCTTTGGAAATGAACCAGCAAAACTCCTCCAAATCTGAAATGTTGGAGCTTTATGGCTCAACACAACAAGTGATTTGTTTAAATTGTGCAAACCAACTTGGGTCTTTCTAACCAGTGAAACATCTCGTTTCCTTTGTATTTCAGTATTTATTATTTTTATTCTATTCTCATTCAATCCATGGACATACCTTTTAAAGTACAAAGCTACAGATACAAGTGTAGACGTGTAAAAATTGTGACTTTTACATCAAATCTGATTAGGAATAGATCCGGAGAAGGAAGTCCGGTGATGCTACAAACTGGTCATCTCAGCTCTAATCCAGTTTGTGTAACAAATGTAAGAGATGAGCTGATTTTCTCTGCTGAGACAGATGTTCGAGATCAACTGAATTCACTGGAACAGAAAGAGAATAACAGTTTAATTTCCTGAGAAATTCAAACTTCTTCCCTTAGCAGAACAGCTTAGAATAAAATAATTGGCCCAGTAAACCAGGGATAAAATACATTTTTATGTTTATATGTATCATATCAAGGAGACACAGTTAAGATTTCAGGGGTTTGCAGAAACATTTTTTCAGGGGATCAGGTTATGGTGGGTGTATTAAACGACAGAGTTAAGCTCATAAAACAAAGGGTGTTGCTGATAAGTTTTACCTTCACACAGCACAAATAATCTGCCTGAACTAAAAGGATTTCTGTGGCTCATAAAGCCCCTTTCTTCTTACAACCTCTGAACCTTCTGAGCTTTCACTTTCACTTTAAAGCCTCACCAGACTTGCTTTAGTTAATCCCATAACAAAATGTAATACATCCTGTTGGGGATAAGATGTAGCAGTGAGCTTTGTTGCTATATTCCTCACAGTATGTTGCATACGAGCGCTGCTGATGCAAAGTCGAGCACCTGTTTGCACTCACCGATTAAAGAGAGACTGATTGTTAAAAAGACTGAGACTGCAGTAAACAGTCTCTGCTTCGGTTACTTGGTTTGGTTACAGCCAAACATCAAACCACAGCTGGTTCTCGCACTGAGATCTTCAGCCTCAATCTGATGCAATTCCCTTGATGGGAGGTGTGGGACGTCAAACTGGAGTCCCTCCTCGCTGGGCTCGACTCAAATATCACATTCTGGATGAGAGAAACTCCATCCCGACTTCATAAATGACTTCCAGGTTTTGGTAAAGAAACAGGAAGGGAGGAAAGAAATTACAGAAAGAAATAAAAAGACAGAAGAGAAAGAGATTTAAGGGGAAATTGGGAGGCCGTGTCCTCCCGTCCTCCTCACAAACAGTCACCAGGACAGAAAAGCATGATGAAGTCATTGTTTCTGGACTTCAATAAACAAGTTTTTGTATGTTTCTGTGTATTTCAGGGATGTACTGCAAGTTTGTACTGGTTGGCTTGTATGAGGCTGAGTTCAAAAGAAAGTGATGAGGCCAGAAGGAGTAAAATAATATCCTCTTCCTGAAATTCCTGCGAGCTTCACTCCTCTTTTTTGCAATCAGTCAACCTGCCACACATCACATCACATAACAGAGGTGAAAATCCCTGCAGACGAAACACAACATCTGGAACAAACCAACGACTCATCAAACAAAAATAAAGAAAAAGAAAGTTCTCCTTTTTCTTTGAAAATCTCACTTTCCTTTCACAGCTCAAAGTGCAGGCCTCCTCTTCTCTTTTTCTTTTTGTTCCTGACAAAACATCTCAGGAGTCTCTGCTGTACGACACTTTGTTCTAGGAAACTTTGAAATTAGCGCTTGTTAGCTTGCATTTGTTAGCAATCATGGTAAAGGTTAATGGGGCATTAAACATGACAATAAAACACTCATAAAACACCTTTCAAGGTCTCTGTTACCTTCTTTTCTACTAACCACAGCTACCAAAACACCAAGAACGGCCTCAGTGTGATGCTGAGTATCAGTTTCTCACTGTATTGGCTTGCCTCAGCATTCCTGACTTAAAGGCCGATGTTAGTTTTACACAAACAAAAACCCTGAAATTCTTTCTTTTAAACAGCTGAGCTGGTTTAAGACACATGATAGTCCCTGTGACTCAACACCAGTCTGCCAAGACAGCGAGGAAAGCAGGACTCGACAAAAGGGAAAGTGATTAAAAAGTGAACTTGTAAGATACAAACAACATGTGATGTTTGCAGATCGAAATGTTCAACCAGTCAACTCACATTAAACAATCAAAGAACAATTTCTGGTGTTAGGAGAAATATTTGCCGATGGGGATAAACCAAAGTGACACGAGCCCAATGGGAACTGAAGCCTAATGGAAAAGTAAAGGTTGTTCATGACTGCAGGGGAGAAAATGTCCCGTTGCTTCGTGTCCCTGAGGTCTGAGTCATCGGGTCGTTTTGGTGAAAACTGTCCGATGGTTCATCCAGTGGAAACTTGTGCTCATCGTGTCGAACAACAGTAACTGATCTGTGTTGTCAAAGGAACATTCAGTGGGTTGGAAACGACATTATTAGCTTGTTGAGCCCCACCAGGTGAACATACCGCAGATTCTTTCATCTTGTCGCTAAAACCGGATCTCAGGGTCGTTTGTGCAAGTCATAAGAAGAACATGTCAGCAGGTTCTGCCACAAGGTGCAGACAGGTTCACAGTTTTCTCATGAACTCTGACCTCGTTGGAGCAGTCTATATAAAGTGCTGGGAGAAGGTCAAAACATTATTGGTTTCAGCTGACATGCCTCATCTCACCGGGTCAAGGCTGACCGGCCGATCCTGGAGGGGTCAAGCCACTGCTTGGCAAAGAGAGAGAGCGGGACCGGGCCAAAAACTGAACTGGTATTATTGTCCAGAGAAACTTACAGTGGATAAAGTGTTGTTAGCTGGATTTACACTGCAGGTCCTGATACCCAACTCTGATCTAAAAGTGACCCATGTCTGATATGTGCATTCATACCTCCTTAAACTTTGCTAGCGCTAGAAACAACCCACATGTGTAGACGTGATTAAGCTACCAACCCAGTAAAGGATATAAGCCGGTGTTGACCAACAGAAGTAAACAAGATGGACGAAACTGACGTAATTCTAGCGTTTGCATTTCGTAGTGTATTCAGGGTGTGTTTACTTAAAATCCGTCCTGAATGATGCGATCACAAGTGGACAGCGTCAAGCACAGGTGGCACCAAAGATGCATTGAGGATGCATTCGAGATCAGATCACTCAAACCACGTTCAGAAATGGTCTGAGCCATGTGGCCACATTCCTTTAGCAGTGGGAACAGCAATACATCCTGGGCCACATTGAAGGACCGCCCATTCACCTGATGCCTTCTGTAAAGGTGGAAGTAATCCCTCACACGACAACAGTGTCATAAAAGTGCGAGATGACAACCGATAACGACTCTGCAAACCACATCCAAAATTTCATAGAGACCACAGAGATTTACAACGAACATCTTTGTCAACTGCGCACTAAATTCTTCTTCTGCTTTTAATATCCTGCAGACAGGAAGAGAACTCTTCTTCTTCGTTTTTCTGGTCAGCTAGGTGCAGTTTAGTGCATTGCTGCCTCCCACATGTAAAAAACAACAACAAAGTTGATCTCTACAAGTGGAAATGATGTCTGGGGAGTGAGATCCGATCACAAGTGGTCACCAGAGACGCATGTTGACACCAAGTGGGAACACATGCGATTAGACTGTCCACTTGTGATCGGACCACTCAGGACGGACTGAAAAACCGGGTGGGAACTTCAGGATCTCAAAACAACAATTCAACCACACAGCAACAATGTCTCTCTTTTCCCAGAGAAACAGGTCAGTAACATGGACAACACGCCTGTGGGAGGGAACAACAACGAGTCGATGAGCTTATGTCAACAAACCCACATATTTGAATTCAGATATCAGTTCGTCTTGTCCGTAGGAACAACAAACCTCCGTGTTTACTAGAAAAAATGTCCTTGACTTAAAAAAAGACTCTGGTTCAGAGGAGGTTTGTTCTTTTGGCACAGAAACCCGATCACAGTGAGTTCGGGCCCCCCCATGTGGACCTGCACTAAAGCTGAAATGTTCGCAGTCGTTTCTTTTTAGAAACACACCGTTGTGCCCCACGGTGGGACCCGACCCAACGACATTTGGTTCGACTTAGAGCTGGACTGCAGGCTTCAATCAGAGGCGAATCACAGGCGTCGAGGTTCAGAGCCGTTCATCAGAGTCTGACAGCACTGATTTCTGCTTTCTGCAGGTCAACAGGGACGTTTAACACACTTCACCGAGTGTGTGTTTCCACACAAACAATTAAACACACAAATACAGCGTGCCAATATTCACACACACACAGCTGAAAACCATGCTGCATGACATAATCGCATGCAGACGGGCCAAGCTTTTTACACACACACACACATGAACATACACATGACCACATACACATGAACACACACACACACTGAGCCATTACATAAACCAGTGAATTACGACACCAGTTTGAAAGGAGAGTAACACCAATTTCTTGGACAGTAAGACAACTCCTTCCTGTCTCTTTGTAAAACACACACTCATTCACACACGCACACACACACACACATGCACACACACACACACACACACACACGGTCTACCATCCCTCCTAAAGTGGAAACATAAGGAGAGGAACTTGAGAGGTGCTCGGGTCACTGAGGTTGATTGAGACACCAGGACAAAACGTCACCATGGCAGCGTTTCAGAGTTCACCCCCACCTCCTCCACCTCAGCATGGGGGGGCAGGCGGGGGGGGGGCTCCTTTAAAATACTATTAAACTTAATGTCAAAGTTTAAAGTGCAGCTAGTCACATCACATAAAAGTGATAAAATCTTCATTCACAACGAAGACACATCTCTGATCCTTGACCCCAGATCAGGCATGTGGAGCTGAATCCAAACGGACACACAAACGCCTCCGGAGAGGAAATCAAGGCCAACGTGGCTGCAAATCATTCGGCCTGAAGCAGCAATATTTTCTCGAAGGGTTTCGGCACACAAGGAGATTCCTGAAACAATAAGGAAAACCTCAGATAAATGGCCAAAAGATGAAGACCAAACAAAGCCCGTTGCAAGCGCCGTGTTTTATTACTTCTCTGCAAAAGGACTCCGGACAAATATTTGATTAGATGTTTCTGGATTCATGGGAGGACCAAGGCCATCGCCATGGCAGCGAGCGCCATGGAAGCAGGGTGTGTATGCAGATTAAACGTCGTCTCTGCACACAGAGTCGGATCTCAGAGCAGAAGATCCTGCAGTTTGTTAAAGCGTCTGCAAAGCAACTGAAACTGTATTTAAAATGATTTAAGGTGTTTGGATTCAACATGCAGACATCATGCACGTGTCAAAGCATCAACATCACTTCTGCAAAATTCATTACAAAAAGCGAACTATCCTTTATATTATTTAGTTTTTGGCAAGAAAAAGATTCAACGTCATCTGGAGTTCAAAGTAAAACAAGTTCAGTTTTGTCATTTCTTGACACTGTGCTTCCCAAAATGAGTCTGCAGCGATCAATAACATCCTCAGAGGATCTCCAGTTTGAACTGACGTCTGACGGGAAGTGTGTTTACAACATGTCAGGAGCTGGATGCCTGCAGGAGGCGGCGTGGACGCAGGTGTCTGTGTCAGCCATGAAAACCTGTCAGACTTCATTATTTCAGCCTGACAGCAAGTCAGACTTTATTTGCCAACGGTTTGGAAAATACTTCAGCTGTGTTTATGGTGAGGAACAGACGACGAGGAATGAGACAGCTCAAAAAGGACCATTTCACATCAGCTGTTCATCACAGGTTGGAGTTTTAATTGCATATTAGCATGACAAGAAACCCTGTTAGCGAATTATGTTTACTTTAATGCACCGATGGTTTTATACTGGAGGCATTTTGTGTCGACTGACCTTCAAAAACAATTAAATCTTCATACTTTGGTGTCTAATTGAACAGACAGATTACAGTGTCAGATAAAATGCACAGCAGAGGGGAAAAATTAAAGGAAAGGCTTCAGACCGTTGAGCCGAAAATGACTGCAGTGAAACAGTAAAAGCTCCTCAAAAAGAAACAAAAAGCTGCATGAGCTCGAGGCCTGGATTACAAGTCTTCAATCACACAACAAAAACACCTGAAGCAAAGTTACAACTGAACGAAACAAAGCAAAGCAACTGAAAAACACCAAGAGCAAAAACAAAAAAACAGCAACCGAAGTCAGTCATCCAGCCGTGAAATGAATGGGGCCTTTCACAGAAAACAGCCAGAAAACAACAGCCAGGAATAGAAACAGCAGCTCCTAACAGCTTCTTATCAGTGCTCAGTCGAAAGTAAACAGACAGCGATAAAAAAGACAGAAACACTCGAATGCATCACTAAAGAGGAAGAAACATCAGACATCCTGAACTTAACAAACTTATAAAACAAATGGAGGAATAAATGAATAAAAAACAGCTAATAACTCTTCTCTTATCAGTTCAGAGAAGCTAGCCTCCTCTTTAAAACCCACCCACCCACCAACCAACCAACCGACCGACCGACCGACCAACCGACCAACCGACCAACCAACCAACCGACCCCCTGAGCATGCTGACACTGGGGAGGGCGTCACCTCTCTTGTGCACACAGAAAAACCATCTGAGGCCCATTCAAAGCCCTGCGCTCTATTCTTCTCCGGAGTAAAAGACCTCATCTCAAAAAAAAAGGGAGGGAAGAGGGCCTCTGCTATTTCATTTAGCACGAAGCAACCGGAGCAGAAAGTCCTCTAATCCCCTCCCAGCTCAGAAGTTTCTCATGTTGCCTGAACTTGTGTGCAAAAAGTAGGAAAAAAAAAAGAAAGTGGCCTCGGGCTTAAAAACATGAAAGAGTGAGGTGAGTTTTTTTTTTTTTTGCTACTGTCTGAAATGAGAAATGTCACAACTGCACGGAGGCAACGAGAGCACGAGAACACAGCATCTATTATATCCCACACACACACACACACACACACACAGATGAAGGCACAAACAACCAGCAGCATGGTAAAGAAAGTGATCTACGAACCTGCCGGATGGTCCGGATGGTCCGGATGGTCGATGACAGAGCTGCTTCCTGCGAATCCACCTGCACTGCAGCGACTCGTCTGCTGCTCTGCTGCCTGTCGCTCTCTAACACGCCTCTCCCATCGCAGCCCGAACGCTGTGTGAAAGCGTCGCGCCTGCTGCCCTCTTTTCCCTCACGCTCCTCCTACAGGTCCCCCCCCCCCTTTTTAAAATTTTTTTTTTTTTTCCCTCCTCGCCGAAGCTCTCTGCTGTAATCTGGAGCTGCACTGATAGGAAACACAACTTATCTGCTGCTGCTGCTGCTGCTGCATGAGCTGCGGTGGACCGGTCTGCATGCAGGGGTGTGTGTGTGTGTGTGTGTGTGTGTGTGTGCGTGCGTGTGTTTGAGAGAGAGTGAAAGAGAAAGAACAGCCAACATACACTCCATACA
>JAPZDV010000020.1:14949345-14967338 GCA_029814665.1 Acanthurus lineatus | reverse complement strand
ACGTCACATGTAAACAGTTGACCTGAACTCTTCAATCGGAATGATTTCAATCAGAATGAAAAAAAGTCTGCATGTAAGCCTGACTACTCATTAAGAATTAACCAGACATTAATCATTATGATTTCTTGTGATTTTGTAAAAATCATGTTTATATTATGTGTAAAAATCAGTAATCCTATGAGTTTGATTAAATGTGAAGAAATAAACGTGGGTTTAAAATGTTATAGCTGTGTCTTTTAACACAAATACAATCTGAATGGGAAAAAAACACATGCCGTTAGCTTAACACTCAGCTGGCATTTGAGCAATGTTTTTATTCTTACAGGTGATTGTACAGTAAATTGAAATTAAATCACCGCAGTGCTCGGCCTTATGTTGATGTTTGTGTTTGACTTTGGAAAGGAAAGTTAAACCTCTGAACAGTTGTTTAAGCATAACATTTGTATGTATTGTAGATTTTTAGACAGTAAGAGACTTATCTGAAAATAAAAAGTCAAAACAGGGATGAAGCTCATAATTTGTCCAATAGTGAATAAGTAGAGAACACCAGAGGTTGTAACAAGGTGTTTTCACAGGATAAAGACAAGAAACGAAAAGAAATGTCACACACTCTGATTTCATATGATGTTTATCACTGATAACTTTTCAATCTTTGACCTTCTTCTTCGACATGAACATCGAGATCCTCTTTATCATAATGATTCAGGTCAGACAGCCGAGATGTTATCAATCTTACGGAGCCGGAGTGTGAGATGTTTATTTCATTTTACTGAACTATGATGACCGTGATATACCACACACAGATTTCCTGATGTATTACACAGATTAAGTGTTGATTTTGATTAATCATTTATTTTAAGCAAGTGTTGTGTCTCAGTTTAAGAGCTGAAAATATAGAAATCTGCCTACAGGGGAAAAAAACAACGTACGGAATCTACGGAACTTTTAATAAAACCCCTGTGATTTTTTAAAATCTGCTCTTTTGACATTAAAATTGACAACTGAACAGAGTGTTAAAATGCTTTTGTAGTTAATTATAACCATTTCTCGCCAGATTTTGTTATTAAATTAATGTTTTATGCGTGGAAATACTTACAAAACCATCCAAAACTGCACGCAATCAGCAGGTTTGTAAACGTCAACAGACATAAGTAGGTCAACGTCGTGAAGAACTCGTTCTGCAGGATGACAAGGAAACGCATCTCTATCGCATTATCGGTTGTTCATCATAAAAACCACAAGGACATAGTTTTTGCATTCCACCTGTAAATCTGTCATCATGTTGCATATTTGGTTTACTGGTGTCACCGGATTATTTCGTGATGATCATCTGATTAAAAAAAAGGTCAGTGGCAAAACTCTAGTTGTGTAAGATTAAAAACGAAACCACAGAGCGTTACTGAGGCCACCTGATGGGGAAGGATGATGTTTTTTTAAGTGACAAACAATCACAAGCCAAGAAAACTTTGATTCATATCTGAGTTTAGATGAGTCTTATAAAAGAAACAAAAAAAAAGACAAGCATGTTGATGTAATCACCGCTTTTTAACGTGAAAAATCTGTTCGCACAATTACAAACGAATGAACTGTAAAATAAATCAGTGAGTTTCTTGATTTTGGTGACATGAAGCTGGTAAAAACATGATTTATGCATATTTTTGCTTGAAAGATTAGCAAAAAAAAACTGGCAGAGACCATTTAACTTGTGCTCTTTCAAGTATGTATTTATTTAATTTGACAAAGGTTCCAGGAAATGTAATCAATCACTAACAAGGAAACACCAAAGAGATCTAATGATGATAATTAGTGTTTGTCTTGTGAGCAAAAGAATGAAGACAACAAGTCCTTTAATAGTGGAAGGGCTGCTTTTCAGTCTCTCAACTTGTCAAAAAGGACTAATTGATGCCAACTTATATCGAAACTAAAGGTGTGTTTTAATGTGTGCGAGCAGGTGTTCGTATGTGTGCATGTGTGAGTATCCCTCAGCAGATTTACAGTAAATCTGAGATTTAACCGAAACAATTGACGATGTTTGCATAAGTTTTGAATTGTATTTGATCCAAAGGTGCGAAGTAACCGAGTAAATTTACTCAAGTAATGCATTTAAGTACATTTTTTTTTAGGTAAATCTTTGTATTATACTTGTATTTAAGGCTTATGTACTTATACTTCACTATGTTTATGATGACAGATGATGTTACTGGTTTGGTTTTTAGATTAAAAGGTGCATGTGATTAAAAGGTAATTTCACAGACACACCTGAATTAAATTCAGGTGTGTCTGTGTTATTACCTGAAGCTTTTATTTGTAACACTTTAATTACAGGACAGGTACTGAGCATTTAACTCTAATGATATTTTTGGCATGAGACTCAAAAACATGCTCCAGTCCAATCCAAACAGTTTGAGCCAATTTTATCAATTAAATCCCATTAACAAAATATAATTTAGAATTATATTATAAATAATGTTGATCTTACAGTCTAAAGGCTTTGGAGGATGCTCTTCATGAAGAACATCTATTATTCAATTTTTTTTCTTTAATAATAAAGGATTAAATGACTTTTTATTGTTAATGCCACAACTTTCACAGTAAGTGCATTAAAAAAACACGTAAAAGGTCATGTAAAAATAGTGGCGTGAGAACATTTAAGAACTGAGGCATTGAGGACTTCAAGGTTATAAAATGTGAAATTATGAGACACAACAGTGTAATTACAAGACTGATTCATGTGCAGGATGATATGCAAATACGTTTATGTGTCCAGGAGCATAAAAAAAAATAATGGACATATTGTTCTGTTTGCAAAAGACACATGTTAGTAATTAGCATACATGTCATAAATAGTATAAATAAGACCTTCATCATCATTTCTCTATGAATCATCCATTCAGAGTGAATGGACGGGTGGATGAGGGTGGCAGTCATGTCTTTGTGGGGGCAGAGTGTGTGTGGGTGTGTGTGTGTGTCAAACAGGAGTGGAGCATTTGTCAGCATTTCAATTTGATCATCAGATTTCAATAAACACTCCGACATGTGATGTAACGATGATTCTGACAGCTTTTAATAAAGCTGCATATGTGTGTTTGAAGTACTTTGTAATAAAAAAAAAGCTCTTCTTTGTGTAACAAGTGTGACTCTTGAAATAAAAAAATTAAGGTAAAGTATGTTGAGATCCATGAATGGTCAGATGATTATTTTTAATTTAAGTCACAAAAATCACTCAGTCACTCATCACATCTGGCAAACATCTGTGACACTTTACCTCGAGTTTCTGAGACTCCTTGGCATGATATGAAACGTCACCATGTGTAGATATTAATGTTATAGTTATAGTTTAGTTATAGTTAGTTTATTTTAATGTAATGTTGTAATAACATAATGACTGCATGTTTTTGTCAGTGAGACAGTTAATCTGAGTTTGATCTGATGAATTCACAGCATCGCATTAATTGGAATATTTCATGTGAAATTAAACTGTTTATTTGGCAAAAAAATACTCTTTTCTTTTTTTCCCCTGTAAATAATTGACAGAAAACGGCACATTTTGTCCTCGTGAAATCTCGGGTTAATGATACCTGCATGCAAACAGGTCACAAAAACATTATCCTGCATATTTGCATGTTGAATTCCTTGAAAACGGAGCATGCTGATTATCTTCTATCATCTTATCTCTTCCACACTCTGATTGTGAGCTGACTGCTAAACCTGTCTTATCTATGTGTCATGGATTAAACAAAACGCACAGAGATACAACCATTAATGACAAATTAAAAGGACATTAAAGATCTTTCAATGCTTTTATTCTGGTTCTCTTTGTGTATATTATTATATAACTATTATGTAATTGATGAGGGGAACATCTCCTTGTTAAGGAAACAGACTAAACCCACAGAAACATCTCTGTTCTCCTTCTGCTTTCCGTTTCCATGTAAATGTTAAACCCGTCTGCAGGCACAGAGACACGACCACGGCCGAGTCCGTCTCCTGCTGCAATCAGTGATCTAAACAAGTAAAAAGTGAAGGACCTGACCCACTTCACAGGCCCTCCAACATGTGTAAATAGCTGCGCAGCTCGCCACAAACAGCCCACAATGATGGGCTGCTATTCTTAGAACAGAGGTACTATTTTCTCTTCTTCTTTTTTTTCACTCAAGGGCAGCTGAGGGATATTCTGTCAGCAGCAAGAGGCACAAATAAGGCTTTAAAACGGGGAACAAAAAAAAAGAAATGGATCCGGGAACCAAGACCAGCTGAACAAACTGAACAGATTGTGAAGCTACGAGCTGGATTTCTTCCAATCAAGCACACCCAGTGTATCTGCTGCGAAATGTACAAGATAATTACAATACTTAGTCACACTCAGCCAGCTTAAATATCTACAATATTTTAATATGTAGTCACATCTTTTTTTAACACAGAGACAGACAGGTGATATTGAGACACATGTCGTCTCATCTCATAATTGACTATAATTATGGATGAGAAGTTTTTTTTTAAATTGTAGAGTACAGTGTGTTTCTGTGTGCTGTGTAGTTTCAAGCCAGACAGGAAACTACATTTATGGATAATTTGGATAATAGTGACACTAAAAGTTGACTTTGAGGCTTTTACTTTGTTTCACCGCACACTGCAAAGTGCTGTGAATTTTACACGAAGCAGTGAGCAACTTAAACCTCTTTGAAATCATTTAAAAAGATCTTTTGTTAACAAATAAACATTTCCTTCCCGGTTCAAACTCGCTGACCCTTCCCAGCAGTTGTTAATTTAAAATCAACAGGTGGTTTTTTTCTCTGCTGGTTTGTTGCACAGTTGCAGCACAGTTGCAGCAGTTCCACCTCCACTCTCCACCTCCATCCTGACTGCCCCAATGCTCCACCCTCCCTCACCACCACCACCACACCTCCACCCCTGCCTCCACACCAGATACTGTCGCCCCTGTTGGACCAATCACAGGCTGACACAGACAGCTGAAAAACAGAAGCACAAGGGAGGCTGCACATTTTCAAAAACCAGTCACTCATGACACGTTCATGACACGCTCCATCTTTTAGCCGGGCTGCCTTTTGTTGTGGCTTTTTCTTTCTGTGCTTTGTCTGCGATAAGGAGCTGCAGGACTTGAGTGAAGTTTTTTTAAGAAACCTGGTTTTCCTGTGATTCTGAAGAGAAGTTTTGCTTCTCACACCCACATCTGCCAACATGTGCCTTCTCACAGCTGTTGTGCTGTTTTCTTTGCTGGGTGAGTGTTTGCTGTCTTTGACTTTCCAAGTTCCTCACAAAGTTCAACACAGATGTGATGATTCATGTGTTTAACGGAGAAACTGCAATGTCAGCCATGTGCTGTGAAGGACAGAAAAGATCCTTTCATTCATTTGTTTCTTTTCCTCTGGTGGATTTTTGTATTTATTAGCTGCTTAATTTCTCAGTTTCGAGGCAAATCTGCAGTTTCAGTCGATCTGTGACATTTGATGAATGAAAGCTGGGTTTGGCTGAAACTGTTAATCTTTCTTTTTGGGACCAGCCCCTTATAATTGTATGAATGATTCAGCTTTATTGATGAGAGCTTAATACATCTTCTTCTGCGACTCCTCCCGAAGAGGCTTTAAACTATTTAAATTATACAGTTAGAGACATGTGATTTTGTCAGCGCTCTCCGACTGTGCAGCACTTTTTACTGTTTTATTGTGGAAATTTAGAGTAACTCACAACAATTTGCTTGTACATAATTTCTAACAGTGATCATTCACAGTCCACTGGTTTATACAGTCTGCAAGCAACTCATAGCATCCCTTTTATTTTGCACAGACGATCAGATATTTTTAAAAATGTATGAATCACATCAGGGTGGTGTTTCAGTGAGCAATGCAAACCAGTCAGCAGATTGTCTTTCCCAGGATTTTCTGTTCCTAAGGATAAAAAGACCTCTATCTAGATCTTAGCTTTGCTTCGGGTGTGTTTCTCTGACAATAACGCACTGAAACTAATCAGTTTTATTACAACAGCTCACGTTTTTAAGGCTCTGCCCTGGAGAATCCAGATTGATCTGTTTTACAACCTTTTATCTACAGAGCGATTATTTTTTCCAAAGTTCAGCCTCAGGAGTCCTTCTTTGCTGCTGTACAGCCAAACGTTAATATATCATTCTGAAATGTTATGAGCATAGATAATTTCTACTTTTTACTTTCTACTTTTATAAAGGTTCATAACACATTAAGCTCTTTTTAAAAAACACTGTTCTGTCCTTATAATCTGCTTCAGTTGAAGTCAAATGGAAATCAAAGTTGAGTTTAAGACGGTGAGTTTAGACCAGGACTGGAGTCACTGTGAGAAGCTTAAAAAAAGAAATGAAAGTGTCCACTATATATATAAAACATATGACTGAGAGTAGAAACTTAAAGGTGTGCCCGAGCTTATTATAACAGTCTTTCCACCAAATGTTCATTTCTAAATATAATGTGATTCAGTGCTTTTCTACAGAACCTCGTCTCTGTGTGCAAACCACCGCTGTAAAAAGTGTCCAGAATTGTTTGAGGTTGGAAATAATAGGTTTTTCCAAAGCTAAACTCTGTGTAACTCAGTCAAGTGACTCTGTGCGTTGTTTGTCTGTGTTTGTCTTGGCGTTGGTGATGATGCGTCACAGCACTGTAATCCGGATTAGTCAGTGTGTTCAGAAAACCAGCATCATGTTCACATTTGTCAAATAAAAGTGGTACAATTTTTTTTTTAAGTGAGCAGATTTTCATATCAAGGTCCTTTAATTGTCTAAACTTTCAAACTCCTAACTACCTTTCAGATTCCTTTTCCTGTGTTCAGTTTCTGGCACCTCTGAATATGGGAGGAGTCATGGGACAGGTGCAGTTTCACTCCATCTCCCGGACGGCCGCGGTCAACGTGTCCGGCGCTGGATCATGTGGCTCACTGAACTTCTCCCTCAGCGAGTTCCCCGTCATGTATGGCCATCACGCTCAGCCCTGCTCTGAAGCAAACATCGGGCCCAGCGTCTTCACCTTCTCTGCCGATCCCGCCTCAAACTCCACCGTCAACGTGTCACGCCTGTTTGAACGGAGCTCGAACCTCGACGACTTCTCGCTGACTTTGTACACCTGTAACGGCACTCGAGTGTGCACACGCGTAAGTCGAGGTCAAACACTCTCGACCCTTCAGGCGAGGTTCACTGGACCCATCGCTGGTAATGTTTACATCCGCCACGACACAGCAAACAGCAACTCATGGCTGCTTGCAGATCTGGTCACAATCGGTCAGGTCAACGCCTCACAAACCAACGCCACCCTCTTTGGATCTGCAAGCACCGCCGCAAGCTGTGATGTTCTTCTGGGAAGCTTAGATCCCTCAGCTTTGAGAAATCTGGGTACCGTAAAGGTCGGAACCCCTTCAAAGCCTGAGAAATCCCGCCTGGGCCTGACCGGCATCAACGTGAACAATAACTTCCTTCTCATTCGCATGGGGTCGAGTTACAAGTGTGCTCAGATTTACTCTGTGCAGGAGAAGAAAGTGAGCGCTGTCATTAATATGAGAGGGATCAAAGGACACCTCAGCTTCCGCCAGGCTTCCCCGTTTGATGTCACAGAGGTAAGAGTGAACCTGACCAACCTACAGGGCAGAGTCGGCCCGTACCACGTCCACCTTTTTCCCGTCCCTTCAGTCAGATTGCCACAGTCGAGCGTGTGTTCAAATGATAACGTGGCCGGTCACTGGAATCCATTTGAGGTCGACACGAGGGACCCGTCGTACCCAAGAACGCCCGGTTCAACGCACGACAGATACGAGATGGGTGACCTCAGCGCCAAGCACATGTCCCTCGCAGGTAGAAACGAGGTGGACGTGGTGTTCACAGACTTCAACTTGCCTCTGTTCGGACGGAACAGCATCGTGGGTCGTTCTGTCGTAATTCACAGAACAGATGGTGCCAGGTATGTTTGTGCCAGCATCAGTTATCCAGGTGAAGTGATCGTAGCCAGGGCCATATTTCAGAGTCCTGTGGTTGGTAACATCTGGTTCACTCAGCTGGAGAACAACCCTCTGTCTGACGTGTCCATCTTCACGGATTTGTCATATGGAAATCCCACAGCAACACCGACCAAAAACCACAACTGGCATCTTCATGTGTACCCCATCAGCTCAGAGAGGGATGACGATGAAGGACGATGCGGCACGACAGGAGGACACTGGAACCCCTTTAATATCGACACAGGAGACAACAGCTATGCCCAGCAGTGTGGTCCATCCAACCCCTTATCCTGCGAGGTGGGGGACCTCTCCAGCAAACACAGCACCATCAACCTCGGACCCACAGTGGGCGGAGTGGAAGCAAAACGCTTCTTCACCGATGTCACTTCCTGGTTGTCAGGCATTATTAGTCGTTCCGTGGTCATCCATCGAGCAGATGGTGGAGGGGAAAGGATTGCTTGTGCCAATGTCACAATGGCACGAGTCCCCAAAGCTAGATTAGAAAACTGGAGATCAGCGAGGGTGCCCAACGGCCAGGTGCGGTTCTCCCAAACTCTCCCAAATGGCCCCACAATCATAAATGTAAGCCTGATGAATCTGGGCTCCTTAGCTGGAGGTTACCACGTTCACAAATTGCCCATCATACCTGGCAGCGCTGAGCCCTGCTCCAACGCGAACATCCAGGGCCACTTCAACCCCTTTGCCATCAACGCATCAAGCAGCCCTGAACCCGGAGCTGGTACGGTGGACCAGTATGAGGTCGGAGACATCAGTGGGAAGTTTGGGATGCTGGACGGCCTCAACGAGGTTCAGGCTGTATACATGGACTCTAACATGCCTTTAACTGGATCAAACAGCATCGTGGGAAGGTCGCTGGTTATTCACTACACCAATGGATCAAGGTGAGAGACTGTGTGCCTTTATGTTTATGTTTATTACAAAAAAAAGAACAAACACTGCTGAAAAGATAGTGAAAGAGTAAGAAAAAGGTTAGGTAACATTTTAAAAAATAGAAGACCACAGGTTCCTATTTCTGTGGTAGAAATAGTGAGAAATGTGGCAATTGATTCTTTGGTATTTATTGCGAAAAAAAAAGAATTTGGAGAAGTCACTGATGGCTTTGCAGCAGGAGCAGACACCTAATCTCCGTCACCCCTCATGGCCCAGACTTGGCCGGTGTATTGAGGGCAATAACAGGTGTAGGATGTCGCAGACAGCGAGTGTCATCCTCGACATAATTTGTATCATAACACACAGATAATCTGCCCCATTCACTGAGAATGACTTAGCAGAATTTTGCAAGGAGAATATTTCTAAAGGGTAAATCCTGTGGGATCGGGGTATGTTTTCCCTATCTTGGTTGTGTTTTTATTGTGTGTTTTTGTGTGTGTGTGTGTTTTCTGTACAGAATGCAGTGTTCTGACATTGTGGCAGACAGAGATACAGATGGACAGTGGACCATGGCTAAAGCTGTTTTCAATGGAACGGTGACTGGGACGGTCACACTGGTAAGAACCAGCAAAAAACAGTTTTTCTATGAGTGTGAATTTAATTTATATATAGAGTTTAAATTAAAATAAAACCTCTAATAAGATTTCTGCAAAACTCGATCTATAAAATATTTTTTTTGTTTCCCTGTGATTTCATGTCCAATCTGAAAACACACTACACTAAATTTCACCACAAATATTAAAAATGTTACATTTAAAAGGAAACATCTTGTTAATAAAGTGTAAAAAATGAAATATGAATCAGTGTACATGTTTTTGTTACATCAAAAACGAAAGAATCAGTCGGCCCAGAGATTTTAGTCGGTTTTACTGCATGTCATTCAGGTTCGCTAAGCTAGTATTAGCTAACGTGGCCTCAAGCCACAAGCAGAAATCTGAAGCTTGCTTCACACATGTGATGAACTTATCACACTTACTTGCAGACATTCTTTCCTTTAAACACACTTTGTTATGTTAAGTCAATGTTGAGTTACAGTTTTTTTCATCTCCCACAAAAACCCCTTGAAAGATTGCATTTTTCTGTGGGCGTCTAATGCTAGCAAATTGTGGTGATCCTAAGCCAGCTTCCCAGTTTTTATTGCTCAATGTTGAGTTGCTTAAAATTGTAAAAAGTCAAAACATAACTGATGGAATTAAGAAAGACATGAAGTTGTCATTTCAAAACTTAAAAGTAAAAGAAAAAGAAGATGCATTTTCTGTTTCTGCTAGCAAAGCTTCAACTCCCTGATGCATTCAGATGCGATAGGTGTGTAATTTGCTGAATGACCTTATTTGAAATAGGATGCATTTAAAGACAGTTAATCTTTACACACTGACTTTTGTCTTCAAAATTTTTCAATTCTATACAAATGTCACTCTCTATAATAAAGATAAGACTCTTAGCCACCATCTGTCTTGATGTTAGGGTACTACAGGTGTAGGGTAATACACTTTGATACTGACTTTGTGAAATGGACAATAAAAATACTCCCTCAATCCAAAAAAACATCAACTCTACTCTCACCAGAATTTAAGTTCTCATGTTTCCAAATGACAGCAGCAAATTGTGAGAGTCAGGATTGGTTGTTTTTCTTTGATCGCCACAGATCATATGTGAGGTTTTCTTTTTTCTAGCTAACTTATCAGGAGCCAAGCTGCCACAAAAACATGACAGAGTATTTCTGCTGCACCGGACAGACAGTGAATTCATTATGCATGGGGTTGGTTTGCAACAAGCGGCTACAGGTAGCAGGGATAGCTCATTAGCTTAACATCCGTCTGCTCCGGTTTGCTGAACCTTCAGTCTTCCTGAAATGAACGAGGACGCTCACCGAGGGAACAGCTGCCTGTGTCAGCCGATGCTGCAGAGGCCTCATGCTGAGCTCCGCACTGCATCCACGGATAAGAGCTTGTAATGTCTCCAAAGAGGCTTTATTTATCAAGGAAAAAACAGTAGTCTGACAGCTTTGCTCAGGCCTTTGGAGTCACACAGAGTGTAAGAATGCCTGAGGTACAGTCGCAATTGACGCAATACCCAGAAATCCCCTGTGGTTTTTCATTTTAGTCGTCTTTATATTTCTGCAAAACAAACATCCAGTTCTGGTTGAACTTATTAACTATGAGAATATGACCTTTTCTTTCTCTCTTTGTCTTTGTGTCTTTCTTTAGCGCCAGCAGATGTTTCCTGATGGGAGTAGCAGTGATATCACGCTGGTGCTGTCCCTTCAATCATCGATCACACCAAGGGTAACTGCAGAGTCATTCACTTCACTCTTTTTTCACACAATTTCCATCAGGTGCTTTCACAAGGAAGTTCCCTTCGCAAAAACATTTCACATGCAAAAGATTAGTTTCAGGTATCACCCATTAACTCCTACATTAATGCATTTTTTTTAGATGCTTTAAGCAGAACTCGAAAGAAAAACCTGTGGCAGATTGCACAGTGCATGATGAACATTGCACATTATTTAAATTTGAAAATCGATAAAACAGCGTTAATTTTTAAAACAGTAATAAAGTTAAACTAACTGGTGTAAGCGGTGCCCACAGAGAGGTCAGCGATGGTGAATGGATTAGCCAACTAATGACGCACATACATAAAGAAAACCTGGCTTAAATTAAATTAAATTAAATTGAATTAAGAGTAAATTATTATGTAACGAGCTCCCTGTAATCTGAGGGCACGAGGTTTCGCATTAGAGTCAAAGACGGTGGAGGACAGACTAAAGAGAATGAATTCCCTGCCTTTAAATGCAGCAGGTCCAGAAAAAAAATGCAAATGTGGGTCTTGACTATATGTTTATTACCACATGTGTGTGTTTCTCTCTGTATTTCTAAGACAATCACATATCTGTGTCAACACACTCACTCTCTGCAGTTAGCTGAGGCTTCCTTGTTCATTTATCACAATGGCGCCAACCAAAGTCAGTGTGACGATGACGGAGTCACATTCAATCCATGGAACATGACGTCAATGGTGAGACCAGTTTTAACTTCTGCTTTTCTTTTAAGGCTAGAGTCACTAAATCAGCAGCGTAAATCTGAATCACCGCACTTGTTACTCTGTTGTCTATAATTCTGCAGCTTTTATGGGTTTTTCTGGCAAATTTGCGTGTATTTAATTACCCGACTTGGCTGTTGTTTTTGTTCTGCAGACGCATCAGGGAAGTTATTCCTGAAAACTGTTTGAAAAAGTTTAGAAGCTTTCAGACAATTGGATGAATCCTCTGTCTGTCACACCAGTTGCAACCAATCAGATCGGTGAATCAAAAAACGTAGTAAGAGAGAGCCAATGACAGAGCCAGCTGGCAAAATAAACTGCTTAAGGTCGCCTGAGACGAGTCACAACATCAAGAAAAACCTCTAGTTTTTCCCTTAACTGAAAAAATACTCTTCAATACACTAACACGACTGATGCTGCTGCAGCGTTAGCGCTAATGTCTTTTGGAGCCGCCATTGTTGTCTTCAAACGCTCACTGCGAAAGCTTTCTTAGCTGACTTTATGGTTTGGACATGTAAGATAGAGATTAAAACATTTTCAGCACAAATATTTTCAATCAATAATTAATGAAGATGTTTCGAGCACTCCTTTGATCGATTAGACAAATCCTTGAAGCAGTGCAGACAAGGAAGTCTTTTATTCTATTGTTATCATCTAAAAATATGAGCATTAAAGGTCAAAAAGCTTTCATAAGTGAAGTAAGTGTGTAAAGTGCTTCCTCCTTTCTGTTCCCCCTCCAGAGCTCCAGCTGTTCGCTAATAAACCCTCTGAGTTGCGTCGTGGGCGAAGTATCTGCGAGGCAGGGCAAGGTGAGCCTGAGGGAGAGACAGGTCTTCACCGACAGCATCATCCAGCTCTCTGGAGACGAAACAGGTACCACACAGCGATGAAATGTTTGTTTGTGTGTGTGTGTGTTAGAACTAAATAACAGCTAAATGATAAAATAAAACTGATGCAGATGTTGTTCATTTTTTTTCTATGTTTTCTGTGTTTGCAGTGGTTCACAGGTCTCTAGTGCTGAAAAATGGCGACAGCGTCATCGCATGTGCTGACATCGTCCCAGAATCCCCTTCAGCCCGGCAGATTTTTCCCATTGTGTCTCTTTTTAACCGGTGAGTGTCACAACCAAACACTCAAAAACGAATAATTAACCCCTTTTTATCAGAAGTTTGATACTTCTTGGTCGACTTTCCCTGTTTGTCCTAAAGGGTCATCAGAGAGCTTTGTATGTTTGTTCCTGTAAAGACCTTTTATGACATTATAAAAAGCAGATGTGTGCAGATCTGTGCAGCATTCCTCAGGTCACTGACACTTAAGTCTACATGTTTTTGGGCTGAACTCCTTTTTTGCATAATTTGCTTTATATTTTATGGCCATTTTTTGCACCTGAAGTTATTGCAGATAAGATTCTGGCTTCTTTTTCGTCACAAATCTGTAAAAAATCATTCTTAAATGATTATCACATCAGACGTAAGGGGGAAAAAAGCATTTTAAACCGACATTTCTAGCATTACATTTTATGTATGAACGAAAAATCCATAATTTATGATGACAAATAACAGATGAGGGTGTGAAATGAAACACAGCTGCAGTCCGACTAACACCACAACACCTGTGTGACTGCAGGAAGACATTCGGCATTTTCTTTACATATTTGAACTTTGCATGCAGAACTTAATGGTCCCTATCGTGGCACCATGTAACTTCACTACTAAATAGAACACAAATGTAATCTGTTACACCTGTATCTGCTGAAAGCCCATTGACCCAGAAGTGTCTGGCTCTAAATCCGAAGTTTAAATTTGTCATTAAGCTTTTTTAAAAACAGATTGAGAGTTTTCTAGTAAGTTTCCATTTCATTTCATTTCTTTCTTCATATTCATAGTTTAAAGAGGACATAGAGAGCGAGAACAAAAGGTCTATTTATCAAACAGTTGTTTTTACATGAGTGGGTGAATAAATGTCATTCCTTCACATAAACACACCCTGATAAATCACAGATAATGAAACAATCCAAAACAAAGACAGTACCTGTTAACAAGGTGTGTTGCAAATTTAATTCCAAGTAGCTGCAAGAAAACAACTCTTAATATTTATAGTCAAAACCAAAACAATGCCGACAATCTGAAACATCAACATTACTGGAGATTTTGGCTCCTGACGGCTGCAGGTAACGCAACAGGAAGCATCCAACAAACCGGATTAAACAGGTTCATATTTCTGTATAAAACAGGTGCTGTTCTGCTTTCATGTCCCCCCCTTTTCACTGTAACTAGATCAGATTATTATTAAATGATTATTCCTGAAGTTCATTGAACACTGATTGTATCTGACTTTGACCAGACATGACTTCCGGATGCGGGTTTCAAACGTCCTCGGGGTCGACAGACAAAGAGTCACCATCCTGCCTGACTCTCCGAGCTCCGCGGCCAATGGAAGTTGCCAGCGAGTCGACTACATGGTGTCCGGTAAGACGGAGAAAAATGACTTCAACCTCTCAACACAACAGTGTGTCAAAGAAAAGGGAAATTATATTATGTTTCAACACAACAATGCCACTACAAATGCAAGTAAGATAATCTGGGGAAGTGAGTAAGTGAACCTTCACTTCCTCTGTTCGCACTGGAAAACTATTTGAAAGTTTAATGTCACGCCTGATAATCATGTGATTAAAACTCTGCAGCCTGGTTTGATCTGGTTTAACGTGATTGCGTGTGTTCACGGACAAATTGTATATGCAGATTATGTTAATGAACCTTATGTCGCAGTGTGCTGCATACAGCATAATCCCTATATTATGGAGGGTTAAGGAGGCCCTTAATCTCCAAATACATGGTGACATAATCTCAACGTATCGGACCGTATGTACAGCTCGACACTGAGCCTATAAACACCTCAGCTCCTCCAGGTTTTCCAGCTTCTAACTGTGTGCCCAGTCTGCGTTCATCAGGACAAAGAACAATTACAGGCATTGAAAATCTTTAGAAAAACCTGAAAAATTGCTGCGTAACCTGATGCTGGAGTTGAGTGTCTGTCCCACGGGGACGACAGAGAAGCGTCTGTGCAGAGGGTTCACACAGTATGGCACAGGACGGCCATTTATGTCCTCAGAAACCTCCGACAAGGCGCAGAGTTTAATGTTGCAGCGACTCCTGAGCTGGTTTCCTTTAGTGAAAGTAATACAGCAGGAAGATGCTCATGTTTTCAGACAGAAGCCAAGAATGTGTTATGATGATGATGATAACTTTATCTGATCTGCATGAGATTAAAAATTATTGTTAGTTTATTGGCAAAAACACAGGTATAAAAAAAAAAAACACCCTACTTGACAACCAAGTGAAAGGAAGATGAAACTCGTCTTATGATAGAATTAAATTGTAATTTTTGGATTACTTGAAACACTACAGCATTTCTGACCCACAATCATCCGATTTAATGATGGAAAAGCGAGTCCTTATCTGCCCTGAGCCTCAGCTCAACTCGCAGCGTTTGTGTAATGAAGTTTTCCCAAACTGTCTGTATCTTAAAGGAACTGTGAGCCAAAACCTTCTGGAGTCGGTCAAAACCAGCGAGGAGATGGGAATGTTCAGAGAGTCTGACATGTGCAACAGTAAGTGCAATCCATACTGTTATAACAGCTTTAATATGACTTCATGTGCACAATGTGAAACTCTTTTTGTGTGTGAATAAGAAGATTTGACTTAAATTTACAAAATCAACAAGCAAATAAACAGAATTAATGTTCTCCTTTTCAGTAAGTTTTGATTTTGATGGATCTCAGACTAGATTTGTGTCATATTTTCAATATAAATGCAGTAAACACACAACGCAGTCAAACTTTAATGTGACCAACAATCCAATGTAACATGAAAATTAAAGTCTGTGGGCCGTCAAAGTCATTCCAGATGTTGATAAAATAAAAATCCAACTAAAGCATAATATGTATTCCTATTGCTGTGATCAAACATTACTCTTATTGTATTGTTTTTTCATGTTAAAGCTTAAGGCTGTTTGTGTGTTTCTGTTGTCTGGCACTTACACACAGCATTTTTTCATATTGAATAACATCAGGAAGTGTGTCTGCTTATTTAAAAACACAATCCCCACGTATAAAGTCAGAGTCCGAGCCTCTTCTAACAGAGTTTTATTCTGATGTGGTGCTGTTCAGGTAGTGCAGGTCTGCTGCTGGCACCAGGAACTCTTCTTCTGGCCTTGATGTCTGCGGTCGCCTGCCTGCTGCCGTCGTCGACTTATTCATAACGTGGAGATTCAGCCCAACGCTGCATCATCAGTGAGAGAGCATGGACTCTCATAGTGTAAAAATTGTAAATATGTTTATGAAACGTAGCCTGCAGACTGCCATGTTGATCATCTAATTCATTTTACATCAAATAATAACTGTGTGGTTATTTTTTACAACCTTTTTTTTTAAAAATTTAAACCTTTATTTAATTA
Organism: Acanthurus lineatus; assembly: GCA_029814665.1. NCBI lineage: Eukaryota > Metazoa > Chordata > Actinopteri > Acanthuriformes > Acanthuridae > Acanthurus > Acanthurus lineatus. Next base: position 14,950,925 of record JAPZDV010000020.1, on the reverse strand, counting down.
GGAGTGAATCTTTACCATTTTGGTGGCAGCAGCAAGTGTTACAAGACTTTCAACAACTCTTTAAAGACTTACTTCTGGAAAAAAAAACAATTTAAACTTAATTTTTTTAAAACAAACTGCTGGATATGAGGCTAAAATGAGAGACAATCATCAGTTTAATTCTAAGATGACTGCACTGTGAAACACACTTGGTCTCGAAGGCCTTAAATGTACCGATACATGTGAACATCAGTGGTTTAGATTTTACAGTTGAAAATGTCATTAGTTTTGGTTTGTTGGCGTTTTATATTGTTAACTCATTCACAGTTCTTTGTACATACATTAAAACCAAGCTGTGGTAGATGAAGGGCCTAGCTGACCTGGTAAACTTTTTGTCTTTGTTTATGCACAGTTAAAAACTTATGACAATTCTGTGTAAATATCTGGAAAATTGTGAATAAAATACAAAAGCCTTTGTATCTCGTGTGCCAATGATCTCTTTCTTTCTTTCTTTTTTTTTTTTGCTGTAAATTAACTCCAGCCCCCCTGAGACCCTGCAAAGGATAAGATGTTACAGATCAATATGATGAATGAATGAATGAATGGATGAGTGTAAGCATGTCTCAGCACATGGATTAATATGTGAGCTCACAGGACATTAATTGCATTTTTAGAGAAGCAAATCCATATCGTGTGTTCTAATTGAGGACTTTGTTGATGATTTATAAGTAATTAACTATTGCTTTATATATCAGTTATAAGCCAAATAATGAGATCAATTCTTAGGTAACCAGGTTGTGAAAATCTCATTGGCAGTTCCTCATCATTGTTAATTGGTCTCGCTAAGAATAAGAATAATAATAAAATTGAAAATAATTAGCATTTACATAAACCACACACATACCTCTGACTGTGAGTCCTTTTGAAGCCAAAATGAACTAAAGGAGTAGAAAGTTATTAGATGGGTCAAGAAGATTGCTAATCACATGAAAAATAAAATTGTTATTAACATAAAACATCATGTTATGTGCAGCCATTGCCGGTAATGTTTTATACTTTGCATTGTGTAAAAGAAATAAATCGTTATAGATCATTAAATATGTACCTAGACAAAAAAAAACAAACTCAATCATTCTTTAAACTAACTTATTATTCATTTTACACGCATGCCACATTTGAGTCCCACAGGAGCACATATGGCTGTAGACTGAGACTACCAAGGAGCACCACTGAACGCCACAGGAGGTCTTTCCTACCAGTGGCCATCAAACTCTACAACTCCTCCCCATTCAGTCATGAGGAGAGCTGACATAGTCTGGACTGCTGACATCATGCACACTATCACTGCTATAATATCATGTGCAATATCAGTACTGTTCTACTGTTTATTACAGCATGTGCAATATCAATACTGTCTGAAATATCATGTGCAATATCAGTACTGTACTACAGTTTATTATAGCATGTGCAATATCAATACTGTCTGCAATATCATGTGCAATATCAGTACTGTACTACAGTTTATTATAGCATGTGCAATATCAGTACTGTTATGTTTATTATAGCATGTGCAATATCAATACTGTCTGCAATATCATGTG
>JAPZDV010000020.1:14903815-14948056 GCA_029814665.1 Acanthurus lineatus | reverse complement strand
AAATCTTTCTGTGTTATATTTTTCTGTGTAAATGTCCCATGTTACAACGTGAACATCTGCGGCTTAAAGACAAGTGCAGCCTCTGTATGTACAAAATCTTTTATCTTTTTAAATTTAGTGGGTGCGGCTTATATTCAAGTGCGCTCTCTAGTCAGAAAAATACGGTACATTTAGCCTGTAGCTGGAAATTTGTTCGTTTCCAGTGATGCCTCATGTTCAGGTCGTTTGCACCAGATGTTCCGCCTCAGAACATCACATCAGGACTCGGTGTGTTAAACTGAACCTGTGGGATGATGTTAAAATCCCTGCAGACGTCAGAGAAAACCAGCAGCATGTTCGTGGTTTTGCTCCTGACCTGCTGCGCCTTCTTCAGTCATGGAGACTCCAGGTTCTTCCATCGTGAATCCTCCAGCTTATGAAATGTTTGCAGCCACAGACTCGACTCTCATCACCAACGATGATGATCCTCAGCTTCAGCTGTGACATGAAGTCATCCCGGACTTTTGGCAGATCATCACACGCTTCAACACGGCGTTCGTTCTGCTCAGGAGTCAGAAAATCGTCAATACAAACATGCTAGTGCTAACAAAAACATGTTCCTCAGGTGCTGATGATGATCTTGCAGCTTCTTCATGCACATTACTGCACAACAGAAACAACCTTTTAAGTTTTTTTATGGCACTTTTTACTTATTTAAGTCCTCCGGCACTGTTTTATTTTATCTGAATCTGATCTTTTTCTGCATTTTCACCTCAGTTTTCCGTCTGTTTTGCAGAACCTGGGTACTATGAAGACGGATCTTTTGGCATTCGGATTGAAAATGTGGTTCTTGTTATACCAGCGAAGCCCAAAGTAAGTCTCCTTTAGCTGAGAACAAGAGCCTTAAAAATAAAAAAGAGCTGATCACGTTCAGACGTTTGAAGGAACAGCTGCACTTGAACTCATCAGTGATGTTCGTGTGTCTCAGTATAACTACAGGAACAGAGGCAGCCTGACGTTCGAGCCTCTGACTCTGGTTCCCATCCAGGTGAAGATGATGAACACGGAGCTTCTCACACAGAAGGAGGTACGAAACATCCGGAGTGACTAAAGTTTAATGTTTCAAAAGAGAAATTCAAACTATTTTATTGTTTTTAGTTGCAATGTGATGAAAACTTAAAGTACAATGACACATCAGGTGTTTCTACTAAGAGTTGGAAAAGAAAAACTAAAAATAATCAGAGTTAAGATGAAGATGAGCTGTAAAAAGTCATAAATTAGATGTTTTTAACGTTTGATGACGGTTCCAGCTTCTTTAAAAACATGTTTAACCCAAACGTTCGTGGTTTGATGCGTCTTCTCTCCGTCCTGCAGCGTGATTGGGTGAACGAGTACCACAGGAAGTGCCGGGAGGTGGTGGGGGCGGAGCTGGAGAGACAGGGCAGGAAGGAGGCGCTGGATTGGCTGATCAGGGAGACGCAGCCGATCGTCTGAGGAGCGACCGCAGCCTGAGCCGTTTTGTCCCAGCTGATCAATCTATCGATCGATCAATCGATAATCTTTGTATTCTTCTCATTTTTCTGTGTCTCACGCTCTGCTTCTTTTGTAAAACACATCGTATCTGCAGTTTTATTAATGATCATTAAAAAAACGTTTAAAAAAATGAAGAACTTCACTGTGATTTTTTCTACATTTTGTCTCCAACCAAATCAGCTTTTATTGATCGATTAGCGCTTCATGATCAGCCTGAGCGAGCTGCTGTTTCAAACTGTCGAATTAAGCTTTTAAAGGAGTTTTTTAAAGACAAATGTGAAGGAACTTTTCTAGAAAAATAAAAAAACTTGTAAGAACGAGCCGTAAAAACATCATTTACAGAATTTAAACTCTATTCTGGTTAAAAATCCACAGTTTTAACTTTAAAAACAGAATTATTGAACTTCTTTATAACTAGAATCATAAACTGTGTTCACATTTTGCAGCTCTAAAATAAAAGTGTTTTTATATGTTTAGTCTTCCTCACCGCAAAGCATCATGGGATTTTCAGACTCCAGCGTCTCTCCTCATCCCTCTAAAGCTGCATGTAAAAAATGGGCGGGTCCAGGACGACGCCGCTGTTCGGATCGCTGGCGTACTCCTGAAACGACAGCGGCATCGACGGCGGCAGCGGCGCCGTTTGCTCCTCTGCTGCCACCATGGCTTTGCTCCGCCTCCTCCTCCTCCCCTCCTCCTCCTCCTCCTCCTCCTTCAGTCCCACCGGCAGCGGGTTGCTGTAGATGTAGTAGATCCTGGAGTTGTCCTTCGCCGCCTCGGATCTCCTGAAGAAGGAGGTCAGCGGGTTCATGAAGCTGGTTGACCTCTTCACCGCTTTGACCGCCACGGGTTCGGGTGACTCGCCGCGGGTCACGGCGCTCTCGTACACCTGAGCTCGCTTCGACTGCCTGGTGGAGAAGGTGACAGCGATCACACTGATGACTCCGAATGTTCCGCAGCTTTAAAACTCACATATTTATAAAAAGTGTTTTTGTCTGACCTGCTGCGGTTGTAGCAGACGGTGATGCAGTAAAGGCCGGTGACGGCGAGGATGCACAAGGCCAGAGCGATGATGACGATGTTAAACACTTTGAACTCTGGGTAAAAAGTAAAAAAACACAGGAAATTCAAGTGAAACTACAGAAAACAAGTGAACGTCTCTGATGACATAAAGTGACATGAAAGCAGAGAGAAGAACAGACCGGACAGACCGGACAGAGCCGAGTTCGCATCCTGGTCGTGGAGTCCCAGCGCCGCCGTCCCGTTGAGGCCGAGGCTTCCTGCCGTCATCGCTCCTTCCTGTCGGGCTTCGCTCATTCTGCTGCCATCGGCCTCCGAACAACAACAAGCTGCAGGCGGAGAGTCCAGCTCCTTCTCACCGGCTCTCAATAGAAACCAGGGTCATGTGACCCAAACAGCTCCTCTCAGTCGCTGTGGAGACGCCCCCCCTCCTCCTCATCCATCAGCCCTTCAGTTCAAGTTAAACCCCCCCCCCATCTCTTGTTTACTGCTCATTATTCTGCTCAGCGTTTTGGGGGCACAGTGAGGGGGGGTTGCAGTTTGTAATGAGCTCTCAGAGTTTTTCTGCAAAGAAAACGAATGCGAGGAGGCGAAGAGGAGCTGAACCTCACTTCAGATGTTTCAGTCGCATCAGTTTTTTAGTTTTTCTCTTCAGGATGAAACCTCAGAGGTCTGATGCAAAACTTTCTGGCATCCGCAAACTTTTTTTTGTGTCATATGTCGTCAAATTTACACCTTTTAAAAGCAATTGCATCAGAATTTTAAACTGTTTGTTTATCTTGATTCACAAAACGTCAGAAAAAAGTTAAAAGAGTTTGTTACATCTGAGTTGTTTGATAAATCTGACCGACAATTTTCAGAGATTTTCACTTTAAACAGAGAAGAAAAAGAAAACCAGAGACTTTTCATATCTGGAAAGATGAAAATGACTTTAAAAATCATCACTAATTTAAAAATGAGATGCTGTTTCATGTCACATAAGATGAAATAAATCATAAAACACAGTTTACTCGAGTACTTTTTCCTGCAAAGTAACAATATTCCACTGAATCTCAGCTGCTCCGACAAAAAGTGTTAAAAAACTTGAGCCTTTGCACGTTTTCTCTTTACACTTGTCCTTATTTTGTGTGTTTTTGTGTGTTTTTGTGTAAAAAAAGCAGGCCGACACCGACATGCCGACATGTCTCGATGCTCCACACGGCGGCGAGAGCCAAAGCCGTCGAAAAAGGCAACAAAGGCGTCTTTCTCCTTCGTCCGTATGCTTCACTTCACCCCGCGGCACCATGGGAGATATTATGCAATTAGTTAAGCATCTAATTAAAGCAGGGTTTTGTTTTCCCTGTTTGAGCGGCTGTGTGTGGGGGGGGGACTCGGAGAGAAATTGACCCCTTTGTGGATGAACTTCATGTCAACCTGCTTACAGCACAACACCAGGAATTATGAGCCTCAGAAGTGAAAGTCAGAAAATGACACAGTTTTCTTTATTGATTTCTGGTTATTTTTAATATAAATTTTAATGAATTTATCTATAATCTGTGTTTTTTACTGCATATTTGAATAATCCGTCAGAATAAACTGCATTCTGATAGTTTAATTTTTGGACAAAAGAAACTATTAAGCAAATTTTTTGTGTCTCCTGCAATGACTTAATAACTAAACATCCTTTTAAAAACTGGATGATAGTGAAGGTGATGATGATGATGGTGAAGGTGAAGGTGTGCCAGTTGATTGGACGGTTGCCTTCAGGGGATGCTGGGAAACAAACCTGCAGACACAGGAGATGCAGCAGTGACCTGATCTGCATCCCTTTGCTCTTTTTTAAGAGCTTCAGCCTTCATTTCTCCCAAAAACTCTTAAACATCAGCTCCAAAGACTGAGGAGGAGACTTTGAGGAGCTCTGAATGAGGATCAGCCTTCACTGAGCTGATGTTTCCAGCTGATGCCTCTGTGTATCAGTTATTGATCGGACGCTGCTGCTGATAGGATTCATCTGATGCATCACTGCAAAACTGGAGTTTTATCCGTGTGTGTAATGTGTGTGTGTTCACCTCTAAAGGATGCTGGTCACGTCTCACAAAGTTAAAAAACATGAAAATTAGTCTTAAACAGTATTTTTAAATGACATGACATCAGATTATTCTGCAAAACTGTAAAAAAAACTGTTTATTTCCTTTAGTAATCTGAGTAAATACAGCTCAGTAATCCAGAGAAATCCTCCTGCTTCTCCTTCCAGCTCGTCATGTTCATGTTGCATTCAATGACCACAGCTTTTTTAACCTGACACTTTTATCATCAACAAACATATTTCTGCTCCTCAGAGCTTGTTTTAAATGCATCATGGAGTTTCAGTTACACTAATCGTCCACTAGGTGTCAGACTGTGACTGTGTTTGGTGTTTTATCAGCTCGGCACTTTGATGTTGAGTGACAGAAGCTGAACTTTCTGTTTTTCAGCCTCCTGAACTCCTTAAAGTTTCTGTTTCATGTTCACATCCATTCCGACGGGTGTGTGTGTGTGTGTGTGTGTGTGTGTGTGTGTGTGAGTGTGTGGCATCGGGTTGGCGTGGTTTATTTGAGCAGGCTGGTATGTATAAACCAACTCTGTCTGTGGCAGCTGAGCATCATGGGAACACAGTTCAGAGAATCAGCGTTTCTCAGTTTCACATAAAACTAAAGTACAAACACATCTGAGGACGTTTTTTATGACGAATCATCAGCTGCTGCCGTTAAACTTTAGTAACATTTACAGCTTTTCTTGCTGTTTTATCTCTTTGACTGAATGTGTCTCCTTTTCTACAATAATCTGAATCTCTTTTGTTGCATATTTTCAGTATTTTTAACTGTTAAAGGTTCGATCACATTCACTTCTGTACGAACTGAGAATGTTTGCGGTTTGTCACTTTTATTCAGAGGACAAATAATAAAAGGTATCAGGTTGATCAGGAGTCTGAATTTAGGTGGAAAAAGTTATATTTTAGAGTAATAATAATAATAAAAATCTTAGTTGTGGCTTGAAATGCAATGAGATTCAGTGTCTTTAGTTCTAAACTCAAACAGATAAGAAATAACATTTATTTCTTTGTGCTTTTTTGAGTTGATTTGCATTAATTCTCTTTAAATTTCTTTTAAAATCAGTTTTCTCTCTAAATTTTAGTCTTTTTACAGCAGTGTTTTGGTTAAATATTGCAAAAATACTACATTATAACCTAATTAAACTTTATTCAAATCAAAAACATGAAGCATAAAGGTTTTAAAAGATACAAAAACAGGTTCATGGTGAGTCAGAGGAGAAATAATACATAATATAATGCATAATACAATATATAATACAATAATAATATAATAATATAATACATAAATAAGGATTACAAATGAGATCAAACTGTCGTGAGGCCGATAAAATAGCAGCCACAATTATTTCACAACAAGGAAATCATTTAAAAAAAAGGTACAGAGAAGATTTTAATGCAAATTTAGGAATAAAACGAGATTAATTTTTGCAATTCCGACCAGATAAGCAGTTCAAATCACCTCCAGTCGGATAAGAACAGTTTAAAAATCATCATTTTCCTTTAATCTGCGAACAAATGAGGCATGAAGGAGTGAAAGTGTTTTCGGTGTTTGAACAAGTTGATCCGTCGTGATGAAGCAGCTTCAGGAAACACAGCGAGCAAAATACTTAACGTCAGCGCTAATGGATGCTCTCATTTTCACAGCTTATCCACCGGGCAGCACCTCACCAATCAGAGAGAGCGACTGCACACACACACACATATGAACACACACACACACACACACACTTCTTATCAGCCATCATCTGTCGTTTGGTTTCCATATTTAAATCTAAACATGATCGATGGCGTCTTTAGACAAAGCAGGTGAGATGTTAACGTCTTGCTCAATGACTCGTGGTGATTGGACAAACTGGCTGCGACTCAACATCTTCATGATGAGTCGTCGCCTCCCCCCCTGCGCCTCCCCCCTGCGCCTCCCCCCTGAGCCTCCTCCCTGAGCCTCCTCCCTTCCTCCCCCACCCTCTGCCCTCCTTCTCCGTCTTATCTGCTTCATAATGTGCAGCTCTTATTTTATAAAAGTTGGCATGTGCTCCCACAGAAAAACTCCCAGAGTTAAAACCACCTCTTGGCCCCCCGATGACCACACGTCTGCGTTTACACACCGAGTCCACCGGGGGGGGGGCGTTTTGCAACACCACCCTTTTTTTTCATTTCATTTCATATTTTCTCTGGGTTATAAAAAGAGCAGCTAACTCGATCCATCATCTCTCCTCCCTGCTTTCTGTGACTGGACGGTGAATTCCTGACCATCCCTCATCGCCCCGTCTCACCCCTCCTCCCCCCCTCCTCCCCCGCTGCCCCCCCCCCTCCCTGTGTTGACACAGAGGCTGGTGGGGAATCAGCATCCTGGCGTGTTTCATTTGTTCTGACGTGGTTCAGCGGGAAGGTCCCGCCTTGATTTATTGCACATGTCAGTTAAAGTTGTGTGGGGACGTCGTTAACAGACGGAGGCATCGGACGCTGCTGCTTCGATCAGCACGATCGGGTCTGATCATCTGATCAGTGATCAATCAGTGAAAGACTCAGTGTTTGATGGAGGTTAATGATCATCAGAAGAGCCTAAATAGTTCAGTTTGCAGGGATTCTGTCTAATTCAGTGAAAAGATGCTAAAACTCAACTTTTCATGCAACGTTTTTAACATTAAACTTTATTTTTACACTGTTAAATGTGTTGAGGAACTTATGGATTTCTGTCACAGGGATTATTGCAAATAAGCCACTAAAACTTAATATGTTGATTGACAGCAAATAAATCCACCACTTTGTTGATAATCTTTCATCACTTATAAAAAGTTGTTTTTGTAATAAAAATGGCAAACTGTCTTTGGTTTTAGCTTAAAAATGTGTCAAGATTTTTATTACATCTTTAGTTTGAGGCAATTTAACAAGAATGACAAGAATTTTTAAATATTTTCCAACCTTTTAATTTAAAAAAACTGATTAATCAAGTTATCAATTTATTGAAAAAGGAGCGTCAGTTGCAGCCCTCAGGAAATATAAGCACTTTATGAACGATGTGTGTTCGATTGACTTCTTTTATCACAAAGAAAATAAATCATTAATGTACAAAAATAAAGAAAACTTCAGTGGATAATCTTAATTTCATCAAAATGTCAGTTTCTCAGTTTCTTGATTCTCGTTTGTTCTCTTTATACTCAGTTTTAGTCAAATTTCCCTGAATTCGCTGTGTAGAAATAAACAAACTGAGATTCTTTTCACATTTTATGAAAAGTCTGACAGTCTGAATCGGACACAAAGCGACTTGTCCTGACGGACGTCGCAGTGAGCGTGAAGATACAAACCTGTTTGGCGTTGAGGTCGACAGAGAGGAAGCCATGTTGGATTTACGGCGTCAGAGACAGGAAACGCAGAGCGGCAGCGAAACGTCACGCCGTGTTTGTTTGTGTGATTTAATGATTCCTGCTGTCGTCGCTTTTCTGTCCGACATGAATCAAAACACAAGATGGAAGGTGAAACTTTACCAAACCGAATCCAAACAGAGGCTTAAACATGTTGCACGACCCATAAAATCAATTTTATTGATCCTGTCTGAGCCTGGACCCCCGAACTGGACCCCCGAACTGGACCGAACCACCTGAGAAATCTGAAAAATCTGAATTTAACTCAGATTATTTATAAATTATGACAAACAAGCACATTAATAGACAGAAAAATGAAGAAAACTGAGGCCTAAACAGACAAATACTAAGGCATGGCCTCTGTGTGTGTGTGTGTGTGTGTGTGTACTGTTGAACACAACATTAATAAAGTGTGTTTAAGCTTCATGTTCTAACCTAAAGATTTACAGCAGAGACTCACTCTGTTATTTATGGTCAGTTTTGTACATTAAAAAGAAGCTCGAGTCATAAACACCGAAGATCAAATTTAATCTCTTTTTATCCTAAAATATCATTTACGGGGCTCTGAAAGTCTCGGCTCAGCGCAGGAATTCACGGCTCCTCAGCCTCCTGAGGCGAAGCTTCAGTTTGAGCCTGAACGAGCAGCAGAAAGAGCAAAAAACCTGCCGTCACACACTTTGTTTCCACTTCATCTTCAAACTCTTTCAGCTCCAGAATCAAAGGAGGAGTTTGGTTTCTGAACCCAAACTTAGAAAAATAAATCAACTTATTTGCTGAAATATTAAGTTTTTCGCCACCTCGTACGTTTAAATCTACTGTTTCTTGCACAGGAAAGTTTCTTCTGACTCTCCTCGGTGCTCAGAAGACTTTATTTACAGATGTGTGTCCAGTTGTTACTCTGCACCTTAAACACACACTTTAAACACACACTTTAACACACTCAAACACACTGAAGCTTCTCATCTTCATCATCTTTTAAACGTCTGTGATGAAGCCAAAACTTTCCTCTGTGTTTTGGTTTCAACGTGATGAAAAATAAAGAGAGAATCACTGAAGTTACGCACGTCCATCATGTTTTTTTAGTTCCAGGTTTGTGTGTGTGTGTGTGTGTGTGTGTGTGTGTGGTGGGAATGACACATTGAACATTAAGATCCAATATTCTGTTGTTTATTAGTTTTTAGCTGGTTTTAAAAGTCCTGGACCTGCATTAAAATTGACCCTGTTGTTTTACTATGCAAAGACACACACACACACACACACACATGTGCACCCACACACTTACACACACACACAGGTGCACAGGTTAATTATTCTGGCTGGGCGGAGCTTTGCAGGACGTCGTCGCTGCAGTCGATGCTGAGTGGAGTGATAAAGACATCAGGTGACAGACGTCCAATCAGGCAGAAGAGTGAAAACACCTGCGTTTCCACTGGAAAAATGGTCTAATATGAGGAGGGGGGGGTCAGTCGTGGTGCAGAAATAATAAATAGACATCTTAATATTTTTTCATCCGAGGGTTTTTTGATGGAAACCATCGACCATCAGAAATATCTTCATGCTTCCCAGAGCCTGGTTGGATTAAATTACCACCTGCGTTTCACATCCATCACTCAGAGCGTCAGCAGACTTTCACAACCCTCCACCCCGAGCAGGATGGTTCATCCCCCGCACCTCTCGGCTCGGCCTCAGCCCGGCTCCGAGCGCCGTTGGCCGGGCACCAGGAGGCCGCGGCGCCCCCTGAGGACATCCAGGCCCGATCGCCTGCCTGCCAGCAGTAAATACAGTTTGGCAGACGAGGCCTTCGGGCGTGTGTGTGTCTGAACCGCATGCTGGACCGAGAGCAACACACTCGCCGTGGGTTTTCTGACATCCTCGGACACATTCTGAGTTTGTTGGAAGAGGCCGGACGTCCACGAGGGGGGAAACTCAGCACACAAACATGACAGGTGATCTGTCACAATTAGTTGTTTTTGGCGTGGAAGAACTTCAGGATGTGTAACCGAGGCGAAGGAAAGGTCACATGATGTTTGTTAAACACCGAGAGTGCTGTTGCTGAGAGACACGACGAGGGGGAGAACGACGCGAAAATGTTGAGTTAAATCAGTGAAAGCAGAGGGAAGTTTACAAATGAGAGGTGCAACATGTTCAGATTTGTAAAAGCCGACAGACCTCCAGCTGTCTGCTGAACATGCAAACATGCAAAAGCTGCAAAAGCTGCAAAATGTCCCCGAAGGAGGAAATAAAGTCTGCAAGTTTTTTTCCAGCCAGTCGTAAAATAAAGTTTCCAAAGTTGTCAAAAAAGAAATAAGATTTTTCCTTTTGCAGCGTCGTCTTACAAAGACTGTCTGACATGTGAAGCACAGCAGCAATAAGAACTAAAGCAAACATTAAATAATGTGCAGCAGATTCGTTGTAATTCATGTAATACATAAATATTTGCGCTCATGACTCACGCAGGATTTCTCGCATGCCTCTGAAACCCCGGAGGGTTCGGTTCATGCACAGAATTAAGTCACTCGAGTAAACACATTTTTGAAATTCACAAACGATGCCCTGTTGATAAAATGCCACAATACGAAAGAAACTGATCCAAACAGGAGAGAAAAAGTGTTTTTTTAGTTGCAGCTTCCTGATAAAAGTCAACAACGATCCTCAACTTCATCCCAGTGAATCTGAAGAAAAAAGCTCAGTGAGTTTATCTGGTTGATTATTTCACTTAGTTAGTTTTTTCCCTCGTTACATCAAGTCACTTTAACTCGGTCACATTAAAAAAATAGTTCCCATGATCTCAGACCACCAACTGTCTTTTTAAGCTTCGACACCAGAAAGAAAAAACTGCAACGTGGCTCCACTTCGGCCTCAGAAACAACATCACAATCTGAACGTCCAATCAGCTAAACAGACAGAGGTTAAAGGTGACGAGCTGACTGATGGTTGCGACTGTTGCTTTTGCTCTTTTACTGATTTGTCTTTTTTGTGAGTTTGATGAAAGATTTTTAAAAAGATCAAACTCTTCAAAAAACAAAAATAAAAATCATGCATGACTAAAGTTAGACCGAAGGTTTTATCAGTAAAAATAGACTAAAATGTCTATTTCTAAATAATTGTTTCTCTAAAGAATTTAAAATAACAATATTACTTGAAGTAAAAAAATTTAAAAAATGCACCCAGTCATATTTATCTCAACTCCGTCTGTTGTGTCTTTTATCTCTTTGGTGGAAAGAATCAGTGTCATGACTGGTTGAAATCAGCCATCTGCTGCTTTACTGCCAATATTACAAGGCAAAAACAGGAAAAACAGATGTTATTTCAGAGATATTGTATCACTATGACATCACCTGATATGTATTATTACAAAGATATCAATAATTTAATTTTAAATATCACTTTTTATTAATAATGCCTTCAGAAAATGTCTGTATCTGTGATTGCGGCTAAACTGTGTTTTTATAAACCTTTTTTTTTTTTTTTTTTTACTATTTTTTAATATAAATAGTTCATGAATGGGATAAAATATGCATTAATTTCAAAAAACACAACAAAGTGTTTGGGTGGTCTTTTTGTGGGACCCTCATATATAACACACACACACACACACACCACACACTCAAACACACACATGAAGAAAGAAAAAAAGTTTAAGATCCAGATAAACCTTCATTTTAAAGCAGACAAACACTCCAGCAGGACGTTAAACGAGCACATGCATCATATTGAACACAGCACACACTCACGCTTATATGTGTTTTTTTGGTTGTATATGTGTGTGTGTGTGTGTGGATTCTGGAAGGTCCCAGTGAGTCAGTTCTGTTATCAGGTCGAAACCTATCAGACATCTATTCATCTTGGTTCTTGTGACAAAGCAGACTGGGGAGTTTTAGTTGAACAGTTTCTGCAAAAACAAACTCCTGCTGCCGAACCTGCTGCTTGCTGGTCAGAAGACGAGAAGAAACGAGCAAACAGCGCAGAAACCATTTTATGAAAAAGATTTAACTACAAAATACGCTCATGTCAGAGGTAGTTTTTTGAGTTTTCGTATTCTGCAGAAGAAGAGATTTGGCATGATGGACACAGGATGGTGATGCCAAGTTTTCCTCATGTTATTGCATTTGAAAGCAGCAGAATCATGTGTTTCCTGTGTCTTATGTTTTGATCATTTACCTCCAATGATGCTGCATTCACCTCCGGACGAGTTGACACAGCTACTGTCTGCAATCCATCAAGTCAGCCGTGTTATCCGTTCTGAACGGCCTCCAGTTGAGATAAGGAACGTTTGGAAAAGCTCTGCTGGAAAATGTTTCGCGGACGGTGTCACTCGATGAAGTAACAATCTAAATAACATTTGTATTTAGACGAATGAGCCTTTTATCGAGAACCTGAAGGAAGATAAATAGGCGGTGAACTCTGTGAGTTAACATGTTGTAGCTGACTTTCACTGTTGACTTTTCAGAAACCTGTTTAATGTCTCAGACAAAAAAAAAGTAAATAAAATTTTGTTCCCTTTGATTGAGACGAATGAAGATGTTTATTCAGTTTATGGAGAAGCAGCACAAACACCGGCTGGGTGGTTGAGAAACACTCCTCCTTATCTTTCATGATGTAGTTGTTGTTTTTAACTGTTTTATTGGCAAGTTGTTTGGCCTCAGTTATATTTTCCCTGCAGTCTCACCAGTTGTGTTTAAAAAGACTTTGGAGAAACTGAATAAACAAGAAATCATTCGCTGTTAACTAGAACTACATGAAGTAGTTGACCGCTTCCTGATTTTAAACATGTTTCTATCCAATTCAAACTCTTTAGCAGCTTTTAGATAAGATTAGATAAAAGCAACACTTTTCAAATCTCCTCCTACGAAATAGGGATTTATGGCTTTTTGTTGAAGTTTGCAACATATGAATTGCAAGTATATGATTCAACAAGTTTATTTCAAGGGTACACAAACTTTTTTGAGACCCAAAAGAGAAAACTGGGGCACAAATGTACTAAAATGCATCAAGAATTCTTGTATGATCCACAGTATTAAAGGTGATATTGACAACATTTATACCTAGCATATTGTCAGTGATGCTAACGTAACTATTCAGGGATTAAACCTGATATTTCTCCAATTTTAACAATCCAACCGGTAACAACACTTCAGTTCAGACTGTGAGGACTCTGACTGCTCTGACTTGTTGTGTAGTTGGTTTAGACTGGCTGAATCGCACTTTTATACTTTATGATCAGAAGTTTTAGCTAAGAAACTTGTGCACTAATGCTAATGCTAACTCCTGAGCCTCAGAGGTCGATGACGACACGAGACATCAACGTAGTTCAGCTATTCTGCTCAGAGATCCTTCAGCCAATCAGATCTTGACAGTAAACTCGCTGAAATGTAAATATTTTGACCATTTTGGACCCGTCAAAAATTTTCAAATAATTTCACCTCTATAATTTTTTTCTTTCATGCAATTGTTGTCTTTATGACCTTTGAACGAACTGATTAGGAATACACTTAAGAAGTGCGTGTCATTTTAGCTAAGGAGATCATAACTATCTGTCTTTCTATCTATAAATGCAGTTTTGACACAGTGCATAAATGGTTTGTGTACTTGTTGCGCTTATGATCGCTGATGTTAACGTGCAATATGTCAATGTTTTTTCATGCTCTTTGTACTCAGGACTGCACATTAGCAGCTCATTCTCTTCACCCTCTCACCTCACTGTGATTGATCAGTGTGACGTCAGACTGTGACCGGATTTGTTGAGTCTGACGCTGAGAAAAAAAATCCACCTTTAACTTCTTGTTAGTCTGTCATGTTGAATGTCTCGTGATAATCCAGCGTTGCAACACAAGCTGCCTACTTCTGCTCTCATTTGATGATTTTCCCACAATTTACTGAACACATTCTGAGAGCCCAGAGGAAGTGAAGTGAATTTAAATATAAAGTAGCTGCATGCACATTTAAATGCGCTAAACTGGCCAACTAGTTTGCAAATATTACATTATATAGATGTTTTCTTGACACCATTTTCTCTAAAGTGTCTGTCACGGTTGCTGAAGGTCGAACCAGCTTCCAGTAGATGTTGTTCAGCTCCATTCAGGTTCCAACCTGTTGACCAGTTGTGAATACACCCAGAAAACAAAGATCAACAAGTGACACTGACAAATAGAAACTGATTTATGATAATAGATTACAGGCCGCTGGCGAAGCCTCACGGCCACTCTGCAGGGCATGTGAACACAGATGCATCATGGGAATCCAAACAAGCTGGATTCCCAAGTCTTTTTTCTGCCAGCAAAGTGACCAGGGAGAAAGAAATCTCTGCAAAATGATGTATTTAAAGTACATGGGATCTTTCAATCAAATCAAATTGTTTCCATGTTGCCTCGTACAATGTGGTGCACTGATTCAGGATCAGGAGCTCCAGCCTTCGACAGGCCTAAAGGCTCAAAATCGTCCAAAGAAGCTATTACAATCAGATTTAATGGCACAGAGGAATTAAAGGGTTTTTGGATGTCAGGAAGGAATGTACAGTATTATAGATGGGAGGACACTGCTGCTCAGATACCCTTAACACACATTTATCTCTCTGCTTTCACTGCAGTCAGGATGAGGAAGAAGTTGATTTGTCTTTCCTACCAGATTTTAAAACCATAAATACCTGAGAGCTCAGAGTTCTGCCATTTAAAGGTACATGCAAATAATCAAAACTGTAAAAAAAAAAGCAAAAGTGATTGATTCTTCATGGAGCTGAAAATCCTGACTGTCGCCCTCCTGGTGAGAAATGATTCAGTGTGAATAATGTGCAGGCAAGCTGAAACCATGTTTTAGTCTTAAAATACAATGCTGCCATTTTTCTTCCATGTGCAACATATTAATCATCTGAGAAATATTCCCACTCATCAGTACAGTGCAGAGAAAACCTGCCGCTGAATGATGGCTCTTTACAACAGGTTTCGCTTTTGAACGGTGCTTAAAGATAAAACAAGACCAGGTTACAACTGAGTATACAGCTGGTCCTGTTTGGGGAACGTGGCTGCCAATTCATTTTCAGGCATTTTCCACAGGCTAATTATCTGGTAGCAGTTAGCTGGAGGCTGGTTAGCTAGCATGGCAACATTCATTTGTACATTTTAGCTAGCAGCAGTTAGCTGGAAGCCAGTTAGCTAGCGTGGCAACATGAACTTGTATGTTTTAGGTAGTATCAGTTTGTTGGAAGTTAGTTAGCTAGTTTAGCAATATTAGCTCACATGTTTTAGCTAGCAGCAGTTAGCTGGAAGCTACTTAACCAGCATGGCAGCATGAATGCGTACAGCCAGTGCTTTATCATAAATCAAACAATGACATACTGCTGTGAAGTGGAGGCTTACTTGACAAAAGTTCAGAAAACAATCGAAACAACAATCGACAGTACTCACAAAATGAAGCGTTATAGTGCAATGGAAGCAATCCACCTACCTTGCACATTGTGGTCTTGAGGTGTGAATGCACAAACAGGAAGTGAGTAAAGAGAGCAAACCTGATGAGCGACGGAAAGAACCAGCTATTGTCGAACACGATATGCTCACTAAACTAAGCTCAGCTCAGTCAGCCGGTCAGTCAGTCAGTCTTGGATACAGCCATCCTTTGGGCAAGTACCAACCGAAAATATGGGCCGGTACCCCCCTTTTCACGTAGTGGAGTTCGGGTGTTGGGTGGGAGGGAAGAGAGGATGCCTAAACGTCCCACAGAGCAGCTCTGGTGTTTCTAATGGATCAGTGGCTGGTTGCCATTATGTTAGTGTGTGTGTCCCTGGATGCTTCGTCTTCACTCTAGTTTTAGTGGGGAGCATCACACTTCCTGGAAATACAGTTTATTTCAGGCCATTATAAATCATCAGGAAAACAGCAGCCTGCTACTTCCAAGTGGCTGCCTTGTAAGAAAAATTTACAGTATTTTAAAAAAACAAAGTCTGTAAGGATACTGAATAACAGTGATTACTGCCCACTTCAAGCACTAATTTTAAGGCTAATGCTAAAAACGTAAACATATCTCTTTATATTTAGTTAGATCTGAACAGATTGTACTGATTTTTAAAACTTGGATTTTAATACTGATTTTAATTTTTAAGGACACACAAGACAAAAGATTTTGTCAAGACACAGGAAAACTTTTGTGCTAAATGATTTAAGAATATTTTGCATCAAAAACATAAAAAAGTGCATGTTGGGATAAATGATGATTTGGTCTCAAATGGACATTGGTGCTGGCTAATGCCACAAGCTAACAAGTACGAAGCGTTGTTCCTTTCACACTATAAGATTTCAGCTCATAAATGTAAAACATGTTAGAAATTCTCGACCCACAGAAAAGATTACAATCCAGTCAGCTTACAAAGATCACATCTGTAAACTCCCCCAGGATCATTTGGGGCAAATAAAAACCTATTAAGTCTCAATCGGTTGTCAGAAAAGGAGAATCAGACCCCAAATCTGCCAGATTATCCTCTTGCCTGGAGCACATTCAAGCTGAAAAGTTTATTTTCTTTCATTTTTTTGGTGTTGAGCAATTTTCATTGACTTTGAAATTCATAAATAAAATGTTCTACAAAAGCTTGGAAGCCTCGTCTCTGAAGGAAAAGGATGTCTGGACTGTTTTAGTCACTTGCCAACTTCATGTCAGTTCCCTTTTAGTTTTGTGCAAAAAGGTTTTTTTTTTTTTTTTACTTGGCATCACGATGAAATGCAACATCCAAGAGTTTTAATACAGCTAACTAAAATATTGCTGAGTCAATAAAAGGCTCAGAAGCATCCAAGTTGGAAATGATTCATGGATCTGCCAACTGAGACGAGGAGGAAATGTAGAATCCTTCCTCACCATTAACCTGAAACTCTATATTTTAATGGAAGTGAGTGGACGGTGTGTTTGGCGAGGCCCATGTTGTTTATGTGGGCTGGACACTCGTTCTCTTCGATGGTTCAGTTATCTCCACATCAGTGGAAAAAAAAGGAGCACAAGTCTATTTTTAAGTGCTCCTAAAATGGCATCGTGTCCTCTTTTATCCAGCAAGGAAAATAGATTTTTGGCAGCAGAACCGAGGATGAAGGATCCATGATCCGTCATGGGACGAGTCACATGGCTTTTCTCAGCGCTGCAGGGAGCTTCACCTCATTTTCTATTTGAAGTAAGACGGTGGCTCCAAGCCTGAACAAAGTGAGCACTGCGAGTTTTATCAGGTTTATATCTTTTACTTAAACATCAGACTGACCTCTTAAGAGTTAAAAGTCCAGACATGTTGGTTTACTGAAGCTGCACTTCAGCACAGCCGCGCTCTTAGCTAAATGCTAACTAACATGTGCACAATGTCAACATGCTGATATTAAACAGAAACGTATGATGCTCCATTATTTTCCATAGCATGTTGGAATTAAAACATTTACTATTTATTGCCAAAAAAACATCTGAGGCTCATGAAAATGAGTTTTTTTGCATTTATTGTAACAATTCAAACTTGTGGACAAGTTTAACATTTAAATGTAATTATATTCTCTCCTCAGTTTTTATTGAAGGATTTTTGTTGCTTAAATTTAACCCCAGGTGAAACACAAACCCTGAACTCTGGTGTCACAGAAGATTCCCACCAGCTTCCACAACCATCCTCCTGTAACTCCAATAAATGATACCTGAAACTAGCTTGAAAGTTAGTAAGTTTCACAAAGAAAATTCAAAAACTGTGACCATGTACACGATGCTAAAGATGAACTTTCATAACTGAAGCTCAAGGAAAAGCCAGGGCCTCAGTAAAGTCATTGAGATTCATCTTCTGGGCAACAAGAACATTCAGATCAATGCATCAATAATTATTATTGAGATATTTCAGTCCAAAGAGGCAGAAAAACAACCATGCAGCTGACGTTATCATCCCTGGAATTAAAACTTTCTATGCTTTTATTCTCAACTTTATTATTTTGAGTCAACAGCGGAAATAAACAGACATCTTAAATCAATCTGTAAGACTTAAACTGTCTGCATGACTTCAAATTCAAGGTTTAAGCAGGAAAATATGTTGTTTTTGTGGTTAAAGGTTTGATATGCAACATTTAACAGCTGTTAAAGATTCAACTCTTCATTTCAGTTCTTATAACTTTTAGTAAGTGCGGCTTAAAAATGAGGTCAAATTTACTTCAAATCATTTAACCTGATCTTAATCATCTAAAGTACAGTGTTAATAACGCGCAGATCCAGTGATCCAGTGGTTAAGGATTCCCTGTTTTCACTGAGACAAACTGCACTGAGCTCCTGGTATTAAAACAGCTTCATTAAGACGCCATGAACACTTTCACTTCTAAAGCTGAGATTAATCCAGATTTCAACCTGTAAATAAATTCACAGTAATAATCTGACCTCTTTAAATGAGCTGTACTGTAACTGATGCTGACATGTTACATGTGCATCCTTTAATGAACTGATCTCTTCATTGAATTTACTTTTATTTAAGAATAAGATGCAAAACATGCACAACTTTTTGCAGCCTGTATTCACTGTGGATGTCTGTGTGCAGCAGAGGACGTGGATCTGCTGCATTTGACACAATATGAGTATAAACATTGTGTTGGAGAAGCTCCAGACCTCGTTCCTCCACCATCCTCCTCTGGAGAGGATCCACAGCGACCGACCATCTGATGATGAGAGTTAAATCAAAAGGATTTAATGTGACAAGTTTATCTGGAACTTTATTTGTGATTTAAACAAACAGTTTTGAAGATCTAATTCTGATTTAACAGGTAAAAACAGTGACTGCATTCATTTCTTATCTTTAATTATGGAAACTTGCTTCTTCTCCTTGATGTCAAACGTTGCATCCCATTGATTTATGGCCTTGACGAGCTCCTCCGTCTGCTGGTTTTCTTACCGTGTTGCCCACTTCTGCAGGGTCAACGTCTCTGGGAACCACGAACTCGTTGTGGGAGGTGCCTGCACTGCACGACGACAAATAAAGATGACCCAGGACGCATGTATACATAGATCTCTGGGAAAAAGATGTCACCAGACACTCGGGGGGAATCATGCATGTGTGGGACGCAGGAGCTGCACCCAAAAATAGATCCAGGCCTCTTGTTTGGAGATGGTCCGAGGAATGGCCCCCCCACCATCATATTATTTTCACAGGATGGACACGGGAAAGAGGCAAGAATCCTGCTGCAGCACAAACCACATTCAGCCTCTTCACTGGATCATTTTGTCAAATTTGGGAATTTTTCTGCAGGACTTTTCCCCCCCGAGAGTCTAAGAATCTCAGCTTTTGGCTGCAGGGGATCAAACTGACGAGGCTCCGTTTCCAGAACACGTTAATCGATGAAGGGAAGAGTAAAACACATCTGAGCGCTTTACAAACAAACTTTGTGTTAAAATGTCAAGGAAACATAAAAAGTAGAAATCTGAGCTGCGTATCAGACATATTAGAGCAGCGACTGTGTGGAAAAACGGCTGTTAAACTGTTTGAAGAAGCTCAGACGTGAGATTTTAGAGTCGGTTTCTGCAGAGACACCAGACAAGTGTTGTTGCTGACTGAAAACTGGTAAAAAATTATAAATAAGATCTGAGATTTTGGCTTTTAATTGAATTAGATGCTGTTAAGCAGGTGACTGTGAAAACATAGATGTCAAAGCGAACTTTCAAGCCTACAATAAATCATTTTCACATAACACCAAGGTTTTAGCTGCCGTAACGCTGAGTGTGATTCCTTCACTCTTGCATGTTCACATGCATTAAAAAGCATGAAAGTTGATTACGTGCAATATTCATGCATATTATTCCAATTTCATCTGTGCAACTGAATATTACCACTTAATACTGTCACACTTGCACATAATTTTCAGATTCTTGTTCTTATTTTGTTCTTATTATTTATTGTTCTTTATTCTTATTGCTGCTTTTTTACATTCTGTCTTTTACTGTCCACTTGCTGCTGCAACAATGCAAATTTCCACATTGTGTCACCAAAAAGGGAATATCTTATCTTATCTTATCTTAAAGCTGAAGACCTTTCTCAGTTTATTTGGTTATAAATTCATCACACTTTAAAAAGACAAATATGCTTCGTTAGCGCGTCTTAAATTGTTAAATTTTAATTTGTAGATAAAAAAAAGTGTTAGCATTGTGTTTCTACAGAAGCTCCTTAATCCCGCGAACAATGAAGCACCAACAAAACACAAAACCAGAAGTCTCACATGAATTGTTCTGACTGATAACGGATTTGCTTTTATCGCTGTAATTTGTTGGCGGCTGATAGAAGAAACAGGTTTTCAGGGCCTTTAACTCCGAACAGAGTAAAAAATGCAGGAGTGGCTTTTCTTTCCTCGGTTAGATGCTGCTGAGCTGAGGTTCCCTTGAGCAATGCGCTAGCTTGCACCCTCATCTGCTTGTGCAGAGCTGCAGGAGCGAGCAGATACGAACATGAGAGGAAGGACGACGCTGCGAAAGGGAACGTTCGCTCTGCAAAACTTCCTGCGGACACACGAGTGTGGAAACGCCTCGACGGCTTCTGACGGTGTAAATGTCATCAAACATATTTTCACAGCGTTCTGCTCTCACCTGAGGCTGAGAGCTGCTTTGATTAAAATCTCCTGCATGCTCATTTATAGTTCAGACAAATGGAAAAAGAGCCCCTGCATGCAGGTTGCCTCGTTTATGAGCCAACAGCAGAGCCAACGCTGCTTTTTTTTGTTTCAGTCTGAAGCATGAGTCAGCAAACTCATCATGAGCTCCGCAAAAAACACAAACTTGAACCTTTTCCAAACAGAAATCACAAGCAATAATAACCTTCCTTCATTTTAACTGAACAGCTTCACTTTAATATATCAATTTAACAGTAAAACATCATAATTAAGACTAATGTCCCCCTGCAGCAGAAGTAGGTCAACCTCAGTGTTTGAGATTAACGTCTTCTTTACGATTAAACATAGAAAACTGAAACAGGGACAGATGTGGAGCACAAAGTGGAAACACCCCCCCAGCTCTCCTGATGCATATAAACTACAGAACAAAACACCTTGGATTTGTCTGCAGCGGTGCAGCTTCACACATGCACGAGTCCGGAGTGTTGACATGGAGGTTGGACCAGCCGGTGAGGACGAGAGCCAAGCAAATGAGTCTGTCTGCAGCGATCACGCGGCGTCCGAGTCAAGCGTGACCTTGCAGCCGGACGCCGCCAACCTCAGTCCACGTTTAAGGGCCGACTGGGACGACGTGCCGCGGTGCTCAATGTCTCCTCATTGAACACTTTTTTATTTATCATTCATTCATCAAACCTGAGAGTCTCTGCAGGCCTTAAAAAAACACAGATATTTGCCGGATGGTTTGACAAAACTATGCAAAACATTCAGGCTCAAAGCTGCTAATTTCCTCTGAAGCGCTGCAAGAATTCTCCATTTCTAAGTAAATCAAATCCATTAATCATTCAGGTTATCGCTGTGAAAACTTTGTCTCTTTGTCGGCGCCGAAGCGTAACCGAGGTGAAGGGGAGCAGAACCTTCATCTGATGAAAAAAAATTAAGGCAGGAGCTCCAAATATGCAATTTTTTAAAAAATTCCAGAGCCATGAAAAGAGTCTGAGAGAAGAGCAGGTGAAAGCTTGTCATTTAAAGGTCCAGTCACACAAAAACACGAAATAACACCAGTTTAATCAGCCGCTTTCATAACTGCATCATTCAACCACGATGATCTCCATCATCCAAAGAACCGTGATGAAGTTTTAGCTTAAAATCAACCAGGTAATCAAATCAAAGCCACGTCGAAACCTTGCTTCTATTTTCAAGGTAAAACATGAACTTAATTGCTAAAATGGACCGTTTAATTTACCAGTATCTGCACACATGCGAGCATTTGTATATGTTCTCGTACACAGACCTTTATAAGCTGTGGGTGTGATGATTTCTCACATATATTTTTCACACATCAGCCCACATCACAGTCCTGAGCGAACTTTATCCTCCACCATCGTTTGTTCGGTATCAGCTGTGTGTGCATCTCTGTGTTTGTGCATTTAGAGCAACTGTTGCTTATTTTCTCTTAAATAAGTACAAAGAAAGGTTTTGTATTTCTGAGTTTGTGCAGGAAGTTTTGCCTCCTGAAGGTCGGAGCGTAAAAAGAGTCACCCTTCCTGTTAAAAGTGGTGTATTTTCGTCAGATTGAGATGTGCTGTCGGCAGTTCGACCTGCTGTCAGGGTCACTCAGTGCGTCTGATACATGAAAGATGTGTCCATTAATGGAGAAAAAAAGAGAAACTGCATTTCTTCGGGGACATGAATGTGTTACACTCTAACCGATGCGGCCGCATGCAGAACGAACCTGCAGCAGTTTTGACCTCCAGAGGTCCTTTTAAAAAGTCCGCGTTGGTTGCTTTGCTTCCTGCAACCTTTTTCCCATTTCTGTGTAGGTTAGATTGTTGTTTGCTTAATAAACTGAGTCTCAGGACGCTGCAGTTTGAATCTGGTTCCATTTATGTGCAAATTTATGAGATTAGCTTTGGGATCCGCTGGGAGTCTCGTCCTCTGGCGCTCTGCTCAAGTCTTCTGGCCGCTAAGTTTATGGAGAGGGTTGGTTTCAGAGACGCATCGATTTCTTTCTTTTTTTAAAGTAAAAAGTTTGAGCAACTACGAGAAGCTCCAGGTTGTTTGAATGCTTTGAATGATGAAAAAGTTATTCTGAGTCTCTGAGGGAAGAAGAAGAAGAAGAGGAGGAAGGAGACTGTGAAATATTCAATGACGTTATTGTAGGAAAAAACTGATGGAGGTGGACTTTATGAATGAGAGCAGACCGGGAGACCTTAACTCATCTGAAGGTGAACTGAGAAGTTAGGAGAAGATGTTTTATTGCATCACTGACAGAGATGAGACGGGAAATGGAGAGAAGTGGAGATCTGACATCTAGAGACAGACGGGCAGGAGACACTTTGAGTAATGGCTGATCATTTTTCTGCAACAGACAGTTATGAAGTTTTCATCCTTTATCTTTGTCATGCAATGTCAATATTAGAAAACTGTTTGTTGAAATGACCACTGAGGCTTTAAACTGCAGCTTTTCTTGCAGAAAATGTCTAAAAGTGTGATGTTGCTAATCATGAAAATGTGAGAAACATCTTGTTTTAGAGGTTAAAACCAGAGAAGCCAACCTTTTATCTGTAGATTTTACGGAAATTTTTATGGCAAGAAATCCAACAGGACGTCAGATGACTGCAGAACAACTACAGGTTGATTTATAAGTCAAGAGTATTAACTTTTTTAAGATGTTGTGTTTGTTCACAAAGCAAATCCAATGAAACAATCAAAACAAGTTCACTCAAGTTTAAAATGCATCAAAAATACGTAGTTGTTGTTCGTTTAAAGATTGTCTTTTTCAATTCTAACTATTGTTTTCTCTTTTTGCTGAACCATAAAAAGCTTCTCCTTTTTTATAAAATAAAATAAAATGTTTCCATGAAGTCGTGCTGTTAATCTGTAGGAGGTTTTGCATCGATGGCTGGAGGATTAAAGGACAAAAAGAGACAAACAGGAATGAAACGGAGAATTAAGAAATGAAACCGAGAAGCAAAGAGAGAGTAAGATTATTTCCTACAGACGTTCGTACTCAGTGAAACATAAAGCAGCGGTCTGTAGTCTACAATTTAAGCATGAATAGACCCAATCAGGGGGAAAATGAAACCTAATTGATGCTCTGCCAAAAAAAAAACCAAAAAACCAAAAAACAACCTGTTGTTCATGCTGCACTAAAACTCTCCGGTGAATTCGGACCAAATGAGTGTTTTCAGGTCAGAGCGATCCGAACTCTGCGGAGGAGTTACAGGAAAACCCCTGAAACACGAGAGGAGCAACAGCAGATGGAGGGAGGAGGAGGCAGGGGGGCTTACAGGAAGTGGATATAACACTGAACAAATGCAGGGGGGACGCTGAATGAACGCAGAGGGAGGGGGGATTTAATGAAGCTTCCTGCAGCAGTATGCTAAAGAGATCATACAAATTTCATAACATTTATTGCTTCGCTCGATGTAAAATTTAATACTCATCTCACTCCTGGATCACTCAGCAAATCTACAACTACCACTCCACCTCTAACACACACACACACACACACACACACACAGCTGCCAATTAGCTGCAGCTGTGGCATGTTGCACATGATGCTCGCCCATCACTCCCCGCGCCAGCACATGATGCCAGCCAGATTAACACTAATGATGACAAGGCTGGCAGGTCATGTTGCTGGCCATTATGAGCTCATCTCGTTTAAATTTCATTTAAATTTTACTGCATCTTCAACGTGAGAGAAGTAACGAGGAAAATTAAACAAAATTACGTTACTCGTGCTTCACCCATCGGCTGTGTTTTAATGCTGTTTGTTGAGTCCAGGTGGAGCAGTCGTCTTACACTTAATCTGAAAGGGTTAGGACACAATAATCCATATTTGATGAGGTTGTGATATTCAAATGTCAGAACTGAAGGCAGATAAATAAAACAGTACCATATTTCCCACTAAAATTCAAATAAGAAAAGTAAAGATATTCTAACATGATGAGGCTCAAGTCAAACTTGTACTTTCTAGGGTTTAAAATCCATTAATTTCAAGAAATTTTCAGGAAAAGGGAGAAACAAAGGGAACAAAAGGGAGCTGAATGAAGTAATTTTAGAAATTTTGCACAACTTCAGTATGAAAATCATCCTTTTTTTCTAAAAAAGTGAACTTTTTATTGAGGGCAATTCTCAGTCTTTTGGGGAAAATTTGGAAAAATTATGTTCATTTAACTGAGCAGTGTGCTGCGTTCGAAGACACTCTCTTTCATCACATTTACAGATAATTTTGCAGCATTTACTAAAATACAAATTCAGTATAATAACAACTTTCAGTGCCTCTTCCCCTCTGAGCTCAAGGACGACGTGTTTTCAGTCAAAAGCTGATGTGCTCAATATGTTGTTTTTAATTTTTTATATATTTTTAACATTTTCTGATAGTTTTTGCTCACTAGCTGCCACCATCTGTGATTTACAGTTTCTTGGCTGATCTGAGGAGTTTTAATTACTTTATTTTCATCAATTCTTGTGAAGTGACTCAAATGAGTTCATTAATACTTTGTTTTTTAATAAAATGGGTTTTAACTATATGGTAAAAAGTTTGTTTCAAGTTTTGCGCACAAAACATGACAAAAAGGTCTAACTAAAGTCTGACTAAATAAGCCAATAGGTCGTTATTTCCATTGTATTGCTGTTTTTTTCTGTGAATCCCTTAAAGTTTTGTTTATTTCCAAGGAAAGCAGCCGTATTGAATATTCCCAAAATTGTGCAATTGTAGTTGTGCAGATTGTGTTCAAGTGGGCTGTTACTTTTTTGCGGGCACTCTTGGTTGGTCTTATGTACATGTGTCCACAACCGAACACCGCAAGCTACTGTTGTCCATAATTGGACACTTCGGCCGTGACGGACTTACGGTATTTTCCTGTCATAACTGTTGGGCGATCGTCGGTAAAACGTCAGTTGATGTGTTTTATAGATGTTTAGTAATCTAGTATACATGTCAAATTTCATGTGTTTACATAAACATTTAAATGTCTAATTACAACATTAAAATGACTGTGATAAGAGCAAGCAGTAAGAAGTACTGTAACGATCGTCCCAATGGAAGTTTCTCTGATTTTTTCACTTTACTGCTAAAACCCTGTACTCTTATGAGTGCAGAGTCTTTTATTTTGAAGGAGGGAAGTTTTGTCCGGTTATGGACCATAGTAGCACACGGCCAAAACAGCAGCGTTAGCGCCTTTTAATCAACTCTGGTGAACACAGGGCTAAAGTAAATAATTAAAACGTTATATTGCTGGAAAAGTGAGAAGTCAGACTTTACTTTTACAGTAACTGTTTTGACTGTAAACATTTCATTACCATTTTTATTAGTATAAAAAGGAAAATTTTCATAGAATGTTAGCATGCTAGTGTCTGGTTGTGGACACATAGACTATAACTACCCATTTAAACTCACCTGCACTAATTTGTAACAGAAACAACTTTCCACTGATAAACTAACCTGAATTGCTGGTTCACATGATCAAACAAGAAACATCAAAATCAGTTCTGATGGGCCACCTGTGCTCTTCAAATCCAAAGGAAGTCATGAAAATGTGCATCTGAGTGAATGTACAACAGTGCTTTGCTTAAGTAAAGAGCATGTAAGCTCAATGAAACCCCCCGTTGGAAAAAGACTGTGAAAAAAACAGTAAGAGGACTCAGACGTGTTCAAACAGGGGGAGACAGGAAGACAGGTACAGACAGGAAGACAGGTACAGGCAGGAGAGGGAGAGAGACTTCGGGACAGAGATCCTTTTATTCTGTCTGTTGTTGTCATCTGGTGTCTTTCGCTGTCAAAAGACAGAAGGAATGAAGAGAAAAAAGAGGGGGAACGGTAGCAGAAGCAGACGTGAAGCTTTGAAAAACAAGTTGCAGAAAAATGGAGCAGTAACTCCAAACTGCTTTTGATGAAACCCGACGATGGAAACCTGCAACAGCCAACAGTGTTTCATACTGACACACATTCAACACACACATCACGCTTATGTCATGCAAACATGGTGCTGGAGGATCATTATCACCTGAATGTTTCATTTATCCTCAACCTTTCTGCATTAAAATGTCCAGCTCCATTAATGTGAGTGTAGCAAAAGCATTAAAATCATTTATAGCACAGATTTTATTTATGTTGAAGCCATTAGAAGCTTCCTGATCAAACATAATAAGCATAAATTATTTGATGAATCATTGTGGAAACAATTAAACTGTCTCTCCTGGTTCGGTACACAGTCGTTTTTTATTAAATTATACATACATTTAAAACGATCTCTGCAGGGGTCAGTAAAGCATCAATTAATGTTGCGTAATTTTACAGCATTTTCGTCCTCCAGATTTTCCTGGGTGCAGTTTATTCTGGCTGAGGAGCTGCTCTGCCGGACTGAGAATGTGAATTATTTACCTCACACAGCAGATAATCGCACTGAATCCTCTGTAATCAGAAAGCAGGACATGTCCTGAATGCACACGGACTCTCAAGGTCACTTTTATCGGAGGTTAGAGAACAGGAGCCTCGAAAACAAACACTGAAGAGAAAGACTTATGAGAAAATGGAAGGTAGGAAGCAAAAAAGCGTTGATATATGTTTTTAGTATTTCTTGTCGCAGAGTGTTTTTATGTCACAGTGACAAATGAACCGTCTTCACCTTTCCGCTTCTTCTCCCTTAGCTTCTTTTTTTAAATCTTATATCACTTCTGTGTGTTTTCTGGAATTTTCCAGACCTGGTTTCTACTTTTTCTAAACTTCTGAAGCTTAGAAATCTTTGATACAGTTCCTGCTCTCCACAGGATGAAAGAAAATAGCATCAGTCATCTTCTGAGTCCATCACCTGATTCAGTCACCTGTCCACCAAGCCTCTCCTGAACACCCCATCAGAAGTCTGCAAGGTTTCATTGCAGGTTTCCTCCAGTCGAGGGGATCAGGTGATCATCTCCACTATTACACGGAGTCACAATCAATGAATTAAGTCTGAATATCTTCTAAACAAGTCTGACCTTTTCTGTTTCATGTTCTGTGACGTTTTAGACGTTCACACCTGTCGTAAACACCTGAACTTACAGACAGAAGGAGCTCAGTGCAAAAGCCAGGATGTGCTGAGCAAGTGTGACATAATTCTTATTTTCATGAAGAGGTGATGTGTCAAGATGCATCCTGTGAGTTGACTTACATAAAAACAAAAAAACCAGATAAGTTCGAGTCCTTTGAAACACTGCAGAAGCTCTAACGTGCTACAGATGTGTGTGTTTCTCTGCACACGTCCGGAGAAACTTCCGGAGTGAGACTACAAACACCAACACAGCAGACAAATGTGTGTGTGTGTGATTCAGGGTTTCACTGGAGATGAAACAACCTCCTTGTTCAGCAAATCTTCCCTGTGAACAAAGGTTTAAAGGAGGCCGTGTAGCGGCCAACTTTAATACCTCTATCACCGGCAGAACAAGCAGCAAATATGAAGGCAACATCCCTTTAAGGTTCAGAGCCAAAAGTCTTATCCAGAACAGCTGGCAGCAAGAAGAATAAGCTTATAAGTCACTAAAATTTTAAAGAGCCGGTTATGCAGGAGTTCAGGGGTCACTTCCCTCTGCAGGAGGAGCAGCTTTAACCTTAAATGTCCTTGTTTCGTGCAGCAAGAAACCACAGAGTGTAAGAGGCAGGAAATCTCTCAGTCCGTCTGAATGTAATGATCAATTGTACACAGCTGATTGATTAAACAAAACCATTCTCATCTCCGCCTCGAGTGAACAAAGGGTGTTACTAAAGTGGGCGAAATGAGCAAATTAGAAGGGATTTAGGTAGAACTAAAGAGATCTTCTCAAGCAAATGGTGCTTATCATCCTATTAGCCTGCTGGACTGTGGGCAGATAGGGGGCATCTGCAGAAACTGCTTTGGGCAAAAAAAGGCTCTGAAGCTGCAGAAATTAAATTACAGTTACAACCAACAGCGTCTGCAGGAAGTCATTCTTTTCCCCCTCAGCAGCAGAAGTGAATGAAATATTGCTCCGTTGTTCCTCCAACAGGCTGATGATCAATTTGCCGTATGTGAGCCGTGAACTTGAACATACATGATTTGTGGAAATACACATGTTGTGTTCATGTTCAGTGTTGCACAAAAGCTATTTATGTGTTGTAAATGTCAGAGCAGTTTTTCACTACTGGTGACATAAATGCCACAAGCCAGCTGTGTGGCAGCAAAGGAGACTTTTTATTACTGATTTTCATGTGAGTTATTATTCGTACGTGGCAGCGCGGAATGATTATCAATCAATCAGTTTGGATTCATGCAGTTCTTCACTGTGTTTGTTATTGATGTGATGTAATGTCTTTAACATGGAAAATGCGTGGATGCAGATTTAAGTGAAAAGTGAAGCAAGTGCAGAAGTACTTGCATTCTCTCTAATGGCCTGCAGGGGGAGACTTTAAAAAGAAATCTGATAGCATGTAAGCTAATGTGAAAATTACTGTAGGACTCTTTAAATTATTACATTGCTCAACATTTTCCTAATGAGTTTCTGATCTGAATCACCAGTTTCCAGTTTTTGAAAACAATAAGCAGAAGAAGAAGAAGAAGAAGAAGAAGAAGACGAAGAAGCACATCACTTTGTAAACTGAGGTCTCACATGGAGAAGAATAGATGATGATAAAGAGAATTTCTTGTTATAAATGAGTCACTGCTGCTGCACATCCTTAGATTCTCAGTCAGATCCAATCAGGAAGTGCAGCAATCTGTATTCCAATAAGCTCCGCCCTCCAGCTCAAATATGGTCACTTCTTTCTGGTTGCAGTTCATAAACGTAGGGAATCTGACAAATGGTTTTCATTTCACAGTTTCCTGACTGTTTTGTAACCAAAAAGAAAATAGATGGGGAAAATTCAAAGGGAAATCGGAGCTGATTCCAACATAAAACAACATGCTTGATATCAAATCAGCCGATATTTACACAACAGCTACATTCAGCCGCTTCCTTGCTAATGTTGTTGTAAGACAATGTTACACAATTAAGGATTTCTTGCAGCTGCTCAGATACTCCGTTCCGAAATGCAAAAGAGGAAAATGTAATATTTGTGACTTTCTCTTTAGTTGCAAAAGATGAAAGCAAGCATTTTTTTTTCCCAACGCATCATCATCAATGTGATACTGGGTTGACCTAGATATGAATTTATGGCTTCAAACTGATTTCTGTAAGGTGAAATTATTGGAGTTTTCACATGTTTTTCTCACTTAGTTCCTACATTTAGCTCAGGATGGACATTTTAAGCTTATACATATTTCTAAAAGCACAGAGTTAATCATTTTTTCTCAGTCGATGTTGTAATTTTAACCAACAGAAAGCTCTACAATTATAAAGATATACACATAATTTGAGTGAGCCGCAGCCGCTGCAGTGGGCGTCCCTGCGCCGCTGTTGTGTTGTATTGATTGATTTTAACCATGTGAGCATTTAAGATGGTCTCATTGATGATCTTGTAAATTGAACTGTGGAAGCCTGCTGCTTATTTTTGCTCTGTCTTTGTTTAAAAAAAGAGATGACGTTTGCTGGCACTGACACAAATTACACTAGTATTTAGCTTGGCCATCGGCGAAATTACTGCTTTGACTTGAGAATGGATGCAGAAATCGATGCACCGAGTGCCATTAGGGAGAAAGAAGCACACACAGGCCTGATTTTGAAAAGCATTCAACTCCATTCAGTTTCTCTGCAGAAAAATCCTGTATTGGACATCACATGTTGCAGTGCTGCATCATGGGCTGCCGTGCAGAAGTCCTGCCGCATGCAATCGTCTCTGTTATAACCCAGTAAAACCACAGCCGTCCTCTGTCAGCCAAAGAGCAGCTGGGGGTTAAGTTGCTGCGTGCCGGCACCTTGGCAGCAGCTCTTTAACTGAGGCACAAGTGTTACTCATTCAGTTTACATCATTTGGCTTGAGCAGGGATTCAAACCCCCGCCTAATCAACTACACTGGATTCACTGCGCCTAAAGTCACTGCAACCTCGAGAGGCGGCGTGAGGGCGAGGAGCTCGTCCAAACGGAGCACTGAAGCCTCTGTCAGTGTGAAGAGGAACCCTGGCATTTTCTCAACAGCATAAAAAACAAAAATTGCCTCCCTCTCCAAAGCTCTTCTAACAATATTCAGCTCGGATTTTAGGAGAAAAGGGTGCTGAGGGTGCTGAGGGTGCTGGCTGCCGGCGCGTAGCCTACAAAGCCAAACATGTACAGTGGCTGCAGGGTAATAAGCAGCCAAGGCTGAGCTGAGCCGAGCTGACTGGATGGCTGGAAAGTAAAGAAGGAGGGGGACCAAGAGAGGAGTGCAAAGAAAGGGCATGCAAATATAGAAGGAGATGGAGGGAGGAGAAAAGGACCCAAAGGAGGTGGAGGAGGAGAGACAATGAAACAATCCTCAGGTGAAGCGACGCTACAGGTGCATCTCTTCTTCTTTTCTGCTCTTCTTCTTCTCACCTCTCGCCCTCTGCAGCTCCGTGCCCTCGTCTCCCAGCGCTACATCAGAGGTGGGGGGGTTACAGGTGCACCGAACAAATCCCCCACCTCCCTCCTCCACCTCCACCTCCTCCTCCTCCCTCCTCAGTGGGCTCTGGTTGCATTAATACCGCTGATGTAGATTTACAGCGACAGGCCGGCCTGGTGAGCCCCTGGTAAGTTCACTGCAATTCCAGAATGTTCTGCTGAATGTCCTTTTGTTTTTTCTCCTCCTCCTCCTTCTCCTCCTCCTCCTCCCGAGCCACCTCGCCCTTGTTTTGCAAGCTGGTGCCTGTCCTTACTGCTGCCGGCGTCTGATCCCTGACACATTTTTTCCTCAAAATATCTGATATGGCTGCTTGAATAATCCCAAGTGAGGGATTAGTGTGACACCTGACTCAGACAGTAACAAAGATGAAGAGTCTCTCCGCCCCTGCAGAGACCTGAGACCACAAACCTTCTTCTGAGAACATTTTATGTGCTCCTGTTATCGTACTTTGTGTTAAAAAAGCAGGTTACACACCAGCAGAGGAATTTATGTTCACCAAGAAGCAGCAACCCTAAATAGCTTTGAGTATTATGGAGCAATATCATTACTCTCCCCCCCGTTTTTGTGAATAAAACAGTTTCTGTCTGCCGGTTGAGGTTTATAATGCACCGTGTTAATGTGATGTCCTGGTTTTTTAAAATCTGGTTGCAGAACTGTTGCTGCATGTCATCCAGTCTTCTTCCTGTCACCGTGCACCTTAACGTAATCCACAAAGCAGAAAATACCAAAAAAAACTAACACAGCAACTCAGAGAGTCAGAGAGCAAGAAATTCATTTCCAACAACTGTGATTCTGTGATTCTGCACGTGACGCCAAAAGAACTTACAACGTGATAATACGTTGGCAGGACTCTCGACGGAGCCTCTCATGCGCTTTCATGAAAACTGTCAATTATTTCCAACAGCTGTGCTGATTAAAATCAAACCGCCATTGTATCTGTGGATGGAGTGAATGATGGGAACAATAGTCGGCGGCACGAACATGGTTACCGCTGATTTGATGACTCGCAGCTCAAAGCAGGTCAAAAAATTCTGACTAGCTCCTTTAAATGACTGACTGTGGATGTTTTTTGTTTTTTTTTTTACCTCAGGGACGGTTTCTGTAGAGCAGGAAGTGGAAAAATGTGAAGAAGCTCAACTACATATTTATATATTTAGTCCACATATTTGTGCTCAGTAGGAAAGGAAACACGCTCTTTATCGCGTATTGTTGCAATGTTGATTTGTTGCATATTTATAGTTTTAATAACCAGCATCTCTTTGCACTGGGCGCACACCACAGTTTCCCACGGACCTGAGGCAAAGCTGTAATGAATATTTTTATATTGTTAATGGTTCAAATGACTCCGAGTACGTGAGAGATGTCTTTCATACTGATGAAGCCACAGAGAATCGTCTCTCTGCAGCTGGGGGGCTTTACAGCATCCTTCAGCTCACTGTTTTTATTTTACAGCCTGCAACATAACTGTTTTTTGGTTCGCTGTCAATGCCTTCATCACCGTCACACCAGCTGTTTGGATTTTTTTAGTGATATCCCCATTGTATCTGTCCAACACCAGGCAGCAGGCAAAGTTAGAGACTAGCTGTGAAATGTTGTGGAGCTGCAGACAGATTTGAATCAAAACAGAGCTGAAAGGAGAGCGAACAGGAGAATATTTAGTCAAATATACAACTGTTTGCCTACAAAATGTCCATATAAACTCAGTGAAACGATAACAGATCCATGATGCATTGAAGTTTTGTTTCTGCACGCCCCCATGTGGCCAAAAGAATCACTTAATTCGCTTTAAACACCAAAGAGTGCAACAGAGAGAACGAGCGAAATGTAAAATTCAGCCAAAAATGGACTGTTTCACCCGACTACTATGCACTGATTCAGACATGCAGTTGTGCATTCAACACAGCTGCAGCTGCACGTTTTAACGAAGGCTGCCCATCTATCAAAAGGGTCATTGTAATGTCTACCTGAGCCCATTTAATATGGCTGTGATACGTTATAAAACTAACAAACTAACATTGATGTGAAGCATTAAAGCATGTTGTCATTTAAAATGCAGCTGAAAACAACATTTATGAAACCGAGGCACCTTTTAAAAAATGTTCTGACCCAGATGTCGAGACGTCTCTGGACTTGCAAACAACCGGATCGATAAGTGTGAGATGCGAGGTGATGAATACTGATGCCGATCGATGACGAACGTGTGGCACCGAGTCCTGAACTCGCTCCTCCAGTCCAAACATGTTCAGCCTTTATCGAATCAATCACTCCTGCTTTGATCCCAACACAGTTTCTCACCGAAAATGAGGTCAAATTAAAGATCACGTCTGATTAAATGTAAGGATTGATGTCAGTCATGTGTGAAGTCCATTATTGGAAAACAGAGCCGCGGTTCTTTTGTGTTTTCTGTGTTTTTTTGTGTTTTTTTTGTTGTTTTTTTCCCTCCGCCGCTCCCACTGAGTCCATGCCCGCTGGAAACACACACTCCTGACATTGTGCCGCGTCCACCCGATGGCATATGTTAACTCGGCGTGCATCGATTAACTTTGACACTGCAGCATCTCGTCTCTTGTGGTTTCAGCAGCCACTGGCTCCTTTCCACCACCACCACCATCACCTCCTCCACCAGCTCTCTGCCATCTTATCTCTCCTCTCCTCTCCTCTCCTTTCTTTTCTTCCTTCTTTAATCTTTCATCTCCATCTGAATCGACCCTCATCCATTTGTGTCCCACCTGCGGTTTCATCCTTTCCTTTTCTCCTTTATCTCTTCAATCCCTATTTCCTTCCTTCCTTCCTTCCTTCCTTCCATCTTTTCTCTTCCTCTCTTTCCTTCTCTCTCCTTCACGCTGCTGGATGCTGGTACACTTAGTTTCCTCTCCACGTTGTTGACACTCTGGCCCGAGTCCTGCATCAGATATGCTGAAGGAGTGTGTGTGTGTGTGTGTGTGTGTGTGTGTGTGTGTGAGGGAGGGAGGAGGGGGGGCGTCATGTACGAGCGTGATGAAACACACCCAAAGATGAATGCAAGTCCCTTCATCTCCTTGTTCTCAGCCGTCCATTCACAGAGGCTGATGCAGCTGATAAAGAGGAGAGGCTGAAAAAAATATGAATGGTCTGAGCGTTAAAGGGAGGGAACGGAGGGATGATGAAGAGGAGGGGGAGGAGAGGGGAGGAAAACAGAGGGGAGGGGAGGGAGGACAGAGACTGTAGGAAGGAATGAGCAACAGAGAAAAGAAAGAAATGTGGATCAGATCTTGGAGAGAGAGAAACAAGGATGAAGAAGAGGAGGATGATTTGTGTTTCAGGAAAGAAAAGAGATGAGGAAGGATGAAAGAGAGCAGCAATCAAGGACAGAAAGCAAAAGAGAAGGAAAAATATGCAGCGGAAGAAAGATGCAAAGAAAACTGAAGTAAAGGAAGAAAGAAGTAACAGGGTAAGAAAGAAAGAAAAGAAGAAAAATCAAAAGAAAAGCAAACAAAGAAGAAGAAAAAAGGGAACGAGAAATAAATGAGAGAGGTATAAAGGACAGAAACAAGAAGCTCGGTAGTAAAAGAGATGAAAAATGAAAATACAAGAAAGAAAAGGCAAAGGGAAAGAAAACAGAGTGAAGGATGGGAGGATGGATAATTAGATACCAGGAAGTAAAGGAAGACCAAACACGATTAAGGAAGGGAAGAGAAGGAAGGACGAGGGGGGAGGAGAAGATTAAGAAAAGACATGATAGACAGAGGGAAGAAAATAGAGAAAAAGAGAAGAAAGTAATGGAAGGAAATAAAGGAGAGATCAAAGGAAAGAAGGGATGAAGGAGGAGAGGAAGTCTGAAAGAAGAGAACAAATAAACACAGTGAATAAAAAAAAAAAAATGAAACCAGAATAAAAGTTCGGCCAATCCCCCCCCCGAAAAAAACAACCCAAAATGGCTGAACTCATTTAGTCCGAAGCAGCCTTTCAATGGAAACACACACACACACACACACACACACACACACTCACACACACACACATTAAAGCGAGAGTGTGTTTCAACAACACTCGGGGATTATGTGAATGAAATAAAGTATTCAGACGGCTTAGTGTCAGAATTAAATGTGTGTGATTGTGCTGCAGAGACAAAGAGGCGAGAAGGGCGAGAGAGGAAGACCATCAACAGGACCAC
Organism: Acanthurus lineatus; assembly: GCA_029814665.1. Taxonomy (NCBI): domain Eukaryota; kingdom Metazoa; phylum Chordata; class Actinopteri; order Acanthuriformes; family Acanthuridae; genus Acanthurus; species Acanthurus lineatus. The sequence continues at coordinate 14,912,850 of JAPZDV010000020.1, read as the reverse complement.
AGAGAGAGAGAGAGAGACTGACTGTCTGTCTGTCCGTCTGTCTGTCTGCCTTCCTGTCTGCGGCTCTGCTTCGCCACCTCTATACTGTGATGGATTGTGGGAAGTGATGACACATGACAACTCCTACTGTTGTGTTCAAACACTGAGGCACAGAGGAGCTTCTCCCCTCTCATCTCCTCCTCCTCTCCATCCCTTCATTCTCCACTCGTCTTCCTCTCTCCCTCCCCTTACTCCCTCGCTCGCCTCTCTTCTTTCATTCTTCTGCCTCGCGTTGTTGCTCTCCTGCCTGGTTCCTCCCTCGTTGTGCAGGTGGAAACATCAAGGCCGGTTGTTAAAAAGTACATCAGGATACATAACAAACAACAAGCGACCAGATGCTGCGAAAACCCTGTTAGCTTTTACGCTTTTCTGAAGCTAATTTCACAATCTGTCCACCACGAAGTCTGATTAGCCTCACGAAGGAGCATATGGGCTTTTTTTGGTGTCGCAGAAACGGTCAGATCCGTGAGAAACTCATGGAAAAACCAACATTAAGACTCTCAGTGAGATGTTTGCTTCACCAGGAGCCTCCGTTAGCATGAACACCATCCTTCCAAAAGATAATCCCTCATTTGGTGTTGTGATGACGGAGGTGGAGAGTGCCCGTCAGAAGCTCCGCGTCCTCCGTGTGATTCATTTTTTTTAATTGTTCCCAATGAGGATGAGGAGCGAACGTACGCGGTCGCCTGGAGGAAGAAAAACTGCTGCGTCCAGCATCTTTTTTCACAGCGATTCGTACTTTCGAATGTCTCTAAAGTGTTCAGAAAGCTGCTGCTGTTGCAAGTGTTGCTTGTTTTCAGGTAACTAATTACATGGCAGGACGCCTCACACATCACCCTGTTAGTGTCCAGCTTTGGTGATCTTTAAAAAGTCGGACAGAAATGATCGAAGCAGAGACAGAAAAAGACGTTTTTCAGGAGCATGCTGACCAGATGCTGAACATCGCTGGCGAGTGTTGAGCTTCTAACATGCTGCTTGTTGTAAGCTTCTTATTAGCTGTGTGCTAATCTGGCTGTTAACATGGCGTGAAGTTAAAGTCAACCGAGAGCCACATGCACATTTTTTTTCTCCTCTCATCCACAGACTCTCCTGCACCCTGCAGAGCTTTTCTGCAAGAAACAGACCCAATGTGATCACAAGGTCAGATGTTTCTTCATAAAACCTCTCACAGGTGGTCAGCCGGATTATGATCAGGTGACTCTGAGTGTGACACAACAACACGGCGCCGTTCTCCAAAAGTCAAGACTCACAGGTCAGCAAACGGCAAACAGAACGCAGAGAGTTCATGAAGGTCCAACTTTGTACAAACATCTAATGACGAGGAGGAGCAACATCTGCAAAACAACCAATCACCTTCTTCTGATTCCCACAGAAAACGTACCTGTTTCCGCTTAAGTGCCATCAAAATGTGGCCAATTTCTGCATCCAAACAACCACAACACGACAACAACGCATGAAAACACATCACTTTAGTCATTCAGTGCATCTCTGCGTTCAGACCAGAACATCAGTATCAGTGTCTGAAGACATCTGCTACCAGAAAATCACTCTTTCTGCTCATCACAGCTACAGCAGGATTACAGTTAAGGAAATATATATTTTAATACAAATTTAAACCACCAAAACCTCACAATCCTCCTCACTGAACAGAGCAAAGTTCCTCCTGAACTGCTCTGGACTTAAAACACACCTTCTTCAGATGTTTCTGCACTCATTCATTCAAGTTCTTCCTTTCATCTGTCATCCATCTCCACCTCTCTGAGCAGGAGATCATCAGCTCAGACCTTCTCGCTTTTTAAACGTCTGACTGCTCTCAGGTGAGCAGGAACGTTCAGGATGCTGCAGACAACATGTGCAGCTTCAGTTGTTTCGTCCTGTTGGCCCACATTGATTCTGACAGCAGCCATCTTTTCATCCTGCACATTCACTCTGAGGTGAACAAAAAAAAGCACATCTCCACATCACCTTCAAAGAGAAAAGACAGTGGAAGACTTAATGGCCTCAAAGAAACAATTGTTAGAGAGAATATGAAATTTTGCACAATTTAAAGATCTCAGCCAGGAAGTCACCATCTCTATCCATCACACCTCGTCCGGTTTTATGCATCTAACAAGAGACAAAACGCACAAAAGGAGCCAAAAAGTCTGCAGCATCAGGAAAACTCTGCTGCCTCAGCAGTCGGTGGCCTCAAAATGGTGGAAGCAGGGAAAAACAGAGCAGCCGAGACTGTCTTCTTCTACTATTACAAGGGGGCACAAGGTCACGCGAGCTCGTCCGAAATGTCAGTCACACAGAAAGGGAAGCGTTGGCAGCCATAGTTACAGTCCGCGGCCTCTATAGAGTCACTGCACAGCTCCAAAGAGAAGTGGAGGAAATGTGTTTTTATGTGTCAGACGTCAGATTTCAGGTGGAGAGAAAAGAGAAAACCTTCTGAGCGTTTTTAACAGGAGAGGAAACGAATCCTGCACGCCGAAACTTGTTGTTTCATGCATGTAAACGCATCAAAGAGGTGAGAAAATGAAGAAAAACAGGAGTGTGACTCCACACACACACACACACACACACACACACACACACACCGGATGGATGGATGCAGAAATGACAGGGATGGAGTGTGTGTTCGCTCGACATGACTGGAAATTTAATTCAAACTGTTGAATCAGAGAGCTCTCACACACACACACTTACTCACACACACATAAGTGAAACTACATCATCATCAAGGCGAGTAGTGGTTTGTTTTTTTTATTGTGCTGGGAGGAATTGTGTGTGTGTGTGTGTGTGTGTGTGTTTTGCCTGGTGGTGGTGGTGGCAGGGGAGGAGGAGGTGGTGGAGGAGGGAGGTGGAGGATGGAGGGGTGCACGCTCCCAGCACTGAATCCCAATTTCCCCTGTCTGTCCTGGGGAGTGATCTTTTCACACACAGCCTGCTGCTTGCTAGTGCACCAGCTGCTGACGTGCGCACACACACACACACACACAAACGCACGCACACGCACGCGCACACACAGGCAGGACTGATCCTGAATCTGATAGCTGCCCTAAAGCTACTAATACTGAAAGGAGGAGGAGGAGGAGGAGGAGGAGGAGAGGAGGAGGAAGAGGGAGGTTTTTGGGGTCGGAGGGAAGTGAGCCCCCCCGGTGCGGTCATGACAGCCGCTGGAGAGAGCGCAACGCACATATGCGCAACAGCCGGTTGGGAAATTGCAGAATGCAAATGCTTGCACGGTGAGATCGCAGGCGCGCGGGGCAGGCTTGTATGCGGGTTTTTTTTTTTTTTACAGAAATGTCACATCTGCCTGCATCTGTCTGTCACTGACCGCAAGTTACGCGCTGACTTCATGCGTGAGAGAAGGAAGGATGGATGGAGGAAAAGGATGGAGGGATTGCGCTCCAGCCTGTGTGTACGTGTGTGTGTGTGCGCGCGCGTGCGTCTGGGCAGAAAAGACAGCCATTCAACGGCCATATCGACATGCATGCGCATCAATGACAGAGGGGTCAAAGCCTCGCGCACCGGCCGGCTGCGTCCTACCCGTCACAGCGCGAGACAGGGAGAGTATAGTCCGGGATGCACATACATGCAGAACGACCCCCGGGGAAATGCAGCAGCACCCCGCAACCTGCATCCCCGCATCCAGCATCCCGCATCCAGCAGCCGGGATGTTGAAGGGCAAAGCCGGAGACAGTTGTCTGAGACACGGCGCAACATTTTCACCTTCAGCGGTACAAAAAAAAAAAAAAAAAGACAGGAGAACCAGGAGGAGACACAACAAAAAAAAGAAAATAAAATAAAGCAAGAAGAAGAATTTACTCACTGTTTTCAGGAGCCCGACTCTCTTCTTCTTCTTCTTCTCTTTTTGCTCTCCGCGTCTTCTCTCCGTGCACCACAATCCATCCGTCCATCCCTCCGCTGGACATTTCCTGCGGCATAGAGCCTGATCGATTCTAATGTTGCGGGATAACGTCCTCGGGATGAAACGAAAACATGACAATCTCTCTCCCCCCCCCTCTTCCTCCCCTCACCTCCGCCGCCTCCTCAACGAAAAAAAGCAGATGATCACGCGCGCGCACAGTTTCGACCTTTCCTGCACTCGGCGAGGCTACATGTTGCTGCTGACTGCTGCCTCTGTCTCCCCCTCACTCACTCCGCTCTCCCCTTATTTTGTTAAAATTCAGTATGTACGCTCTGTCACCTAGCAACGTCTCTCTACCTCCCTCCCTCTCTCTCTCCCTCTCTCTCTTCCTCCCTCCCTCCCTCCATCCCTCTCTCTCTCTCTCTCCTCATCACTTCCTCGCGACACGTGTTGAATGCTAAACTAACTTGTCCGTTGTGGGATGTTTTTTTTTCTTTTTCTGTCTTTATCTTTAAACACTTTCCATCTTTCCTTTCTTTTCTTCCTCGTCTCCTTTCCTTTGCATCCTTGCATCCTACCTGTCTGTCTCTCCCATCCATGCCCTTCCTCACCCCTCCTCCTCACCCCTCCTCTCCATCACCCATCTCTCTCCACTGTACAGCAATTTTCTCTCCTCCCCCCCCTTTCAACCCTCTCAGATCTGACAGTGTGTCAACATTTGTGTTTCCAAGTGAAGGAAAACAAACAAAAACGGAAGTGAAAGCATCATTAAACCTGTGAAAGACAAAAACTTCCTGTTCACTCACATAAAAACTGAGCTGAAACTGTTTGTTCATTAATTAATTAACTGACCAAAAAAATAAAAGAACCTTTTGTCCTAATAGACAATAATGGATTTGCAGTGTTCGACCTGAATTTCTCCCCCCATCTCGTTGAACGGGGGGATGAAAAAATGTTTTTTGGCAGCTTATTAACCTTCAGGGAGAAAACAAAACGTTAAGGTCATTTGAGCTCTTTTGTCTGCAAACCTGCTGAGCTGCATGTTTGAATGCAGCGATGGAAGAAACACTCAGGTGTTCAGAAGAAAAAAGGAGCGAAAGAACGACGAAACGTCCAGCAGAAATGTGTGTGTGCGTGTGTTTACTGTCAAAGAAGTGTGTTAAGGTAAAAAACTCACTGTGTAAATATAAATACTGAGTGTTTGAGCTTTGCAGTTAAAGTTGCACATCTGTTTGTTTTCTGCTGCAAACGAAATGAGCTCTCTTCCTGTTTCTCCTCATCACCTCCTCTTCTTCTTCTTCTTCTTCTGTCATAAATGTTCACCTGGAGGAAAAAGAAGAAGAAGCAGAGTTTGAACGAGCATCTGATGCCTGTAAAGATGATTAATGAACCTCATGTTCTTCTCTCTTTTCTCCTCACTGAAGCTCAAATCCAACGTTTTGTCTTTCCTCCTCCTCATTGTGGAAACAGCAGAACTTCTCCTGCCCGAGGAGGGGGGGATGATAATTACCGCTGGGGGTTTGTTCTTCATAAAACCGAGCCGGCCAACTTTTCTTTTTTTCCTCCCTCCTCTTCCATTCACATTCCCCCGCTGAAGATGATGACAGTTTCAGATTCAGCTCTCAGAAGGAGAAATTCCTCGGCCAATTAGCTTCATCTGAAATCGTTTGTATCTGCAGCAGATTATCACCTTCCTGTGTCCGAGTGCAATTACCAGACAAAACGCCCCCATCAAAGGACGTCTGCATCACTGTTATCACCCCCCCGATCATCCAGGCCTCGAAAGTTATTACTTTTTTTTAAAGATTTTGAGTAATTTTGGGTGTTTTATTTTCAGTCTGCGAGCGTCGTAAAGAGACAGACGGACGGTTTCAATGTGCTTTCCGTCCGTCTGTCTGTCTTTATCTGACTCAAAGACGCCTCGTTCAGGACATCAGAGTGTGTGAAATGATCTCTGAGCTCCGCTTTTATCTCCCAGCAGCCCATCATCGCTGATGGACTCGTGTGTGTGTGTTTGTGTTTCGCTCACAAACACACACACACATATAAAGATAAAGACAGAAAAAGGATGCTGTGTGTGGATGCTGTGTGTGTGTTTGTGTGTGTGTGTTTGTGTGGGTTTCTCTCCCTTTTTTTTCCTCCCAACACTTCTTGTTCTTCCCCCTGCTGCCATGGTACATGTTGTTTTCTCAGCATAAATATAGAAAAGACGAGCAGCAGCAGCAGCCGGTCAGACTTTTTAAAAATAGGCCCTAATTATCAGAAGGAGGCCGGGATGGACGGACAGGCGGCCATCTTGGCTCTTGTTTATGCCGCGGTGTTGCTGTTGTAAATTGGACGTCGGGAATCGACTTGTGGGCTCTAAAAAGCCTGGCTGCCAGAGTACTAATAAACTGCAGAGAGGTGAGGAAAAAGGAGGGCAGCTCACACACACAAACACACACACACTCAAACACACACACACACACACACAAACACACACACACAGCACATAGACACAGGCTTGAAAACACTACACACTGCACCTCCTCGTGTTTTTCCATTAACTCCCGATGTTACATGCAACTCCACACACACACATGCACAAGCTTTTTTTTTTCTTTTTTTTTTTCTATCAAAGCTGCTCCCAAAGTTGTAATCTGATTACTCCATCAGCAGTTTAATTCCAGCTGGTGACCTTTTGTTGCGTGTCGTTCGTTCCCTCCCTCCTGTTTCCTGCCTGCTGATGCTGCTGTCCAATAAATGTGAAAAAAATAAGATTTAAGTTGAAAAAAGTGAAATGAAAACATGTTTTTGTGCGTCTCTATTTTGTATTTGTTAAAAAAATGTGCAAAAAAGTTGAAGGACACGTGAGAATAAATGAGGCTGAACTTAAAAACATGTGAGAGGAGACGCAGGAAGTTTAGAGTCAATAAAGTTTTTTTTACTAAACTCCAAAAAAAAACATGAGGTCGACACTGATATAGGACAGAAAACAGGAAACACTTGCGTGTCTTTCAGAAAGGCTGATGTGTCAGAAACTCCCTTTGACCTCAACCTCATTGACCTTTGACCTGCAGGACGTTTGGTGACGGCGTCCTGGTTTCTGTGGTCGCCGGCAGAAGAAAACATCTGGAGAACGTTTCTCCTGCGACCTGCAATAGAAGCAAAACCCCTGTTTCATTGAAGGTCAAAACAGCAGAATTTAAGATGCATTATTATCCTGGAAAACAGTATTTTTTCTGTTACTTTGATGACCTTTTTTTTGAGATATTAGAACATTTGACTTCTTTAAAGTTATTTTTGTAATTTGTGGGTCAAAAAACGTTCGATTGAAAAGTTAAAGCTTGTCATTTATGTTGGTATGCAACGTTTCAAGTGGACCTGATAAGTTTTCAGTGTTATTTAAACCTTTTCATGGCGTTTGGGAAAAAAACTTTCTGCAGTTTTTTACCTTAATTTAAAAGTTAAGCCAAAATGATAAAAACTTCCTCTTGAGTGACAGAAACTTGGGAGATTTTTTTAATACAGATTCTCTTTTATGTCTTTGTGACGCGTCAATATCAGACTAAAGTTTCTACTTGTTATTTCTTTTCACTTGTGAGCAAAAACCTGAAAATATTATTATATTCTCATGAGCCTCAGTTGTACTTTTGTCAAGAAGTCATTTAATCAAACCAACTAATTGCAGTGCAAAAAACCAACCAAAGAGCTTTCTTTTAACGATCAGATCATGTGAATGTTTTTTAAACTAAAAACCAACCCGGTCGTCTAATTTTAGGCGTCTTCTTTAGATTTTGATCTGCAGAAGAAGCTCGGTGTCCTTCCTCTTTTTTCCTCCTGCAGGTTCAAACACAGATGAATTCACAGAATATAAGTTCAGACGTTCATGTTCACTGAAGGATTTTACATTTTTGGGGTAAAAAAAGAGCTGACAGTTAATTTAAAAACCGGCCAATCAGGGTTGAGGGTATCCCGAGAAGGTGAAGGACGTTTTTTTTTTATTGAAAAATCCACTGAAGCTTACAGACTGCTGACATCATGTTTAACAATGTAAAAGTGTCTGAGGACGGACATTAAAATTCTGACTCTGGGCCTGGAAGCGTCAGGCCGGGTCGCGCTCTTGTTCCCCGAGGCGCTGTCCGGTCGAGTCTCATTTTATTCATCTTATAATTATTTATTTTCAGCCTGTTAATGCGAACGTGTGAGTCCTCCGTCCGGCCGCTGCCAGCACTTTCCGTGACATTTAGGAGCTCGACACTTTGCCTGTCGGTGGACTTGTAAATGAAGTGAAGAAGAAATTAGCGTCATGTGAAACAACTCGGCCCTCGCAGCAGCAGGAAGAAGTCTGAGGGTTCGGAGCGACTTTGACATCACTACGGGACTTCCGTGGGGTTCGTTGGAAGTCAGCAGGGTGAAAATGTGCCGGAATATAAAACCTGATGAGAGCAACTCTGCAAAAAACACTTGTTTCTATGAGAATTTGGGTTTCAGTGCTGCTTAATTGGTTATTTACATGTATCTATTTATGGCATTTTCAAAAGTAAAAGTACAAACATTCGTACGATTCAGCTTCTTTAACTTTGCACGCTCTCGTCCGTTGATATGTGAAGTTTATGTGGTGAATTCAATATGTTTGTACACAAAGTTACGATGCATCAAATCCAGTGAACAAGATAAAACAAAGCAGACATGAGAAACAGGATCAGCGTGGCTTTAAGAGAAACAGCATATAGAGCCAGAAACTTGTTTTATCTGCAGAAAGACGTCAGCGTTTTCTCTTCGTGCCTCCGTCTCTACGGAGAAAAGCCGCTCGTATCTCTGCAGCTTTTGCTGGTTGATGAGAAAAACGCTGAGCTGTTCAGTTCGACCTTCAGCACACACGTGTTGAATTTATATCAGTGTGTTTCCTGCATGAACACGGTGGTGTTTTAACATATACAGTTTCAGATCCACTGGATCACCTGTGATCAATTTAAGCTGTTTCGAAGCAGCTGTAAACATGGGATTTACATCTTGGGATGTAAATGTTTCAACTTTTGTCTTTTCTAGAAAGTTAAATTTTGATTTAATGAGTTCCTACATGTGTTTTGGCCTCTCAGTTTGAAATGCTAAGCTTTTAGATTTGTGTATTCTAAATGGGTTCAAAAATGTGGATATTAAA
>JAPZDV010000020.1:14851185-14868249 GCA_029814665.1 Acanthurus lineatus | reverse complement strand
CCCCCCCCCCCCCCCCCCCCCCCCCCCCCCCCCCCCCCCCCCCCCCCCCCCCCCCCCCCCCCCCCCCCCCCCCGAAGGGATGGTGAAAAGGTCAGAGAGGAGGCATGGGGGCGCTCCGGCCGAGCCGAGCCGAGCTGAGCGAGCCCCCAAACTCCCTCCAGAAAAACCGCCGGAGGAGCCAAGAAGTGAGAGGAGCTGCATGATATCTCCATTCAGACACATGAAAGGCTGTAACACTACACTGCCCCCCCCCCCTCCCCCGCACACCCCACCGTGCACCCCCATCCCACCCACTTAAACCCCCCCACCACCAACACACACACACTGTCCCAGCATGCTGTTGGTCTTAACTGGCTGTGAAGTAATTACTACCTGCTGCTCATTGAACGCCGGCCCCCCCCCCCCCTAAAAAAAATTCCAGCCAAGTCAATTAGAGTGGAAAGCTCTCGGTGGGTCATCGGGACGAGCAGACAGATAAACAGGATGAAGGGGGAGCACATCAAAACACGGCGGGGAGATCCCGAACGGATGAGCCGGCCTTCCTTAATAGAGTGAACAGAGGAGGGGGGGTTGGGGGGGTCGAGGATGGGTGAGGGAGGGGGTGAGGGAGGGGGGAGAAGTGGATATCCCCGCAGGAAAAGCAAACACAGATCCTGTTACGCCGCTCTCTGGCCTGGATTGATGCTCCTGAACGGCTCTTTTAAGTTTAAGGGGGGGGGCCCATTTGTGCAACTAAATGGGGTGAGGAATGAGGGAGGTGGCATATTAGAGGAGTTTATAAGGTGAGGAGGAGGGGGGGGGGGTCCAAATTGAATGAGAAGAGGCAGAGTCATGTGATGGAGGAGAAAGAGGAGCAGTGAGGAGAGACGCCTCTGAAGCTGTTAACTCTCATACACGACCTTTTGCCGCCGAGGTGTGAGATCCACATGTTCAGATGGGGGGGGCGGTGACAGGACTCCGCTGGCTGACCCCCCCGTTCGCCCCCCCCACCCCCAGACAGCCCTGAAACTCTCTGGCAGGGTCTCATCATGGAACAAAGCTTCTCCTAAATATTTGGCTCAACGGGCTAAAACTTCACTTACAAGATCACACACACTCGCTCACACACACTCTCTCACACACTCACACACACACACACACTCTCTCACACACTCGGTGTGACCGCAGAGCCGTTCATCACTCGCTCTGTAATCCCGCTTCGGTCTCACACTGCAAATACTTTTCCTTCTCAATCGATCAACTTCTGAGTTGTGAAATCCTAATTTTTTTTTTTCCAGAGAAAAAAAAAGGTCACAAAGTTCAAAATATAATTAATTATCAACTTTGGACATAAATCAGTGCGAAGAGATTAAAGGAGGAACTAAACTTAGCTTTTTAATATTTACTTATAATAATATTCAACTTTTTCACTTCTATTTTGATAAGAAACTTCAGGAAGATAAAAAAGTTCTTTTCAAAAAGTTTTCTGGACAAAAAACAACTAAGAACTCAAAAAAAATGTCTAAAAATGACAAAAAAATCAAAGATCTCATCCTATAAATCCTCTGAAAACAACCTTTAGAGATGGAGAAAGTCCTTTTTTACATTTTAAGATGAATTTAGTGGAAATTTATGTTTTACAAACTTAATTTACACAAATTTATATTTACAACTTTACATGAAACTTTGCCCTTAAAGCCGATAAAGAAGATAAAATAACGTCTGCAACAGAGACACAAATCCACTTTAAAGTGTGTGATGTTAAACATGAGTGTGTGTGTGTGTGTTTTTATCCTCTAATTAACATCATCCAGAAGATCTCACAAACTTCCCTCCAAACAAACTCTCCATCAGACGGAGACTGAGGATGTTGGCCGAGTTGAGAGCTTGGATTCGGCCCTGCGTCTGCGATGACGCGGGGCCCAATCCAAGCTTCGCAGACGTGAACTCGCAGACGTGAACTTGCAGACGTGAACTCGCAGACATGAACTCGTCCTCCGGCCGTGTCTGAGTGGAAACAGAGAGCTGCGATCTTTCACCGCCGCTCGCCGTGTGACAGCCTGTTATGAGCCGCGACCCTCCAGGTCCCCCCCAGGTTTCAGCCTGGATGTGTCGCAGGACGTGTGGAGGTTTTAAGAGCTCAGCTGAGGCGTTTCTGGCCTCAGACGTCCTCCTGCAGAGCCGAAACTGGAGCAGATATTTTTATTTTTCACTGTGAAATGCTCAAAAAAAGAAAGGATTTGAGTTCCTTCCGCGGTTAAAGATACTTCTGGTTAGCTGACGTTAAACTGAGCAGCTTCAGTCTGATTTTCTTTCCTCTTGGCATGAAGGTGACGGCAGAAATCGTCTGGTTTTATCTTTTTAGGGATTTAGTTCAGCTTTTTCTGAAGTAAAAACAAAAGCAATTGTTGTAAATTGTGATTTATTAGCTGTAAAGAAACTGAAGTTAGAGGTTTATCTGTGAAAACAGTTTAGTGTTACAATCTTCATAATGACTTCGTGTATGTATTCATGTATTATACATTTGAAAGATGAAGTGATTTGTGTTTCTGCTTTTATTTGTTAGTTTTCTGCTCACTTTTACCCAAATTTTAAGGCTTTTGTGGACTTTAAGTCCATTTGGAAAAGGTCTTTTATTTCTTTTCCTTTAGTTATTTCTGCAGAAACTTAAAGAGAGTTGAGTTTAAGGAAGAAAATCCCTAAAACTGCTGAACTTGTCACCATTTTTGGAACATTTTCATGTTAAAATGTCAAAAAAACACCCCTTAACACTAAATCTTTGATATATTTTTTGTTAATTCTCCCAAATGTTTCCAAAAACTCTGAGAAACCTCATTTTCTTTGAGGTAAAGATTTATATTGTCTTCTGTCTTTAACTTCCTGGGTAACCCCAGTCAGAGAGAGAGGAAATGTAACTTTATGCAACATTATACTTCCTGTTTACATCTCCCAATGCATTATGGGAACCACAGTTGCAAAACTTAAAGCATGATTCAGGTCAAAAGGAGCGACACATTCAAAAATCTTAATCTTCAGTTGTTTAATTATTCAATTATTGTAGTTATGATATTAAACCACCTTTGTTTGGCTGCTGAGTCGAACATGTGACGTCCTCAGAAAGTAATCTATTATTTTAACAGCCTGCAGGCGTTTCTATTCAAAAGTCTGCAGGAAAGAAAAACTGAAGCCATCCGCTCATTCAAAGACAAACGAAAGCAGCAGAACAAACCGAGGAACTCGACGGAGTTTTTTAATTAAAACATTAAAACATCACGCTCGTTTCCTCGAGGTTACCCAGAGTTCTCGGTACAGTTTGGTTCACCACAAAGCCAATACGACAGATACGATCTCTGTGCTGCACAACAGCACCGGACAGGAAAAAAAAAACCCCCCGGAGGTGAAAAAACTCTCCAATGCACGTGAACTTGAACCTGATTTATTGAATCTGACTTCAGGTGACCCAGAAGCTCCTGCTGTCTCTCTTTTTCTGCTCAGAAGTTAAATAAGCAAAGAAAAACAACAGTCTAAACAGAGAAAACCCTCTTTCAGGACATTTTTTTAGCAGAAACTATTAAAATGTTGCATCTAATCTCATCTTTTCTACCTTTTTTCTCCCCCCCACAGTGCCAAGCTGAAGAGCAACAGGGAAGTCTGCATCAACCCAGAGACCAAGTGGCTGCAGCAGTACTTAAAGAACGCCATCAACAAGTAAGAAAGCGAAGCCGGGTCGCAGACACGAGCATCGCTGACAGGGGACGCGAGATGAAATACAGCTCTGCTCTCCGCTCAGTTTAGATCTTCCAAAAAGGAGACATAAACCACCGTCACAAACGGTCATTTCTCCGCTTCCTGCTGACAGTCCGGCTCCGAAAACCCACTGATGTGGTTCGAGCCGACGGCTGAATTATTATCTGTGAAATAATTAGCATCCAGTAAGAGCCGTCGTAAATCTGCCGCTGGTGTGTCTGCTTCCTTCTTTCTCATGAGTGTGTGTGTGTGTGTGTGAGAGACTTCAGCCCCCCACTTTTACCCCCCCCCCCCCCAGCTTGCTCACAGGGGGCGGGGGTCTTATGTTTATTGTATTTTTAACATGACTCTCTTTATCCCTTGGAAGCGTTTTCCACATATTATCATCACTAATTGCACATTAGAGACAGAGCTGTCTGGGCTGCAGAGGGGCATTATGGGTAAAAAACTATAGCATAGAAAGGTTCAGCAGCTCGTTCAGTTTCTTTATGAGCTTTGCAGTTAAAATGTGTGCATTCCTCATAAAAAAAGTTCCCAGCATGCCTGGTGGTGGCTGCATGTCTGCTTCCAAAAACCCAATAAACACCTTCAGTTTGTATGTAAACACAATTCGGAGACTTTAATGTTGAAGAATACAGAAAATACTGACGTTTTTTGTTTTATTTGTGTTTTTTTGCACTTTTTCTGAGAGTTATCACAGCTCATGATGCTGTCAGACAGTCAAACAATGACTGTTTTACTGTATGTCTCAATGCAAAACCTGCAGAGTCGAGAAAAACACTTTAAACGTCACAAAAGCAGCCATGTTTGAAGTTTTTTCACCATATTTTAAACTCATTCAGAGAAGCTTTCTATACAGCCGGCTTACAATGATGTAGAATGAATGTGTGTGTGAGTGTGTGTGAGTGTGTGCATGGCTGCTCTTTGTCAGCTTCACCCCCTTTTTTTCACATTTAGTTACAGTTACTCGTAAATCACATTTATACGCCGTGAAGTTGACCAATCAGAGCTGTTTGTCTCACCTGAGCTCGCTGCCTTTAACAGCCTCCTGCTGCAAGTTTACGTCTTATGTTAGCAACGTTTTATGTTACCAGCTTCTATAAATTATGTTTATGGGCTCCTTTTTTCCATTTTTTATTATATTCAGTAAAAATGTTCGAGAATTACATTAATTTTTCTGCATCATTAGACTTAATTTGGTGTTATAACAACATCTTGTACAGATGTTTTAATCTAATCCAGCAAAGAAAATGTTGGTTTTTTGTTCTGTTTGGTCTCAAAAACAACCTTCTGCTCTGACTTTTCCCTCCAGAGTGAAGAAAAACAGGAGACGCAACAACAAGAAAAACTAAACACCAGTGAAGACGTGTGAGTGTCTTCAGACCTGCCCCCCCCGCCCACCCCCCTTGGGGGTCGAACCTGTATACCTCCCTGTCACTGCTATGGATGTATGTAAACACGCTGTATGTACCCGTCCACCTCTCCGGAACCGGCTTGCAGAACCAGCACTTCACCTGCCGAACCGTGCCGACCCCCCCCCAGCACCGAAACACCAAGACCACCGAACCCTTCCGGACGCCCACGCCGTCACCTCCAGCTCGCCATGTTAGCACCGAGTGCAAACCTCCCTTTGGATCCACGCTGATGTCAAATGTGTGTGTGTGTGCTGGGTGACTGACACAAAGCAGAGCAGTAGAAACAGAGTGTGTGTGTGTGTGTGTGTGTGTGTGTTTTCTGACTTCACACAGCTACAAAGGAACATTTCGAGCTTTCTGTCCCACACACGAGGCTCTGCTTACATCACTTCCTGTCAAATTATCTTTAAATCTGAGCTGCTGAAGTTCACGCGAGCCTCTGAGGGGGAACAAGTCGGCAGGTTCTGTCTCAAAAGCCCAAATGTGGTTTTGGTAAACAGGGTCAGTGTGTCATCACGAGCTTTATATTTACAGAAATACACTTTACTTTCACTTTAATGCTTCTTAAAAGCTGAAATTTACTTTTTTATTTTCGATCTTTAATCCGTTAAAAACAAACAAAATATTCTGAATGTTGGCGTCACGGACTTAAATGTGAAAACTTCTGCTGATGTGAGGTGAATTTGGCATTAATCTCCAGAGAGGCTGGCCCATGATGATGAGGTCATCAGCAGGGACCAATCAGGGCGGGCCGCGCTGCAAACAGCATCTTTCCTGCATCATCAGGAAGCTTAAACACACACACACAAACACACACACTGCTAAGAAACAAGCACTGATCTCATGGTGCTGCATGTTCTGTTCGAGAGGTCCGAACCTCTGACGTGATTTTATTTCACTGTTTATTTTATGCAACGTTTAAGATGAGATGTTGAGACCTTTATGTCTTAAATGAAACACGCTAATGTGCATTCGCAGAATATTTAAAGCGCTGTCGTTCTGATACGAAAGAAACGAAGGCCATACTGTACCGACGGAGGCTACAACACTTGCACAATGCAGCTTTTTTTTATTTTTACTGATTGAACATATCAGCAAACAGAGACCAAATATCTGTACAGTAAAACATGCAACATGAAGAAACATGGTGACCTCAGAAAAACGCGACTTTGAATTTCATTTATCGTTAGAAAAACGTAGAAAATCATCATTTTAATTCTTAATGTTTTACACAGAAGTGACGAGGTAAATGTATATCGTGCGTATGAATTAGGGCTGGGTAGAGTTTAAATATGAGTACCAATGCAAGTAATGTGACTTCATTTGACACCTTTTTTCAAGTTTTGTTAAATAATCATGTGAAACAATCACGTGCTTTATCCTGTTATTCCTATTCTCGTATTATCTCACAGTTTTTGCAAATTGCAGATATTTTCAGTTGCTCTTTTCCTTCTTCTTTGAGTTCGCTGCTAGTTTTTAAATCTCCAACTACTTGATTGCACCCTTGAAAATGTTAATTTGTTGTTTCTGCAGCAGCTTTTTGCAAAACAGCAACAACTTCTCTAACTTTTGTGCACAACCATGAAGTGTCCACGGCACCAAAATCCCTTAATTAAGGCTTTTGTTGTGGCATTTAGTGCAGTGTTTGACTTTTTTAGTAAATCTGGATCTAAAAAGGATCAAATGCAAGTTTCATTTTGCCTGTAGAAGTTTTAAAACTACGTGGTATTTGGTTCAAAAGTATCTCGTACTTGTACCCAGCCCTGATATGAACGGAGCGACCGAGCTGCAGTATTTTCATACCAACACCTGACCTTGGTAGGAATGAAAAGCTAATAAACTGTCACATAAACAGCTGAACTGTCAGTGTCACAAAGGGAAAGTTCACAGTGGCAAGAAGAAGTCTTTGATTATCCTTTTTATATATATATATAAATATATATTTAAGCCACTTTATTATCAGATGTTTCTTTTTATTGTAATTGTTTTATTTTTTTAACGTGTATAATCTTACTAAAAAAGCTTTTTAAAATGCAAATGTACAGTAGGCAGTAGATACTAAATGAAGGCTAGTTCATAACACGTTAAGAAACAGTATTAAGCTTCAGTTTTAAGGTTTCACCTGCGATGCTTGCAAATGTTCACGATATGCAACACGTTCCTTTACCAAAGGAACAAAACACTGTTTTTTTTACATGTTTTTTACAATGCAGATAAGAAATTAGCCATAAAAAATCAATTACCGTCTTTCTGTTTTGTTTTATAATCAACCAATCTGAGATTTAACAGTCGAACTGAATGGAGTCAAACTATTCAGCTCAGCCCACCAGTCAAACGCCTGATTGATTTTTTTTTTATTTTTTATTTTAACGACGTGTCAATAAAGCCAAAATAGAACAAAAACCTTTGAGTTTGAGATCCGACATGTGCTTTCAATCTGGACGCTCCCAGCACCCCACGGGTTTTCCTTTCACTTCCACTCAGCCGCTGAGTCGCAGCCTGTTTGTTTCCCATCAGTTCGAACCGAACAGAAGAGCTGGTGCTCGTTTTTTCTCTTTGTGTTTCAGCTTCTTTTCTGATCCTGATCACAGGTGATAATCAAATCAATTTGGAGCTAATGTTGCAATAATTCCAGTAAGTGTAATTGATTTCCCGTTAATGTAATAGAAGTTAATGGACATTCATTTTATATAATTATACTAATTTGTTTGAACTTGTTGCTAAATAACCTGAAATGTTCCGGTTTCCAAACGGGCCGATATGCAATGATACATTTCTTATGAACAATTCTGCATTTATTAACTCTAAAGTTACATTCGGAAAGAAAATTTTGTTGTAACTTTGTAAACTTTCTTTTCTGCAATAAATGTCGAAACACTAAATTAATTAATTAAGTGTTAGCAGCATTCGTTTAATCACTGATTTATGTGAATGAATTAGCTTTATTAACACTGTGACCCCTGTGGAAACATCTAACATTTCAGACCTTTAGCATTGTGCAAATAGAGTTTTAACATGAAGTTTTGTTGTGTGGTTCATTTACACATTTAAGTCCACATTTACTCGCCATTAGTGTGTCAAAAAATGAATCAAAGTGGGTGCATTTGTTCTACTTTGGACCCCAAAACAATGTGAAATGACTTTGTTTCTTTCGAGGCAGCTTCTGACGCATATTCTTCATATACGTGAGATGTATCGGAGTTATTATTCTCTGTATTGACACTGTTTGTAAACCAAGAGGCAGCATTTTAGCCACGATACTCAAGGCCTTTTTCAATAAAGTCTCATAAAACAAATCCAGTCAAATGTGTTTGTGTTTTTAAGTGTCAGAAATGCCTTCTGGGTGGAGGTTTGAGTGGGTGGATCTGCAGAATAAAACCAGACTTTCTTTGTTTTTTTAGCATGACCTCGACTTTTTTCAAACTTTAAACCAAGTATTTATCCACACTTTTCCACATTTAAGTAACTCAGTTACATTCAGGGAAAAGATTATGAGCTTAAGCACAAGACAGATCATATTTATTTTAAATTTAATTAAAAAACACAATCTGTCCCTTATTTAACCAAAGAGCTTTTGGATTTAAGACACTGATCCTGCTCTTGAGGATTTGTAGCTCTGCATAGTCCTGGCAGCAAATCGGTAGTAAATAAATATCATTTCTAGGAGACAGAGTTGCTACGTGAAGCCTTTTTTAATTAAATAATGTGTCAAAAACAGTTTAAGACCAACTCGCCACATACAGCAGCAGGGTCAGGACCTCTTGGCATCACTTTTTCACAGCAGGAGGTTTCAATACAGCATCTGTTAGCAACAAACAGGCCTGAAACTACGGTGTTAGCCCATCAACAGCAATATGATCTCGTAGCAACGGCTCTACTGAAGGAAATACAGACAGCAAAAAAGTCCCAAGAGGGTCTGAGGTTGATGTCAAGTTGTGTCTTTCAGCCCAAAGAGATCGGAGTTAAAGTCCAAGTGAGAGCAAAGGTCCGTGGTATGTTTTCTTCAGCCAAATCAAATAGTTGTGGTGCCTAAACCTGCAAATGTGGCATGTTAACGACATTAAATATGTGTGAAAATGATCAGACAGCTGCAGACAGATGCAAAAGAGACCTGCTGCTTTAAAAAATGACCTTAAGAGATCTGAACAAATGTCGGTCTGTGACGAGTTAACCGTGAGAATGAGATGCAGCGACGAGGGTTGACTCTTCGTGGGTTCAGAAGTTCAACATGACAGCTTTAATAGTAAAACCTTAAATATCACTTGATGCAGTTTTTAAGTGGAAAAAGCCTCGAAGAAGTGATGAGAATTTCCTCTCTTTCAAGATCTGTCACGAGGAATTATTTACTTACTTTGATGGTAATAAAAAGTGTCTCCGTTCCACCTCAGACAGGTGGGATAAGTTGCACGACCTCCATTTTTCACAGACAGAAATAAGTCACAAGAGACCTGACTTCCTGCTGCAGGATCTCCAAAATAAAACTGTTAAAATGGTTAAAAAATCAGCAGGCGACAAACTCACGCAAACAGTCTTCAATGAATTATTCAACAGGACTATCACTTGATTTTTTTCCACCTAAATCCATTCAACAATTCACTTAACGTTGAAGGAGTGAGCAGCAAAAAGCACGTGTAATACTCATTAATATCCCTGCCTGATATCCGAACACCGGAGGTTTCGGAAGGATTCGTTTGTGCCGGTTCGTTACTCGTCCTCAGCAGCAGGAAGCCCACGTAGTTTCGTAAAGCTGTCGGCTCTGATGAAGCAGAACCACGTGGAGCAGATTCATTTCATGGCACCGACCGGCATGTTCGTACATGTGAGGAACATGAGACGAGGTCTGGACCTGAACCAGGCGATCCGAGGGTGAGATCTGCATGTTTGGGTCTGTCGGGCACATTCAGAAGTGATTATGGGATTTCTTCACCGTGCTTATTCAGCTGAGGCTTGGCCATGATGGAGGTGAATGACATATGTTACGGGATGTTTATTAATACATATATTTCAGCGCAGGAATTTAGAGGCTTTAACAAGAGAAAGGGGCCTACGGTCTGCATGTGAAATATTCTCAATAAAAATAGATAAAAACATTACAAGTCAGTTGTGTCTAATAAAACAAGGCCAGCAGGCTAACGAGAGTCCGAATCTGACGTCCACCTGAGAACAATAAAATCTCAGATTGATGAGGAGACGAATCAACATGCGAAGCAGCAGAGTAAATGTTGACACACATGGTACAGAACAAAAACTGGACCTCACACACAGTTCAAGGAGACAGCGGAGGATATTTGATGGCGTGCGCTGCACATCACACGCCTACTGAACTCCACAGTGATAGTTCGTACGGTGTGTGGAGTTCAAGTCAGCACAATATTATCATAAGATGCAAACCGTATAAGGAACAAATGATGCAGGAACTTTTTGGCTGATCAGAAACACGATGGATTTTTTTTTTTAGGCACTTTTAATCAAAATTAAATTGGTGTTGAACTTAAATGTTGGCTTTTTTCTATAGCAAAGATTTTGACTCTTTAGCAAAACATTTCTACACATTACACTTTTAATAAATCAGTGCACAGCACAATGATGCAGAATATTGTTTTTATGTGCACGACATTAGTAAAGATTGTTTTTATGAATCTTTAGATTAGATTAAAAAAATTGCCAATGATTGTTCAGCCTTGCTAACAGTTCTGTAAGACTTTATTCAATCAGTGTTTCCTTTAACTAAATGCTAATGGTTTAGCACTAAGCTAACTTGAAGCTGAGACTGATGAAAAAGGTGTTCTGCTAGTAGTTTGTCATAAACAAAAGTATTGAACCAACAAACTATAACTTTGACCAACATTTAAAGAAAAGTCATGACTGAAGTTATTACAGTTTATCCTGTGGGAACATAAATGTGTTGTTTTTTAAATTTAACACTTGATCCACTTCAGTCTGGTGGACTTACAAATGCTGCTAGCATGACTCAGGTTGAAGTCAACAGTTTGATATTTGATGTTTCAGACCTGTTTCGCTGTGCACCTGCACTGAAAATAACAGTCCTCTGAACAGCTAAAATGTAAAGAAATATTATCTTTGAATCTCCTCTCGTAGTGAATCAAACAGTAACCTCATGAGAACGACGCTGGTTCACTCAGAGCACAGCAGCCTTCAGCTTGAATCACCTGACACACAGATTTTAAACAGGCTGGACAACAAATTGCTCGACTGATTTAAACTTGGAGGTTGTTGGTAATTCAGTGCGATTTGAGGCTCTCGACTGCACGACTTTGAACAATTTAATACCAAGGCAGCTGAATGGAAGTTAATAGGAAACATGCAGGCTGCAAAACCACACAAACCAGCAAGTGTGTTTGTGTGTGTGTGTGTGTGTGTGTGTGTGTGTGTGTGTGTGTGTGTGTGTGTGTGTGAAAGAGGTAGTGGAAGCAAAGGATGTTCCTTTGGTTCCTTTGGTTCCTTTGGTTTTCCTGTGGAGACGCTAACATGAAGTTTCCTGCACAGAATCTGCGACATTGAGCCTGAAACTAAAGGGAGGTTCACTTTATGACTAAAAGCAGCAGTGTATGAAGAAATTATATCTTTTACTTGAGTAAAAGCATCATACTCTTATCCAAGTGAAATATGCATTCAAAACTATGCTTTAATAATGTTATTTTATATTTGAAAAGTCATAATCTGAAAAAGTAACTAGTTCTTAAAGCTGATAGAGAAATAAAGCAGAGGAAAAGGTTCAATAATTGACTCTGAGATGCAGTGAAGTAGAACTATAAAGTTGCATTTCATGGAAACACATAAGCAAAGTGCAAATATCATGAATTTGCATTTAAATGCAGCACTTTAGCAAATGTAGTTAGCTACATTCCACCACTGCATAAAAAGTAAAATATGAATGACTTTAGTCGTAAGTTTTGTTAGTTTTTGGTGTTCTGTGTTTCCTTGTCTGTGTTCCTCTGTTTTGTTATGTAGATTGGTGTGTGTCAATGCCAAGAGAGGATTGGTTAATCTGTTTCGGGCCTGGCTGGTGATTGGCTGCTTCTGGGAGGTTACCTGCTATATAAAGGGCCAAGATGGCGGCAGGCGTTTCCTCATCTCCCTCTTCTTCCAACCAGCCACACTTCATGCTGTCATTTACTATAGTTACGTGTCTTAGTAGGGGTTTTGTTTACCTGTTTTTCTCCTATTTTTGCTCAGTTAGGGAGGTTAGGCATATGTCTTTTTGGTTCCTTTGTTTTGTTTTGGTTAGTTACATCCTCCCTAGTCAGAACTGGTTTGTTTGTTGTTTTGGCCTTTGTCCACCCTGAAGTTATTATTTCACGAACATTCTTTCATTCATTATCTTTTTGTAAACAAACACAATATTCGCTTGGAAATCTGTTGCTCTGGCTCTGTGGCTACTTGGGACTTGGGGAAAATGGGGAAGATGGGGAAGATGGGGCTCTTTTTCATGTTGTGCTTGTGTACCCCCAGGCTGGGCGTAACACTGAACATAAGCACATATCTGCACCTGCAGAAGCAAGCGTGCATGCACCATTAAGCAGAAACACAGGAACATAAAGTTGTGACTGTAATTTTATAAGTCACAGTATTCGATGGTCATTGGCTGCACTGTGAGCAGATCTGTGGCGATGCTTCAACCTTTTCGTCCGAACAGCTGCTGTCGAATCACTGATAAGCAACTAAACACAGCAGGGCAGGACAGTCAAGCCTTGGATTTCTCCACATGCTGAAACATTATACAGGGGTCTGTAATGAGAGTGTCACTTTAAATGATGGATTAAAGTGTTCGTGTGTGTATCAGCTGCAATCATAAGTATATGAAACATGATGCTTAAAACACTTGTTAACCTCATCTATGAGTTTGTGACTCTGATCCCTTCAGAAACATGTGCTCGAGTCCCTTCCCTCCCTGACTCTGTGGTGACCCCCTCAACACACATGTAAACCCTGGTTACCCCCGCTGACCTTTAACCTGCAGGCCTAAACACACAAACTACCAACAATCCATGCAACAAACGCCAGGCTGGAAAAGGCCGGCGAGGTTTCGAGCCGCCTGCAGTGATCACTCTTTTTCATATGAAAGAGGAGGCGAACAAAGAGAGAGTTCACAGTTCCAGCTGTCACAGAAACCACATATCCCACAAGGCACTTCTTCTCCATCAAACTGACAGGCGTTAGCATAAACAGCTCTCGGGGGGGTTTGGAATGTCTTCAGATTCATCACGGGCGAGTATTCAATGTTTTCTTAGGCTAACGGCGGAGAAAAGGCTCATGGGTAACAGTGATCGACCTGTTTCCGATAGCACATCCCTTAAACATGAACGAGAGACGAGGCAGAGCAGAGGAGGGAAGAAAAGAGATGAATATCATCATTTATCAGCAGTGAGTCCCTGTTGTTCCGCAGCAGACAAAAGGATGTGATACGTCTTTGTTTATTAGCATTTTCTGAAAAAACATCTGAGGGGGAAAGAAAAGGGGATGTCATCATTCACGGCTCATTTTCAGAAGACGTCACGAACAAAGAGGCTCCCAATGATCCCAGTTTAATGAGTCATTCCACCGATGCAGCACTGGGCCGGCTGTGTCTGCGTTGCCTGGCTATCAGACTCTCTGTTGGCATTTAACAGACAAGCATCATTAACTTAGCGGAGAGTTTGACTTCCCAGCTATTTCCGTTTGCACGGCCGAAGTGCCCTGCAGGCGATTACCACTGAACCTCTGAGTCCACTGTAAAAGGTGGCAAACAGTGTCACAAATTAGTTATTGCTGAAGGATATAAAGATTTTGATCAGGAAAAAGTCTTATTTGCAATAGTTAATTTAAAAAGTTACAAAGAAATGCAAGAGTTTTTCATGTTTCAAGCACTTCTTGTTTATAATGTAAAAAGTAACAAGCACTTAATATTATCAGTGATGTAAAGTGAGTTCATTTTTTTTTAAGAGCGGCACAAAATTTGTAACTCAGTACAAAATTTACACTTTTGTATGTTACTAAAATGTTTTAATTCCTTGCCTCTTTATAGTTTTAGTCCATGATAATGCAAAAGTTATTATTTTGTACTATTTGCATCTAAAAACAATGAAAAATACTATTTATACATTAATAAGTCAGTACTTGTAATCCAATAAAGCAGAAAAATGCTCAAAGGAGTCTTTTTTCATGCAACATTACTTCTACTTTTAAAAACCTTGTATATTTGTGCTAATGATGCTTTTACTTATGAAACTTTTTCACTTCACCGCTCTTGTATTTCAAAATTAAGTAACTTTTAAGTTGCAGTTTCGGCTCTTTTACTAAAAAAGTGGGATTTAAAGGCCAGAATAATCTGAGCCAGGTTCGTCAGCAATGAGATTCCCTGTTTCTTTTAAATAAGTGAGAACATTCTTCAGGGTGATGAGATAATTGCAGTATTTTCTGTATTATTTTACTGGAACATTTCCTTTTATTTAAAATTTTCAATATGTTAAATAGGAAACTAATGAAAATGATCACCTTTTTTTTCCAATATCCTATTTCTTAGCATGTTTTTAAACAAAATAAGAACATTTTCCCTTCCTGAGTTCTTGACTGAAGTTTAAATATCAGATGATTGACGGTCATTTTTTACAGCGGGTGTGAGTTTTTAGGAGTCTGGTGTTTGAAAGCGACGTCTCTCTGAAGTCTGATGAACCACACAGAGAAGAGTTCAGGCGAATCCGCCGACATTTGTACGCCGCACATCATGATTCACTCCTCTGGTACGAAACAGCATCCGTCAAGGCTGCTGCTTTCGCTCAGACTGCTCATTGTTTACCATTTTTCTCAGTGTATTATTGCTTTTACTGTCTGCTGTGTCATTTGTTGAGTTTTTTTTTTTTTCACAGTTCTTGTGACGGATGAGACGAGGTGGATTTTCTCCACGCAGACGTCCTCCATCACAGAGAAGCTGTGGAAGAAACAAAAATACGGTAAAAAAAATGTCCTTTTTGTGTTCAGCACGATGAAGAAATACAAGTATGTTTAAGAATTTGTGGTTATCAACTTTATATTTTTACACTGAAATCAAAATAAACCTTGTGTAATGCAAAACTAAAGTGGAAACATTAAATGCCTTTCACTCAGCAGGTGATGCAAGGAACTGATATTAAACAAACTTTAACGCAACATTTGAAGTTTTCCCTTCCAGAAAGTCCTCAGGTAAAGCTTTTAGTGGTTTGGACTCAACTTAAAGCCAACGTAAATGAATGCTTATATTACAAAATGTGTCAGTTCCTGTCAAAGCCGGCAATACGAGCGAGGTAACGACAAGCCCCGGTCCCTCCTTTGGCCCCGAGCAGAACACAAACAAGCTCCCAACATTTTCTTTTCAGTGTGGTTATTGGAGTAAGACATCAGATTATATTGGACTGGACTTTCCTGGCTGACCCTCGAGAGGTTAAGCTTTTCTCAGACCCGGAATGGGAGTCCGGATCGTGAACCCGCTCTACTTGGGAAAAGGGCAAAGTGAAATCCTCATATGTGTTCCATAAGTTCCTGTCTCATATGGCCTCATTTCGTAGGTGTGATGTTAAATACAGTGTACGGACACATGGGCCGAACGCAAACACCGGAGTGACCACATGTAAACATGTAGAGCTGCACTCCCACTGGGAAATAAATTGCAGGCATTTGAAATATAGCAGTCATTTAATCTTGTCAAATCGAAGTTCAGCACATGTGATTCAGGCTCGTTTCAGTCGAGTCAGGACCGTTTTTTTGGATCGTTGCAGTGAAATTCTCATGGCTCGTACAGGAGGCGGGGTCACTCGCTGTATTTGCCAAGAATCCGGACGCATCTTGACCACTTGTTCCTGTGTGAACCTGAACAATAATTATGCAAATGTAAATGCACTACTGTCGTGTGGATTCCTCTGGTTTTTGCAGATCTGTTAGGGGGGGGCAGTAACATGGGTTTGTTAACTTGTGAGGTCATCAGTTCAAATCTGCAGACTGGCTGAGAATTCCCTTTCCAACAACACTCCAAACCCCCAATAACTATAACAGAGCTAATCAGTGGCCTCCAGGTGTGCATGTGCTGCAGTAATGACAGTGAATGCATCACAAGAAATTACCCCTGAAGGTAAAGGTCTTGTTAAAGGTGATTTTTTTTAGTTAAATTGAACAAAAAACTGCCAATACTGTTACAAAAGTGGGAAAAAATAAACACTTCACAGATCACAGGATGCACATTAAAGATTTTTATCTCAGTTTACTGACAATTAAAGTGCATAAATAGAATTATTGAAGCTTTGAACGAACATGCAGTTTTCACAAGTGTGTTAGCACGAGACACCTGACGATCCAGAGTGCACTTTTCTCCAAACACACACATCTTTATTAAAAGAATATGTTTCTATATTCTCTTAAAGTAACAACATCTTCAGACAAAATACTGACTGTGATATTCGTGGTTTTCTTGGTCACGAGCTTAAAGCAAGTCTGACTTTTCTGAAGCTAATCGATCTCAGTTTCAGGGCGTAGCCTGCCGCGGCCGCCTTAACATTAACTTCACTCGTTTTATCTTCTGATAAGTCTGTTCTGAATAACAGACGGCTGAATTATTGTTTTATTGATGTACAGTGCTTACATGAACTGAATGTCGAACTTCTGACGTTGCTATGCTAACATTAGCTCGTAGTTAATCCTAACTGTGAGGTAAGCGAGTTAATTGAGTTAATTGCAATCTTGCTGATCTGGAGGTGTGGGTGTGTGTGAGTATGTGTGTGTTTGTGTGAAAAAAACACCTGTTCACTGCCCCTTTTTTTCCAACCAGGTGAGTTTTCTTCTGTTCAGTCAGCTAAAACATGCTTTGATGTCGTCATTTAGTTCAAATGTTAAAATATTCAGGTCAAACTCAAACTTTAAAGTCTGTATTTTTTTCTTTTAGCTTCGTAAAAGTAGA
>JAPZDV010000020.1:14831663-14851085 GCA_029814665.1 Acanthurus lineatus | reverse complement strand
TAGTTAATCCTAACTGTGAGGTAAGCGAGTTGTCAATAGACCTGAAAATGAGACGTTATCTTCCCCGGTTAATTGCAATCTTCCTGATCTGGAGGTGTGGGTGTGTGTGTGTGTGTGTGTGTGTGTGTGAATAAAACACCTGTTCACTGCCCCTTTTTTTCCAACCAGGTGAGTTTTCTTCTGTTCAATCGGCTAAAACATGCTTTGATGTCGTCATTTAGTTCAAATGTTAAAATATTCAGGTCAAACTCAAACTTTTAAGTCTGTATTTTTTTCTTGTAGCTTCGTAAAAGTAGATTAAATTTGTTTCCCCCAGTTTGCGATCAAACCCTCTCTGTTGGTTGTCCTCACAGTTTTAATATCAAGTGCTGGAAAAAGGAAAATCCACCACCTGCAAGGTGAGGTTAGGATGTTTGTTCACTCTGAGCAAAAACATCAAATGTAGAAACTAGGGCTGGGACTTTATCGCGTTAATTACGATTAATTAATTACAGAAAAAATAACGCAACAAAAAAATAACACATTTAATCGCAATTTATTTTTGCACTGAAAACAGTGTGGAACGTTTCTTATTGGAGATCCCGGCGTAGCTCAGTTGGTCGGTTGGACGGGCGCCCATTCCATGTGCGGATGTTTCGGTCTCCACGTGAGTTTGACTCCGGCACTGATTATTTGCTGCATGTATATAAAATTTAAAAAAAACAAACAAAAACAGAACAAACCAAAAGTTGTTGCTGGGTTTCTTGGGTGGAAAACAATGACCAGGTTGAAATCTGGATGTGCGCACAAATTGTCCAAGAAACAAGTTGCCTATCCGGAGCTCTTCCAACCTCCGCTACCATCTCAATGCCAAACATGTTGCAGCTAGCACAGACAACAAATTGACACAAAATGTTGCTTCTCGTGTCAAATATTGATATGCAATTAATTGAGATTAATTAATTACAAAGCCACTAATTAATTAGATTACTTTTTTTAATCGGGTCCCACCACTAGTAGAAACTAATCTAAAGATAGCGTCACGCAGAAAAGTAGAAAAGACAATTACACAACACAACAACCAGCTTTATGCATGTCAGCGTTGATAATTATCAGAGAAACTGATAGCAGCTTCATCTCACCTCATGTTGAAGCTGATGTTCAGACACATCTGGCCTCTTCAGCTCTTCAGGCTGCAGCCACCCAGGGTTCAAACTCTCCGGTGACACTGTTGTCTTTTTGGCTTTGCATCAACAATGCAGAGGCACCTCCTTACATGGCATCCAACGGGTATCTATAAATAAGACCGGAGCTTTTTTTCCTCCATCCATCCATCAATCAGAAGAAAATTTCTCACGACTGATGGCTTGACAGTTTTTTTTATTATGGACATTAAACTGACAACGAATGAAATACAACAACCACTGGCCTGATTTGACCTCTTTCATAACATGAAATCAATCATTTTTTAATTTATTTGAGTGCCCACACAAACACACACATACATACATACACACTCACTCACAGCGTACGAATGCAAACAGACTCATTTTACAGAGTAATTCACTGGTGCAGATTTTATCAATTTGCAGTGAGCAAAGAAATAACTCAAAGCGCTCACAACGGGTGGGAAAGTGCAATAAAACGCTGCATTGAGAAAGAACTGAGCCGTGACTCCCCCCTGTGGCGGGACAGGTCACATGATATGACGGCCAGAGAGGGATGTCACGTAGGTCGGAGGTTGTGGAACTACCTTGGGTGGCATAGTTTAGCTTTCCCCTGCAAAATCCCCCCTCAGGGAGCCATGAGTGGACTTATAATAGATGTGAACCGGGACGGACGCATGCTAATCTCTCAATGCAACAAATCCACACGCTGTTTAAACATCAGGGTGCACTGGGAACGAGCCGGGCAGAGGGTTTTTTTGATGAGTGTATGGACTTAAAGCCTCGGACAGACGGCAGCCCGGCGGGGTTTTTGCATGCACGTGCAGTCCTGGGAGACTTTCTGCGCAGACCTTCATGTAATTTGTCACAGGAGAAATGTTGAAAACCTGAGAGCATTAAAAAAAAACAAAAACAAAACCTGGGCGATCTTTGTTATTACATAGCTGAGAACACATTATTCAAATTAAGTGATAAAATACATTTAGTCCTCCAGAACAACATATAAAAGCTTTTTCTGATCTAAAGCCACAATCAACAATAATACAGTTTCTTTCTGTACAGTTATAATAAAGATTAGGCATAAAAACAGACTTGAGTAGGTCGAAGGAAATATCACCGTTTAGGCTAAAATAACCACTTTGTTAAAAATAATAAACTACAAAAGCATCTCACTAACATTTCACTGATCATCCATCTTCTCCAACTTCTTCCAACAGTTGACTTTGTGGCGTCGCTCACAGTCTTTCTTTGTTTCTGACCAACACGACTCATAACTCCTTCAGCCACTAGGGGGCTTCGTCTCCAGATGCTGATTTTTTTGCTGTAGGCTTTGGATGAATTTAACATCATTTAATCATTTTGATAATGACGGACATCATCATCAAATTCCTTACAACAGAGTTTGAGTAACGATAACAACAATTTGGGTTTTTCTAAAGTTCGACAGAAATCTGCATGTGTAAAATTCATTTTTTTAATTGTATAACTGCGTGTTATGTATATGTCTGTGTGTGAGCATGTACGTGTGTGTATGAGCATAAACTTATTCACAACAAATGTGCACCTATTTATAAAAATGCTTTCAACAAACACAGGTTGACAACAAAGTGGCTTTTTGAGAACACAGGATATAAACAGAACAACTATCAGACAATCAGATGCTGGACAGATTGCAGGCGCGGTAACGTTGGTCTGAAGGGGATTTCAGAGGCCACAGGAGGCCAATAAGCCAAAATAAAGACTGCTGGTGCTTTCCCCCAAGCCCTCAGTCGTCCTTCAGGCTTCACTAGATGGTCCGATAGCCACTTAGAAACCTTTAGTACATCTATAAATATAAGAAATGGCTGCAGACAGTTAACATCAGACGTAAGCGCTTTGATAAATTTAAGGGAGGATCAGATTAATTTAGAAACAGCAAAAAAAAAGATGAAAATCTGGATGAAAAATGAGATTTCACAGCCACAGCTGCCATAAACAATGAAACGTTGCTTCCATGGAAATATTTAAGACATGTCACGGTGTAAATACCGTTCAGATGGTCGAACCAGTCCGTGATGCCAAGCTTGACACACGTCGGCTCGCAGGTTGTCAGAGGTGGAATCTGGAAATCATCAGATGCAAAAACTAAAGGAAAAAATGTGAAGCTGCCAAAGGTGAAACAGACAGACCTTCAGGGGAATCACAGGATGTGTGTTCTTCAAATGTTTGGATTATAGCAGAAGATTCTCTGAGGATCATCATCAAAATCACACTGAATCTAATATGTGCATCATATTTTATGTAAAAATACCTCGTGTTCACAATAAAAACAGATTGTTTGTTTCTTGTTTTATTAAATGTCTTTTACATCATTAAAGATACACCTTGTACTTCCTTTTTGCTTGAATAAAATTGCATTGATTCCCATTTACCTCCATGTAGCAAAGTACAGAAAACAATAAAGCAACCTCAGTTTGCATCATGATTTTCCACAGCTGACACGATGTGAAATGCTGTAAATCTCATTTATGTTCAGTTTGTGAGCCTCACGGACAGGTTTCACTCAGGCTCAGTGGTTCTTTTTGACCTAACTGCTAATTATAGCATGCTAACATTACACATGTTAACATGTTTGCAGTTTATTCATGAAATTCAACATGCTAACATTTGGTACAACATGGAAAATAAGCTGATGTTGATGGGAACACCTCAAGTTTTGCAGGTTTTTGCTGTTAAACCAAAGAGGAAAGGTTGTTGCTTTACCATTTTTGAGCCACAGAACTTTGAATTTTCATGCATTTGTTGTCCAGTTCTGCTTCCCAAGCCAATTACACAGTGATCCATGTCCCCTGCTTTCCAAAATGAGACGTCTTTAGGCGGTGGAGGGGCAGAATTAGGGGGTGCACGTGTCTTTGTATACATGTATGCATGCATGTGTGTGTGAAAAGCATATCACCAGAAGCACAACAGGGCTTTTTAGCCATATGTTGTGTGTTTGCAGAGGCCTCGGTGTGACTGTCGACAGCTCTGTCAACACAGCCTGAATATTCACACTGCATTTATCTGTTGACTGAAGGGGGGGTGCGATCACTTCTGAGGAGAAAACTCAGTGTTAAAAAGTCATTAGTCTTGATTTGTTGTCTTCATATTTATTCATTTTGAAATGAGCAGGACAAAATGCTGCCAGCTGGTCCGACCGCATGTGTTAGCAAAGCTGGAAATACAAAGAAAAATGGGTCTATATTGAAAGAAACGCCGCAGTGGGTGAAAACAAGATTAGAGTCTAAACAAGCTGGTTGGCAGGGGATGAAATTTATATACTAAAAAGGAAAAAATTGTGTTAATTTCTCAAGAATGACCAAAGCAGGAACAATAAACAGAAAACGAGAGTGAGAGTGGTGAGAATTCGAAGCTTCTGTGTTCTCACATCTAATTTTATCCTTAAAAAGAAAAGTGAATGATGTGGATTTGTTCAGAAGTGAACAACGTGGGATTATTTCTTTTCTTGCGAAGTTTGTGCGCTACTTGTTGGGTCGTTAACCTCGAGAGTCGAGCCGATGTGCCAAAGAAAGTTTGCTCTCTGACACGAGTCTCTCACGGAAACAGTTCAAGAAGCCAAATGAAGCAAAATCACAAGTTAACAAGGCGAGAAACATGACTTCATCATACATCAGGATGAATGTAGAATATATACATTTCTTTGTTTTTCCTGTGTTACATGTTTATATAATATCATATAGAGAAACAAAGAGTCAGAGTTTTGGGATAATTGTTAGATAAACTTTAGCTTTGACGTGATGTGATGAGTTTTCTCAGACAGACTCTTTGCTGCTGAATGTGAGGCCGTTTCTGGACATTTTGGTGTCCTTGGCGAGTTAATGACTGTTTACTCAGAGATCTGAACACCCTGAAACTTAAGAAAACACATGTAAACACACAGAACTTCAACATCTTCACAAAACTGACCGTGCATGCGGTGTGTGTCACTTTAAAAAAGGCTGCAAAATGAGAAAATATGACTGAATACAGAAAGGCTTCTTGTTTCTACACTGTGAAGTTACTGTTACTCAGCTATCTTTAATTAAAATCGACCAAAATAAAAGCTCTCTGGGGTTGATATGTCTGTGCGAGCAAAAACTGGTATTTTTTTATCATTTTCAAGTGTCTAATAGGAACAATTTCAGTTGTTGTGGATGGTTTGAGGAGGTGGTGGCTTTAATTTTCTGCTACGATACATAAAAGGTGCAAAACTTAATGCAAAACCTTCATTTATTTAATAACATTTTCAGCATTTGACTGAGTTAAAGCTTCAGACAGAGTAAGGATGATGCATTTTTACCATGGTTACATTAAGACAAAATATTGGTCCCAATCAAAAGACTCTGACAAGACAACAAGTGTGTTTAAATGATCCTGTGCATAAGTTTTGGGCTCTAAAGTTTGTTAGTGTGTCTGTGTTTAAGGATAGTAGATTGGGAACTTCGTTTGTCATCTTTGGCTCTTTAATAGACATTATTTTGTTCCAAGATTTCAAAATTCATCCGACAGCACACTGAAGCCAACAAATGAAACAGTAAATGAGCATGTGCCAATTCCCTCAAAGCATCGTGAAATCCAAAACTTTCCGATTTACAGTAAACTTCTCTGCAAAGCAGCACATGGAAAAGCAGTTAAGTTGTGTTTTTTAAAAATAAGCATCAGGAGCGCCACCTTAAACTTTTTACTTTCCATGATCTGAAAGGAATCAGGTTCATGAACACAGCCTGCCCACACTGCAGCCTTTGTTCATACCCCCCCCGGAGAGCTGCACCCTGCTGTTAATGCAAAACTACTTTATTCACACAAAGACTCAAATCCAGCAGCAGCAGATCCGTCGCGTTCAGGTCCCTGTCGGCCCGTTTCAGACGCTACAGGAGGAAATTCAGGACTCCAGAGAGCAAAGCTGGTACAAATTAAACCGGTGCACGGCTCAGGTGGAAGTGGAGCTTCATGCACTGCAGACATGTGTATTTGTCTTCATGTTTAACGAGTGATCATGTAAGTGATTCATCATTGTTCAGTCCTGTCGGCTGTATTTGTGATTTTTCCTGATTGAGCGAGCAGCCGTGAGGTCACCGAGGCTCAGACCTGTTCACTGTCAGCGTCAAAAGAGACAGCGAAGTGCAGGACGGCCCAGAAAAAAGGCCTGTTTGTACCCGACTGTAGAGGTCTATCAGTACGAGTTCATGTTCGACTTAAAGCATGGAAATGTAGGTTTGTTGTTTCTGTTGTTTCCCACTGAATTCAGACATCTGGATTTTTTTTGTGTCTCGTGCAACCAGGAAGTTGTAGAGATAAAATGACATGAGAATTTTCACCAGAATCTGCAATTTATCTTCACATTCATGGAGCTTTGTGTCCAATTTTGGCTCATTGTTTTGCAGTTTTGACCACAACTTCACTGACACCCCCCCCCCCCCCTCTCATGGTGTCATTTTCAGCTGCAGTGAAAAAGCCGAATAAACCTTTTTTACTCCACTAAACATCAAACAACAGATAATGACAGATAATTAGCAGATTAAACACGACTCCCAGAGAATGATAATGTGAAAATAGGCAACTAATTAGCAAATAAACAAGCCATGTAATCTCTCAAGGTGATTTTACTGCATTTACAGTTTGTTTCTGCAACATGCAGCTCAGGAAATTCAGAACTGCATCTACTTACTAAAAATAGCTAAATGATTTTCAATTAATCAATCAAACTTTATTTATACAGCACTTTTCATACAGGTTACTACAGTTCCAGATTCTTCACAGAGGACTGACAAAACAGAAATATGGAATCAATTAAAATTTTGGCTGGAACTCATTATTAAGTGCAAAAGAATTTAATATAATTGAATATATCTTTTGTAATGTTATTCCTCAGTGTGAAGCTTCATGTCGCTCATTCACTTTACACCAGAACATGTTTCTCCGGCTCTTTGCGTGGAGCGTTTTTCTCCTCTGGGTGGAAACTGTAGTGTGTGATGATAACTGATGGTATTTCAACCAATAAGGATTACGGAGATCTGCGTATTTGATGTGGAATTACTTACTTAACTTAGGACCAGAGGCCGTCCAAACACATGACATATGGGCGCTCACGTTCTGCTCGGAGATCAACAGGAGATCGCTAATGTCAAAGTAAAAACAAACCACCTTATCACGGCTGCAATCTATCACTAACACTTTGCCTCTGTTTGGACGAAGTTGTGCCCCGTGAACGGCGGAATAACAGGCTTCAACGTGGGGCTCATGCAGTGTTTCCCCTCCTCATCAGGACCAGATGGCATCAGCCATTAGTTAAGAACTTGATCTCAGCTGGAAAATGTTGGATTTCACAGCGTTATGAGCTTCAGCTACCTGCAGTCGATCACAATGCAACACAGATGCGTTTGGGCCCGTGACTAACAGCTATTTATTGAAAAGGGTAAAATAAATTCATGCCCAACAGTGTTATTAATCACCTGTGAGCTGATTTTTCCCTGAAGCTGTCCGACTTCGCAGCCTCGGCTGTTTATTTAGACACACTGGATATAAACATGGGGAAAAAAGTGCCATTAGTTAAAATGAGCACTAATATGTTAAAGGTGTAAAGGGAAATATGAAAGAGTTGGAGGAGAAAAGAGAGCTTTTTAGATGTCGATCAGTGTAACATATGAAGCCAGCAGGGACGTGTGGAGGTCCACGAAGCTCAGCTGAGCAAACAACACCACAGGACAGAAAGTGGAAGAGATACGGAGGAAGATAAAGGAGATTTATGCTCATTGTTTGCATTAGGAGAAATGTAAAAGATGGAAGGATGGAGGACGGGGTGGATGTTATTCATGCAGTGTGGTGATTCTGTATCATGCATGTGGACCAGTGAGCTTTACAGCTACATGTGTTGAACATCTCTTTAAAAAACAAGGACATTAAAACAGCTTTGGATCCTTGTTGAACCTCAACAACAAACACTTGTAATGTAAATCGCTCAAAGTCGCCTTTTCAGTTCGTCCCAGAGGTGTTCAGGTGGGGTTGCAATCTGGGCTTTTTGCAGGCCAAACTGGGATAAACATTTTCTCTTTGGGCCCCCGCTTCGTGCTCGGAGGTGTCGTCATGTTAAAACAGAATTGGATCTATTCCAAACTTTTGTCACAGCGTTGGCAGCACAAACTGAGGTGTTATTGAGACCATAAGAAGCTTCAGCACCCCCCTCATGCTTGTGCACATGGGACATTCAGACATTAGCAGAAGCAAATTAAAATCTTTGAATCCCCTCTCTGTCTGGTCTGATCAGCCGATCAACTGATCAGCCACCGCAGCTTCACCTCAGGATGCATTTCTCAAAAAGTTGACTTTTTTGTCACATGGTCACTATATTTTTTTCAGCATCCTCTGCAGTTCAGCCTTAATGGACCACTTCAAATGAACGGAAGAACTTCTAATTGCAAAACTGATTTGGTCCAGAGCCTGAAGTCTAAAACATCATTTTTAAGTGTGTAAGTCCACATGCTGTTAAAAATAAATGGAAATAATTTTACAACCAAACTTTTTTTTGACTTCTGTGAAATACACAGCTATCTAAAAAATACTTAAGTTGATCAGTATGAATACTTAAAATGATTTATTTGAGCTTTGATCGAAAGGTTTGGTACCAAGTGAGACTGTTTTTTTTCACAATCTGCATTTGATCTTAAAAATCCTGCTGTCTTGCATTGCAACCAGCAAAATTAATACTTAAAATTAAGAGAAATTAACCTTTTACTGTAAACAACCCTTCATTCTCCAGAGCAGGAACCCATGAACGGTGGTTTTATTAGGCAGCTTGTAAATTTGAGTCTGAACATGAGGCTGTGTGGTGATGAGGGGAACCAAATGTGCTCAATAAACCTTCCTCTGGTTTAAAAAAATGTGTATATTATTACTTATAGACTAAAATTCCATCACAGCCCTGCAAGTTTTTCTTCTTTCAAGCTGACAAAAAGCAGAGATGAATTTCACTGCAATGACGGGTCCTTAACACTCAATTAACACTGTTATCCTGATGATTTCTTTACAAACAATAACTCACGACCCATCCAACTACCACACTGAGTTTATTTTGGGAGGATGAAGAGAACATGGGATGCAGATGCCAGAACAAACACCGCGGTAATTTGACGTAAAAATTACTGCAATTTACGCTCTGTGTGGTGAGAAGACTGTGTAAACATGCCGATCAGGATCCTGCAGCGCTGCCAACACACAGTGGCTCAGTGAGATCAGTGAGATCTGTGTTCACTGGAAAGTCTGAACTGGAAATTTACCAGATATAATTAATCACATATGCATGATTAATACATGCATATGATGATTAAACATGGAAATTGTCCTGAGAAAGTTGTGTCAATAACTTGATGCCATGAGAATTGTTATTGAAACACTGGGGATTTTATTTTGAAGTGACGTAGGCACTAAAAACATCTGTATTGTCTCAGCTGCAAGATACAAGGATATAAGGAGATTTTACTTTATCAGCCAGTTACGGACTTTGAGACAAATACTAAATAGTGATGTTTGATGGTCACAGAATAAACACTTTCACACCTGAAAGTCTGGTCCAAGGTTTGTGAAGGGTTTTTTTTTTTTCACACTGCAATCATGCAACGAACTAACGGACTTTACATGACAATCCTGCGTCATATCGTCATGAAGTATGTTGGTTGCATGTCTCTGTAATTTACAGTGTAAAACTCTTTTTTTTCATTCTTTTTGGTAGCAGTTTCTTGGTTTTCCGGTTTCCGGGTGGCCCACCGTAACTTTCTATCACTGGTACAAAGGTCCGAAGATCCGGACCTTTTCTTTTACACTGGACACAAACCAGACCACTGAGACCACCTCATTTGGTCACACCAAAACTTGCCTGATTGGTTCAGTTCAAGGACCAGGGGAGGTTTCATTATTTCTATTTGGTTCGGATCAAAGTGAAAAGTCCGAAAGTTCGGACTGAATGAGGCATGTGTGAAAGCGCCCTGAGTGTCAAAGTTAAAAAATGTCACATTCGTTCATATTTATTCATAGAATAAATATTTAACAGAAGAGAGGAGAGACAGAACATTGCAAACCAGAAATTAACAGAAGCAAAGCTTGGAAAACTAAAGAAAAAGAGAAGAAGAGGAAAGAATCGGATGGTAGAGAGGTAAAAAAAAGGCGGAAAAGAGTATGTTTACAGATGTGACTAAAGAACAAGACCAAAGTAAGTGCAGCAGAATAAAGCAGAGTTTCTATAGAATAAAGTCACTGGCCTCTAATCTCACTGTGCCAGACAGAGAGTCTGTTTACCTGCACGGTGTTTACGAGAAAACCTGGAATCCCCCTGCTGAACAACAAAAGGTGGGTGTGTGTGCATGTGTGTGTGTGTGCGTCTCTCCGAAGCCACCGTGCTCCGGCCAGTTGAACGCCTGAACCTCTGCCCTGTTTAGGTGTGACCGGCTCTGCTTGGAGCCTGGCCTCCTGCTCCCTCCCTCCCCTCCCTCCCCTCCCTCCGCTGGGCAGCGAGGTCGGGGGGAGTGAGAGAGCAAACGAGGGAGCAGCCCTGACCTCCGGCGCTCCGTACGGAAACAATGGCGACGCGCCTCAGGGTGACAGCGGGAGACAGGAACAGGCACAAACACAGGAACCGTCCATTCTGCCAGTGAGACAGACCTGCAGAGGCCTGAGAATCTGGAGGAGGACCCGTCTCTCTCTCTCTCTCTCTCGCTGTCTCTCTCTCTCTCTGGGTTTCAATATGCCCTAATATGACAAAAAGTGATCCACTTCTTGATTGTGCTCCGTTATTAGCCGGCGGTCCCAAAGGGAGAGACTCAGAGCGCCACAGAGTCGAAGGGAATGAGACGGGGATATTTTAGGATACAATGACAGTTAATTTCAACTCTGTTACCTTCCTCAAGAAATCAGAAGCTTCATTCAAAAATAAAATAAAGAACCATTGAACCAGACTGAGAGTCTGTCACCATGCTAACACCTCTGTATGTCCAAACAGTGATGTTTGGAGCTAAATGCTAACATGCTAACGATGTCCAGGTAAACATCATGACTTAAGGTGCATCCAGACCTAAACCACATACCTGATGCAAATGCAGATTCTCGTAATCCTTTTAATTTGGGTCGTCTGTTGAGGCTGCAGTGGTTTTGCAGGGGAATCAGAGTCAACTTTTGCAGAAATGCAGTCAGATGTCAAACTGCCGGGGGAAAATCACTTGATCTGCTAATCTCAGCGAGCAGAGTCGACAAACCCTGCTGTGAGGGAATACAAAGACTCGGTTTGCTTTTGCAACGTCTGGTTGGGTCTGAAACAGTTTATTGTGTAACTACCCAAACACAAAGTAAAACTGAAGGGAATGTTGTTATATTTGCACGTAATTAAAGGTACTAAATGCAACAGTTTAACAGTGATTATAGTAAAATTCTTCAAACACTGTGGCAGAAAAATGTGCTTAAATATTCATTTATAAAGTCACAATATAAAGTAAAGTGTTTGCAGTGAATGCATGTAAAAGCACACATATCAAACTCGCTGTGGCACAAGAGGATAAAAATCGAGGGATACCTAAAGTAACTGTGAATCATCCTCTGGGGACCATGAATGTCCGTACACTCATTGGTCTGTTCAAAACAGTTTGGAAGTGTTGAGATATTTCCGTCCGAATATAGAGTCACGCTGCAGGCATTCACTGATTCACTGACCTAAATCTATATTTTTAACCGTAGTTAGTTTCCAAGGCTGACTAAATGTGATTCACCTCATTCTGAATGAATGAGTGTGTTCATGTGCTCACCAGTTTCCTGTTTGTGATCGGGTTTAGTGGGGGGGTCCTGGTCAGGTGTTGCACATGTAAACATCATATTTTGACCTGAGTAAAAAATTTCATTCTGGTTTCAGAAACTTGAGATCTGTATGTTGAAGCTCAGTGTGGATCTTTGCAGGGTCTCAGAGGAGGGCAAGCAGCCCTCATTACTGCAGGGAGGGGGGGGGCAGCTCCTCAGCATTAGGATATAAGACTTTCTCATTTCTTTTTTTTTCTGCTAACTGCAAGCAAAGTCAAAGTCGTCTCATTAACTGTGCTTTTTGTATTCAGTTATCATCCCACCAGAGAGACTGACTGAAGCATTAAAACCTTGTTATTTCTGTAATAATGAATAATGACGGTGAGCAAACTTTACACTTTAAAATATGTTTTAATATTTATAAGTTTATTTGACACGGCCTGCAGCAGAAAGAGTGAGCTAATGTTTTCATACGTTCACTAAGAATACACAAACATTTATTTTACAGAATACACAAACATAATAACAGTCATTTCGGTACATAACGTATTGATCAGTAACATGATAAGCCTATTAGCTAAACATTAACACAGCTACATTTTGCAGCTGTAACTGTGCTGCATTTAGCATCATTATGTGTTTAACTTTGTAAAATTTTCATAAATATAATTCACTTTGCTCCTCCTTTGTAAAAATCTGCCACTCTGCTGCCAGCAGAAGACTTTTCCATATTTGCGATTAGTCCGCCGGCACAGTCTGTTTTCTGTGAACACACACGTCTGATCAGAAAAGCTGAGCTGACAAACAGAATCATTAACCACCTCCATGTGACCGATTAGTGTGATTGCGGTTGTTAGATTTGCTGAAGCCAGAAAACAAAAAGATATCCAGGGTTGATTTGCTTTGTACAATGTAACAGGTTTCACTCTTGGAGTAATTGGATAGGAATCAGATTACTGTCGCGTGTAAACACCTCATTCAGTTTCTGGATCGTTCTCAGTCTGTACAGATACTTTTATAATCAAACACACAGGGAGATGAATAACCAGGTTTCTCATGTTCTTCGTCAACATCTCATTGGAAACACTGAGCGATCGGATCAGTGAAACTCGTGTGCTTGCAAACACACTCAGCGAAAAAACTTCAGGAGAAACACAATACAGCGATTTCAAGGCGATTCATAAAGAGCTTTACCGAAACACTCCGGTCTGTCAGAGCTCTTTATGGTTAACAAGGGACAGAAAAACACAAAAAACAAAAGGTAGAACGGGCGTGTGTGTGTGTGTGTGTGTGTGGGTGTAGATGGAAATACCAGGCAATACCCTGTCAGTTCATAACAGAAATAATGAATGACAGGCTCCAGCTGATAGTTAAAGCAGGGTGTAGTCTGTTCCGAACAAATGGTGCTTGAGTTTGGACTGAAATACCAAGATTGTATCTGATTCCTTGGAAATATATCAGGTTGGGTAAATTTCCTTCTCAGTTTCCTTTTTTTTTTTCTTAACCGGATAAATGAAAGTTTTAAACACTGAAAAGAGAGCAACACGTAAAAACCTCACTGTTTTATTTACTGGTGACTTCAGCTAATAAGTGGAGTGACACATTTTTTGTTCGAGATCTACTGAGAATGTTGATCGAGTTCAAGTTTTCACCTCGGTGTGTTTCACTGGGATGTAATTACGTTATTAAGCTGCGGTAGCAAAAACCACATTATCGGTAATTACAGCCTGAAGGGAAACAGAAGCATCATCGCCCATCACTGAGGAAAACCCAGCAGAAACACCTGTCCACATCTGGCCACACTTTTACTGGAATCTAAAAAAAGAGACAGTTTCATGATGAGAAGCTTGTTGAGCCTCCTGTAAACACTGAAATCTGTTGTTTAACATCTGCAAGCACTTTGTCGTAATACTTTAAGTGAAAATGTAGCTAGTCAGCTAATGTTAGCTTTGTTAGAGGTATAATATGCAGTAATTTCCTTATAAAAAAAACAATATATAGACTTATAAAAAAGTAATTACTCTTAATCTTCTATGATGACCCACTAGAAGTGTGTGTTGGTGTGTTTTTTTTGTTGTTTTACTGTGTTTGGGATGTTTTTTGGTGGCAACTTTTGTGATGCAGCCCCCTGAGCCAATGGCAGTGCAGGACTTTATAAATAAGTTGAGACCAGCCAAGTAGCAGAAGATACTAAAAACGGCCGACACGGCAGTGGAGAAGCGTAAATATAGTGAGGCGAAACTCAGAGCGAACCAAAGTCGTTGTAAAACCAGAGTGAATCTGAAGTTGTTGGCCTGTTTTCTGTTGGACAGATAAGTGCTAGCGATAGCTTAATTAGCCTACCAGTGTTTCAGAATTTCTGTTCCAACAAATGTAATGTTCCTACGTAGCTTACGTGGCACACTACGTAGCCTATGTAACACACACACACACACACACCAAGTTCTACTATCAAACAATGCTACTAACTTCACCTTTTCACAAAATAACCCTGTGCCGACCAGCTTTGTTCTGCTGTTGTTGGGTCGGGGAGGAGGGGTAAATTTTGAATTGTGTGATTACGAACCTCGGCCAGAAAATGCTGCATATTCTGTCTTTAATGTATCGTGTTGCAATAATCCTTGAAGTTATGAAAATGACATTATCTTGTAGCTGTTGTTTTCTGTTGGACTTAAATAATAATAAACCATAAAAATTACAATGGAAAGTAACTTGTGCAAAAAGTAGTTTAATAACCAGGTACTCATTTTCTATTGTAATTTATATGCTTTTTATTTCGCTCTGCTCAAACAGTTTGAATAAGAGGAATCTTGAATCTCAATTTTTGTATTTTTCACTTTTGCTGAGGCCATTCCTTATGGGAGTATTGGTACTTTTACTTGAGTACAGATTTTCAGTACTTTACCCACCAACAGTGAGCAGTGAGTTACATTTTTTTGATTTTGGACTCGATCCCTTCTCTTCCCGTCATATTTGTCTCCGAACTCACGACTTGTGTTTCAACAACTCAAAAAGTTTCTGCGCCGTTGCTGTTATTTGTTCCCAGAGATGATTTTTTTAAAGGTTTTGATAAAACTGGATTATTGATTTGAAGATGATGAATGACAGCTGCATGTTTGTGTAATTTACCTGATAATTTTGACCACATGAAAACACACCCCCTCTCTTTAAATGAGCTACAGCCAATCTTACTGTAATTCATCTCATGCAGAGCTTCATGAGGAGGCAGCAGGGACTTTACATTAATCTTTACGGTGAAGTCTCTGAAGTTTCCTTCATATTCTTCTTCCCAAAGGCCACAGTTATTAAGGAGAGATGATGTTGAAAAATGAATGTGTGTTTGGATCATTTGTCAACAGCTTTTTCTCAGAAAAACTGGAACTGGAATAAAGCGAATGTCTGGATTTAAAAAAAAAATACGCCGTTTACATTTTTTCATGTGCTCCTTTCAGCAATCAGCTGCATTGTCTCATTAACCAGGCAATCTGGAAAAACCGAAACTCTTTTGAGGAACTATTTTCTTTTTCTCTCTAAGGGAGTCGGCCCATGAACAGTAAGCAGAGTGTAAAATAATGCACCGAAACTTGACCCGGACACACTGAACTTCACAGAATCAGATGGAGGCTTCACGTTTATCGCAGTAAATTTCCCGACTGGAGGAAAAAGTATCGTAAAAATCCTTCCAATGGTTTTATGCAGTGACGCTGCCTGCGAGCTGTTAATATCGTCCAAATAAAACCAACTTCACATGTTTCTGTTTGCTGCAACTGTCTTCTAATGTCAGACAACTTGGTGTAACTCGATGTTGTGCTTTGTTTAATCAGCATTTTATCTGCAGTAATCAGTACTTTTGGGGTTTTTTTGGTCACTTGTAGGCAGTGGAAACAAAGTGTGAACACAACATTGTCATTTTATCAGGTTTTAAATAAATATGACTGTTTGCTTACAAGAAAACAGTTGTTTATTTGCACGTCCTGCAGCCACACTCTTTTGGACTGCAAAGTCAGATGATATTTCTATTTACACAAATATTGACATTACACTTAATCATATGACTCGCTTCTGTTATAAAACATGATGCAGCTCAAGTGCAGCTTTTAATTACATTCACATCATTTCATTCAGCTGCAGGTGAACAGTGTAATATTAGTGCAATTACAGAGGTAAAAGTTCAGTAAGAGGTTGGAATTAGGTATTATAAATATTTGCACATAAATCATGCAATCATTTGCAGGAAACTGCAGAAATGTGTTTGCAGAAAGTAGAGCAATATTGTGCAAAACATTTATCAGGTTCATTTTCACCAACATTACATGAATAAAAACTTACATGATGCTTCATTTTAATCACAAATCCATTTTCCCTGTGTGAGCTCTCTAACATGACTATTACCGGTGTGTTTTCATCCTGTTTGTTGCATGAACCGAGTGAAAGTGCGAAGGAACTACGATGAAAAACACAAAAACACAGAACCACTTCCAGGTTTTAATGAGGCCTGAACGCCAAAGATTTATGCCGCCACGTAATGCCAACATTGTTTGCATTCTCGCCGTACCTCGCTGCCCATTCTCCGTGTAGAAAAGCTCATAGTGCGTTCTCACTGAATGCGACGCTTCACACTGCGTCTCATAAAGTGCCGTTTACACAATGGAGCTGCTGATAACGGCTCGATTAAGCCATTAACCTGCCAACCGCTGATATACACCAAAACACTGACTTCCTGTCGTGCTCATTGTGCTCTATTCAAGGTAAGTGCTTTAGGCCTCGAGGGGCAGCGCGACAATAACTGACCAGATTACATCACTCAGCACCCGACGGGCACCTACCACCCACCTCACCGCACCCCCCCCGTACCCTCCTGCCCCCCTCCCTTCATCCAGTTATGTGGCATTGTTCAGTATTGATGAGTTTGACCTCGAGGAAATCCCCTGCAGATCAGCGGTGGAGACTGTCAGTCTGACGAGCGCCGCCAAGGGAAACACACTTAATCAGCCAATCAGCCCCCCCCTCCCCCCCGTGTCCATCTGACACCTGTCCAACCTG
The DNA here is from genome assembly GCA_029814665.1 of Acanthurus lineatus. Taxonomy (NCBI): domain Eukaryota; kingdom Metazoa; phylum Chordata; class Actinopteri; order Acanthuriformes; family Acanthuridae; genus Acanthurus; species Acanthurus lineatus. Next base: position 14,834,106 of record JAPZDV010000020.1, on the reverse strand, counting down.
GAAGCGGGGTCGTTCTCGCCCTATAAGCAATCAGGAGTGTGGAGCTGTGACTGTGAATGGCACTGGGAACACTGGGGGGGGGGGACGTAATGTTGGGAGCAGAGTTGGTCTTCCACCCTCCATCCTGTATTATTCTCCAAGGCCGAGGCCGAGACGCGTTCCTCCTTTCAGCAGGAACCCCCCGCTGGGTGAGGCATCGTTTTTCAAAGAACTCGAATGTGCAGCGTGGCGCTCAGGGCTTTTTCTCGGCGGGTCGGGTGTGAGAACTGCCCCCACAAACTGCCTTCAGTGTGTTTTTTTAAAGGAAGGAAAGTTGTAGGACAAAGATTCAAAGCCCGGCGTGTCAGACGTTGTGCATGTTAACCCCGTGAACTCTGCTTGGCCCCCCCTGTGAAGGTTTCAATGTGTGGTTCAGGTCCTTTATCGTATGTATTTAAAGCTCATAATTAACCTTATAAGGTCACATGAAACTCTGTGATTTATCAATCCCGAATCCAAATAGGGCCGGCTGTCCTCTGCCGTGTGCACATTTTTATCTTCTCCTTATAAGAAATTCATTTTTAAATATCTCCTCCTTAAATAGCACATTTTTTTGTTGCGGATTCCCTGGTGAAAGAATGCTGCGCTGTTCAGGAAAAAATGAAGAAATGTTGGGTCGGGTTCAAACGAGGGAGTATTTGGTCTCTGTTTATCAAACTGGGAGACGTTTCACCCCAGAACACAATGGATGTTGGGATGCGGCTCGTCCATTGTCCATTGTCAGATTCCCTCAGCCTCGCCCTGTGTTACCCCAAAACACATCCTCCCATCCATGTGTGGAACAAACACCGAGCGAACCGGTGGATGTTTTCAGGATCGTCCCGCTGGTGAGATCTTTGTGTGGCCTCGGTCTGAGCTGCCAGCGTTTGGACTCCACGCTCCCAGAAGACAACTGATGAGACAGGAGATGGTGTGAAGCGAATCCAAGAGCCTGGTTTCCCAAACTAAAGCTCAACTTCCAGACCTCTCTTTTCCTTTTTATTTAGAAGAAAAAACTCACTTCTCATTCTCTTCAGTCTGGCTGATTTATCGTGCCTGACTCAACTCACCAGAGGATTTGATAAATTGGATTATCAGCCATTTTTTCTTCGCAGAGAAGCAGAAATGAGGCTTAAAATCAAAAGTTTAATTTAACTTTTCAGTGAAACTTCTGATAAGATGCTCTAAGTTTAGAAGTTTTTGGTTTGAGCTGCTGCTCGGCCTCTCTGAATGTCACTTTGTTGGTGTCTGCGCTGGTTTTCATCCACAGACATGCAGCTTTGACTTGTCTGTGCCTCTAAATTGCTCTTAAGTTGTGAATATGAGAGTGAAAGTTTGTTTCTGGGGTGCAGAAGTTGTTATGGATCACAGATGGACACACAGAAAATGACAGGAGTCCAAAGAAACTTTCACATTTATCAGAAAAAATGAAAAACATGTGCAGACTCATATCTTATCTTTCATGGACGGTATTACATTTCCAATTTAGCTGATTTATTTACTTAACTTACTCGCTTAAATTCATTTGATACGAGCATTGATGCTGGGGAAGTCAGAAAAATTTGATATTTTGATATTAGCAGCTAGTTTTAGATGCTTTGATTCCATTTGAAATAGTTTACACAACTTAAATCAGAGCTGCAACCTCTGCAATAATGCAATCTCACAAATATAGGAGAGATTCGTAAAGAAATAAATCATTAACTGCTTCTATCGGGACAGTCTGAAAAGTCCATCATGCAAAGATGACTGATCCCATCAAAAACCAACACATCCGTCCCGCTGAAGTTCTGACTAACAGGTTCAAAGAGACAACCAAAAAAACCCCACTTTTTTCAGTTTATTTAAATTGTAAACTAAGAAAAAGGCCATCTCGCAGGCCGGTTCTGGCTCATGTTGTAAGTTTAGATTCACAATATTCTGTTACTTTGCATACGGTCTGGGTGAATATGTGTGTATAGATTTACATGTGTAAATATATGCACATGTGTGTGTGTCGGTGTAATTTGTGCAAATGAAATCTAACCTCTGTGTGTGTTGGTGGATGTAACGGACAGGAGTGTAAGACAGCTGCACTCGTAACAAAAGAGCCGAGAGCGTTCTGTGTTTGCAGGGATCTGATGGATTTCCTGTCTTTTGGTGGCTTTTCAACCAAATGTGACTGTTCGCACTGACAGGAGTATTTCCCACCGCTGACGTATGAGGTTTCTGATCGGACTCAGAGTTCGTCCCAACTCCATGTGAGACTCGGTGGAAAACAAAAAACAAAGCAGCTCAGTGGAAGTCAGGGGGTGAAAAACCTGCATCATATACAGTGCTTAACAGATTTATCAGACCACCTGTCCCTGTCTGTATCAGAGACCATCCAGCATCATGAAGTGCTTTAATGCGGACTCTTTCATTTTCAGTGAGCTCTCAAAGTTTT
>JAPZDV010000020.1:14821406-14831563 GCA_029814665.1 Acanthurus lineatus | reverse complement strand
TACAGAAATATAAAAAATGATTTTGGTAATTACCAATGCTGTTAATTTAGGGCAGCTGTGGCATAAACCTTACTTTGTGTGGTGGTCTAATAAATTTGTTAAGCACTGTATATCATACAGAGATAAAATCCTCCTTGTAGCTGAAACTTTCTGTGTCACAAACAAAGTGAACTCACTCTTCTGCATTGCACATAAACTGCGACTTTGTGAGTGAACCTGCAGAACTTTGCAGCAGTGACGTCTGATTGGATCGTGCAGCAGACGAACGAGTTCTCGTGGTTTCTCTCCATCCACCTGCACATTCTAACGAGGTGATCGCAGCGCTCAAATTGCAGGCTGTGATCACATCGCATGCCTGCCCCATGCGTACACTTTCCTCTCTTTGTTCGCCCGCGGCCTCGCGCACACACGGAGGCCCCCCCCGGGGCCGTTTCCTGCAGGAGAACATGGGGAGGTGTGTTTCTAATTATAAACCTGATGCAGGGTTAAGCGCTCTCTCTGCAGGCCACCACAGCCACCAGGATTTATGGTACCAGGGTCCGGGCCCCCACCCTGGAGACCCTTGGAGAGACATGAAGCTGTTCACTTTCTGCAGCTGTAAATCAGGCATGCATGGCCGGTAGCTGGCAGTCTGCAGCGCGGCAGAGTCGTAACCTGCAGGAGGTGAGACAACAAACCTGCTCCTGACAGCCTTTAAAGGGTGAACGTGTCACTTTAACGCCTTTATTCCTGTGGACTTTTCTAATATGAAACTTTATCTTCTCACATGATGTTACTCTTGGTCCTCCTGCAGAGAGCAGAGTGAAAGCAGCAGGTGCAGAGTTCAGTCGTGTCCATCAGAAGCTTCGTGAAATGTGAAGTCAGGTGTTAAAATCTGCTGAAGAGTCATAATGTGACCAAGATAAACACTGAATTAAACCTAAGAAACAGAGAATCTGGACTCTGACAGTTACAAAAGAAGTTTAGATTCATAAAATAGTTCAAACAAAACAAATAATTTTGAACTTGTTCTTGTTGCACATGAACTCTGCATGTCTGAGCCATGTAAAGCTGAATGATCAGCTCTTTCTATCAAAGGAAAATATGTTTTTGTTTGTCACTTTCTGCACTTTTCTGTCTAATTAATATCTGAAAAACTGATGCTAACCCTTAAGATCTCATACAAAATAAATATAACAGTAATTTCGCATCTTCTCCAAAAGCAAAACAGACTGTTTTCATAGAAATGTGAAATATCCAACTAACATAATCTCAAGTGTGCTTTAACATTCTTAGACTGAAGATTTATCAAACATGAAAAAAAAACAGTCATAGTGACCTGATCATTTGTCTCAATGGTGACCAACAGGAGTTCATGATGCATCCTGCAGTAATTCATGCATCCAGTCATCAGGAGTCATGATTTCAACCCTTAATATGAGGTTAGGCCAATAATGACTTTTTGGACGACACTATGCAATTAATACATAATGTTGGATTATGTTAGAAAAGAAAATGAACCATTAACTTTAATAATAACAGACAAAGAAGGATTGAGATCCAGTCAGGGTCAAACACCAGAAAAACATCTCTAAACTCAAGCAAAATCACAAAAATGTCAAAGGCCAACACTGTCGCTTCTGTCCCCAATTAACCCTTAAAATAAAACACACTGATCTAAAATTTGACCCAAATGAATTTAACTCTGGATTATTTTAGCTCGAGCCTTTTGATTATTGAAAACAAGAGGAAATCCTTCACAGACAGGAACGTTTCCCCTTTTTGTGTAATAAAGATCCCAAAACGTTGTGCCAAAAAAACACCCTGGAATGTGGTAAACAATGAGCTGCCCGCCTGACAGATGACTGATCACCGGGATCTGACACGGCTGGACGGTTGATCACAGCCTCGTCATGTCGGCCCCTCAGGGGGGGGGCGGCCTCAGTTTGGCATTTACACACAGTGACACAAACATGGCGGCATCCTGGCTGCATTGTGATAGGTGCCTCTTTGGGGAAAAACATAAGCAGTGGAGCATATTTAAGAGTATTACACACCAGTCTTTAAAAAAAGAGAGTACATGCACCTTCCTACATATTGTTAATGACTAATGAGTCAGAGAGAAGCAGCCAAAAATCCTTTATAAACACAGGAAATTGTATTGTATATAAAAGCAAAATCACTCGGGCAGCGATGGAGTCGAGGTCAATGCAATATTGTTGATCATAGGAAGCTCGTCTCGATTATTAACAATGACAAAAACAAACAGAGGTGGGTCTGTTAGCCGGGCTTGTTTTTTTTTTTTTTATTTTGGAGGCAGGACAGCAACAAGTAGAAGTGGGGTTTTCCTACAGCGAAGCAGGGCTCTCCAGGGCCCTTCAAGACATGAAAGAAGCCATCTGAGCTGCCAGAATCCCTTTCAATACACGGAGGTTTTGCAGGAGGAGGGGGGGGGGGGGGGGAAATGCAATCCAGGACCTTTGTTCCTTTGTTCGTGTTCTCGAGTGTACTTTTGGGAGCCATAGGTGAACTCAGGGTGTTCTTTATCTGAGGGTGTGACTGCGAGCTCACAATAACATCCAGCTCGGTCCCTATCTGCTGGAGGTTCAGGCTGAGTAGATGCACAGATTGACTGACCGCAGCCGTGTAAACAGCGAGCCCACAGGAAGACGAAGCAAACTGAATGTGACACACAGTTCCTATGCACGTTTCCAGCTCTGCATCCAAAAAAACAAAGAATGACGTGATGTGAAATACACTGATGGGGGGAGATGCTGCAGAATTCGGTGAAGTTCTGTGTCATTAAAGCATTAATATTTTCCTATAAAAAGCCAGACAGCAGGAACTTAAAGGAAAATAAAGAATCTCATAAAGTGAGCAGACACCTACTGCTCTAAATTTCACTGCTGACCTGGTTTACTGACACTTCGCTCAGCCGCTAGACGAGATTGTGTGATCGTTTAATGCATTTTAAAGGTGAAAACATGGAGTCTAGTGACACCTGGTGGTGTAATTACCATGTTACAGAACAGGGTGACATTTAGCTCGAGTGCAGCAGGTGTGAACCAAGACTGATTCTGTCATTTTTTCTTTTTCTTTTATTTTCTTAAGCGATAAAACAGTTTATTTCAATGACTACAACTCCAACTGGTGAAGATTTAGATGTAGTTAAACTTAAAGTGACAGAAGATAAATATGCACCAGGGTGTGTAAAGTCAGAATAATTACCAAATTCCAAGAAGTGACAAACAAAAAATATGTTTTTGGATTTAAAGAAAATAAATCTCTATAATAATAAGTAATTTATTGAAAAAATGTGTGTTTTTACAAAGTTTATCACTCATTCAAGACAACAGGCGAATCAAACTGTTCATAAATTAAAGTTGAGAAAAATATTTTTAAGATACAATTTAAAATTATGAAGATTAACGTTTTTTTGATACTTTAATTGCATCAAATTTCATTTACAACAAAACAATCACAGCTATATTTAACACAATACATAACAGCACGTGCTTCGAGCGAGGACCGCCTCTTTTTCCGAGGTGGGAAATATGATTGGTTTGAAGCTGTAGCTCCGTCCAATCAGCACGCCCCTTCTCTCCAGGAAGCACTCTGATTGGCCCGTTGTCTGGCACACTGCCTGCTGTGCATCGTGTCGATTGCGACAGACTGAACGCCGAGTTCTAACAAGGTAAACATGCTTTTTATTCTCATTTTAACAGATAAATGGTGTTAATTCACTGTGTTTGTCTGTGTTTGCTCGGACAGGAAGTGTTTTTTTAGTCTATTAATGTCAAGAAACCTGTAAGAAGTTGTGTTTAAGACGCCTTGCATAACGCTGAGAGACGCGCAGTGACAGTTTTGTAACTGTTCACCTGAATGTCATCTCTTTGTCTGGACTTGTTTCTGTTACAGCGCAATATTTTGATAAAAACACTCAGAAAAGTGATGTTAAAGTCGTGTTTAAAGGCATTAAATGTAGCTTACAGACCACTGCAATGTGCACCTGCTGTTTGACCTCCAAAAATGAGCTTTTTCAAGCAGTTTTACAACAAAAACATAAAACTTTTTATAGCTTTGCCACTAGGAATTAGACGGTTGGATCTCTCAGTTTCTAAATTTTTTTTTTTGTATATAATATTAATAATATTGTAATACTGTGATATTTATATTACAATATTTATAAAACATTTGTTGTGAAGTGGAAGATAGTTATTTTGGAAGGTTATCTTGTACTTATAATAATAAAAGCAGGTATTTTTTTATTCTGATGCCTGTATTTTAATTTTTTTGTAGCATTTTTGCTGTTGAAGTGATGCAAGTCACTGTTGCATTAATATGCAAGAATCCCGCACGAGTCATCCCTGCACTTGTCACGTCATATCACCATATTTGTACAACATTTGATAAATGTGCCTTCATTTCTCTCCTGCTTTCTTATAATGAAACTAGCTAAGATGGAAACTAAGGTGACATCCAACGGTGTGAAGAACGGAGGGCCGAGGATTGTCGTGGAGGATGATGATGAAGATCTTAAGTATGAAGAAACCTTTTAGTGTTTTTTATCTCAATACAACAGATAAAAGCACAAATATCCATGTTGATCCACTCCTTCTTTTCCTTCTGTGCTCCACCAAGACCGACCGACCTGTCCGAGATGTTAGCCGAGGGCACCAAAGAGTCCCACGACAGAGCCGAGAACTGCCAGTTTGTTAGAGATTTCCTCAGAGGTCGCATCAAAAAAGAGCTGTTTCAGGTTAGCTCCAAACCTCTGCTACGTTGTTATCGTGCATGTTAAAGTCGGATTTCTGATGATGTTGGAAAAAATATGTGTTTGCAGAGTCTAACAGTCTCACCGCAGGCAGCAAGACACAACTACACATAACTATGTTTAAAAGGTAATAAAAAATGACGGTAATAACAAGGAATCAGTCATTTATCACCATCCTGCTCTTGGACTTGACTTCCATCTCTGCCTTTTTAATCCTGACAATTCAAACATTTAAACCAAAAACTGCTGATTTGATTCAAAAACCAGATGTTATATCAGACGTCTCAGTTACCATTTTAAAAAGTGTCCGTTCGTCTCTCTGCTTCTGTTGTCAGAGGGGAACAGCAGCTCTTTACTTCGTATACTCGGCCATGGAGGAGGAGATGGAGAAGAACAGTGGCCACCCTCACATCGCCCCCATCTTCTTCCCTGCAGAGCTGCACCGCCGCGAGGCTTTGGCCCTGGACCTCGAGTATTTCTACGGAGAGGACTGGGAGAGTCAGGTGAGCAGAAGGTCCCAGTGTGGAGCTTCAGACATCTCCTGCACCATCCCTCACTTTGTGCCTGAACTTCAGCGTGACACAGCTGCTGACCTTCATGGTATGTTCTCCCCCACAGATCAGCCTCTCCGCCGGCACGAAGCCTTATGTGGATCGCATCCACGAGGTGGGGGAGAAGGACCCGGTGCTGCTGGTGGCCCACTCCTACACCCGTTACATGGGCGACCTCTCAGGTGGACAGATCCTCAAGAAAGTGGCCCAGAGGGCGCTGAAGCTCCCCACGACGGGCGAGGGTCTCAACTTCTACCAGTTCGAGGGCATCTACAGTCACAAAGGCTTCAAGCAGCTTTACAGGAGCAGGATGAACGAGCTGGAGCTCGACGACGAGACCAAGCAGAGGATCGTGGACGAGTCCAACCGGGCATTTGGCTTTAACATGATGGTGAGGGGGCGGGGAGGAGCGGCTGGGGAGGTGTTGGAAGGATCCCACTGCTTTTCTAGAACCATTATACTCTGCTTCTGATTGGCTAACCCTGATAGTCTTACTGTAAATTTAACCACTCCCACTCCTCACACCTAAATCTTAACAACCAAACAAACACTGGCAACCAATCAGATGCAGAGTAGTGCAGGTCTTGCCAGAGAAGGTGGGATCCATGAACACACCACGATGACAGATGTTTATAGAAGTCATTTTAGAAGAAAACAATAATCTTTTTGTTCTGAAAACAGGTTTTCTCAGAGCTGGATGAGGTTGGAAAGACGCTCACAGAAGAAGCTCAGGATGCAGGTTTCGGTCACAGTCATGCAGAGATAATGGAGGGGGGAGACATCAACAAGTGCCCCTACTATGCAGCAAAGATGGGTAAGAGGCTATTTAAAACGTCTCAAAGAAGCACAGAAACATGAAAAATATTATTTACACCAGACATATGGAAGGTAAAAATCATTGTTTTCTCAACATGTATCACTTACAACATTATATTTATATAACGGCATCATGCTCTTCTTGTCGTCCTCTCTGCAGCTGCCAGTGGAGATTTCAGCCACACATGCCAGTTCGCCATGATGCTCCTCAGACATCCGTCCTGTCAGGTGGCTCTGGCCGCCTGGGTCGCCGTCCTCGCTGGTTTCACCGCCTGGTACCTCATGTGAGCTCAGTCTTCCAATCACCTCTGATCCAAGAGCAGAGGACGCTGTTACATCCTGCCAAACTTCATTTTACTCGTCCTGCCTGAAGGTAGCTAACATCGAAACAGGAATGATATTTTGTTTTAATAAACAAGTTAGAGTATTTATTTCTCCTCATTTTCTCTCATGTGTTCCACTCTGTGAAACATGCAGCTCTGTGACTCTGCTAAAAGAAACTGTTTGACAACGAAGAGCAAATGGAGACTTAAATAAGTCAATATTAAATATAAAAGTATGTATTAAAGTATGATCAAATACTGAATTTTGTATGTGGTGACGTGAACAAATCTCCCATTCGAAATGTAAAATGTTCTTTTTTAAAATGCACTTTGAAGGAATTTCAGTTTACTTTGTTAAGTTGATCATTTTTGGCTGCCAAGTGTGTCACAGGTCATCATTTAGACACAATATATAAAAAAACATAAGGACATCATTGTAAAAAAAAAACAAAAAACTTAATTTTTATTATTTTTGCTTCACACATGAAGTCACTGATCAACTGACCGAAGTTATCTGGTTGCTTAAAGCGAGTCACTGCCAACACTTGGCATTTAATCCAGAGGTCACAGTCACTAAGGCCTGCGAGTGTGCATCCTTACTTTTTTAATCACAAGCTTCAATTAAAGGTTATTTGTGAGTCATTCAGACAACCGACACATCTCACTCACACTTTTAATTGATAATTCTTCATAAAGAACAGATTCTTCTCAGTATAACAATATATATTATTAAACATACAGTAATATTTAGGAGAATTCACCGTTAATACCTTAAAAATCTGTACTTTTTAACCATTTATTGTAAAGTTCCAAACACCTTCAGAAAACCCCGTTTGTCCACCACCCGTCCAAAATGTGTGGAGAAATACAGAGTCTGCGGGCTGCTGTATCGCTTAAGTTTTAATATGGTCTCGTTTCCTGAGTCCCCTGTGTCCGAGATGGTCATAACATCTGACACGGGCAGGTAGATATCATGGCGTCTGCCCCAGAAGGTGAGGTGGGAAACTTTGAGCGTGGTCTGGGAAGCATCCAGGTACATCATCCCAACCACCCTCCTGAAGAAGTAACTGGCAGTGTACAGCATGACGCCGGCGAACAGCGCTGTCCCCGTCGTGTAGATGACGAGAAAGAGGGGGACGTCTCCGTGGAGGTAGAGCGCAAACACCGGGGGCAAGATGACCAGCGTGAAGGCAGTTTGGAACAGTTTGAGTCTGGACATGGCTCTCAGGAGCCTGATGTGCGGCAGCGTGTAAATCATAGTGAAGTTCTCTGTGGACAAGTCCGGGCACTTGACCATGGTGGGGGCTTTGGGTGTCCGGGGACCATCAACGATGCACTGGATGGGTGTGTGACTTGGTGAACGAGGCTGCATCCCATAAGGAATCCGGCCTGTGAGTAGACATGATCCTTGGGAACAGGACAGGATGTGGAAATTTAACCTGCGCAGAAGCACCGTCCTGATCTAGAGAAAAAAACATTAATTTAACACTTTATTAAAGCAAAATTAATCTGCAGATTAATTGATTAGTTGATGACAGAAAATGAATCCATATCCCATTATCCCTTCATTTTGTAAATTTACTCAAAAGAAATGCCAAACATGTCTGACTACAGGATCTCCAATATAAACACATACTTTTTGTTTTGGTCTAATATGATTATGAATTAATTTGTTGTAAAGACAAAACAAGCAAAGAGAAAAACATCACCTTGAGGTCTGTGAAATTGTGTTTGGCAATGTCAACTTTACTTTGACATTACTGACCAAATGATTATGCAAGAAAATAATCAGCAAATTGATAACAAACAATCAAGTTGCACCCTTACATGTAAACACAACAATGCAATAAAGCACCATCAATATAATCCCCACTAGCTAAAAGCTGAAAATCCTAGAGCAGCTTTAGCAGTAAATAAGAGCAATTGTTTATGATTGCATTACATTATATGTACATCTATATAAGATAAATAGATATCTCTGACGCAGATGAATCATTTAACCTTCTTTAATTAGTTTCAGGCTTCAAGGAGAAAATCCTCTTTTCAGCAGGATGTTTAGTGACATTGAACTTTTGAGCAATAAAGATCATCCACTTGTTTTTTTTTTATTCTCTCCTAAAATTAAACATATAAAACCACTGTGTACGTATAAAGAAATAAATTTTTAAAAAGAGAGATATCTGGGCTGTCATACATTCCAGGTATAGCAGCATGTAGCTTACATGGCTAATAGTTCAACTTTCACAATATTTGAAAGTTGTATAACAGTATGAGAGTAAATAAAGTTTACCATGATCGGCGACAGGCTGGACGGACAAAAGAAAGCATAAAAACACGTTTCTATTTAGTTTAAATGGGAGAAATAATAAGAAGACACTCTCAAGAGCTTAAATTAGCTAACATCCGGTATGAACTATGACCCGGAAGTACTCAACAACGATTTATTTCTATTTACTTTTTAAGTAGTCTGCCCCCTTGTGGGAGAGTTTTAAATTGTCAGTTAGATTAGAGAGATTTGAGTCCCTATTATTAAAATCTCTTCTGAACAAACACCTATAGATTTTAATTTTAAATTATTTTGGCTTGCGGAAACAAAGCGGAACCTTTGGCGGAGCAGAAAAGTCACATCCGCCTCAGAGAGTAACTGTCAACGGTGTTCCTCCCGTTCATCCCGTTAACCGACTGTCGCGTCAGTTTCTCCCGTTAGCCGACTGTCAGGTCAAACCAGTTCCTGGTTTTCACCCGGTTATATAAACTGGACATCTCAGTTTCGTAACAAGTGTTTTTTCGCAAGCTTGAGCATGACTTTTTATGAATTACGGCGCTTAAGGAACGTAAACTTAGCAAGACTGGTTGCTAACGTTAGCTAATGTTTAACTGACAGGCGGCGCATTTGCTACCAGGTGGTGCTACTTTATTTTTATAATCATTCAGAAGGACAGAAAGGGGTCAAAAATGCTGCAGCTTGGAGATGAAGCCACCCTGTACTCGGTCGTCTTCGTGATCCTCCTCCTGGGGACCCGGAGCCCGGTGTGGACAACCGTCCTCACCGCCTCCCTCTACCTCTTCATGGCCATCTTCCGGTTCCCCCAGGTACCGACGAGCCGGACCCAGCAGGTGCTGCACCCCGCCAAGGGCTCCGGCTCCAGCCGGGTGTCAGCGGTCGCACACCGGGGAGGTGGACACGACGCACCGGAGAACACACTAGCAGCCATCCGGGAGGTGAGAGCGCTTATCTCGGGATGTTTTTTCTTAATTACAGCCTCCAACAAAGTGTGTCAACAAAGGGTGGATGCTGAATGGCATATCTGACCAAATTTACTAATATTTTCATAGCTATTAGTTTTAAACATGGGAGGAAGTTCATTATGCAACAACATCATTGTTATGATGAAGCTGCACATTATTTACACTGCAGTCCATGAAACAGCTTCATCCAAAAAATGCAAAATGTGGCTGGACTGTCAAAATGTGAGAAACTTTTACACAGTTTAGCCTCTCTGGCTATATTTTCTGCTTTTTTTAAAATAAAGTAGACACTGATAGTGATAACTGAGAGTTAAAACTAATTGCTGACAATATTCTTATATCATCCATCACTTTACCACTATACTGACTTGTACTTATTTAATTCAACCGGCATTTTGTTGCATTTAGCTACTGTTATATTCTGTTCTAAGTCAGTTAGCTGTTAGTCCTTTGCATCTCATTGCA
>JAPZDV010000020.1:14780109-14791366 GCA_029814665.1 Acanthurus lineatus | reverse complement strand
TTATCAACTTAAACAAAAAACAGGAAGTGGAAAGAAAAAAAATGTTTTAAACTGGAACTAAATAAAAACAACATCAATTAAAGAAAGGATTCAAACTAATCTAAGTTAATTAAAACAAGTTAAAACAAAGTTATTTTAGTTTTAGTTTTGTGGCAGGAAGGAGTCGGGTTCGTTCACTTTGGTTCTGCAACATCAGGTTGCACAAAGAAATGGAAGTAATAAACTCTTTTTATGTATTAAACATTTGAATAAGACACATTTAGTTTCCTCTGGCTGTAATCGATGCTGCAGATTAATAATCTGTATCTCCTCACCTCGTCTTTGCTCCAGATGTGGAGGAGGAACGTGATCTTCCTCCTGGTTCGTGCTCCGGATCTTTTCTCTGTGCAACATCTTCTGAGGACTCGATCTTCTGAACTGCTGCATTTTCTGGAGAACTTTGTCTTTTGCACTCAGACTTCTCTCAGCCTTTGGACTTGGACCTGAACCTGGACCTGAACCTGGACCTGCTGCTGCTGCTGCAGGACCACCTGATGACCCAGGATCTCCTGCATCACGTCCAGTCCCTCCGGAGCTTGAACCTCCACCAGCAGGTTGAGTCCAAACACACTTCAGCCCGTCAGTTTTGTCGTTCCTCCGCCTCTTGTCTCCATCACTCGGCTGACTCGACGGCTGGTGCTCGGCTCTCCTCGGCTGTCTGGACTCACCTGGTTTCTTGCGGACTCGTTTCAGCAGCTTCGAGCAAAGATCCACAAAATCCTGGTCCGAGTCATCCATGGCGGTGCGTTTGTCTCATGTTAAAAGCCCATTTTCCTACAAACTCTGTGACCCATGAAGAGGGCTGTGATGCTGCTCGGAGTCAGGAAATAAAACGGAAGTGTTGGAGTCACAGAGTCTGATGGGTCACAGATTTTGGTGTAACACCATCATATCTCCAGCTGAAGTGATCGACCTGCAAAAGGAGCTCATTTAGGTCTCAATATTTGGTGCGTTCAGGGACCAACAAAGGTCCCTTAAGACCAAACAGGCAAATACATACACTAACGTCAACTTCATATTGGCAAGATCAAAGGCTTTTTAACAGCAAAATTCATTTAAAAACAGTTGTTATCCTTCAGTGCAAACAAATATTCACAAATCTTTGCTCTGTTAGATGGTTTCTTAACAAATAATGTTTAAAAGCTAATGTTTACAGCAAAGAAATGTCAGTTAAATAGCCAACGTTAGCCGGACATGCTAACAGTTTATCCTCACCCCGGTTTGAAGAAATCGGTGTCCAGATTCAACTTTTCGTGTTGTGACTCTTCATTTAAACGTCTCCAACATCGGCGATTATCATCTTTGTTTTTTTAAATATTCTTTATGCTAAATGGTCTTTAAAAAAACAAGGCGAGAAAGCCGCAGGATCTGTTTTCATTTCAAAATTACTCACAACCAACCGAGTCCCAGCTGGCTTCCGGTCACGTGACGGCGAACGGACCAATCAGCGCCGGCTACGTAACGTGAGTGCAACGCCTCGCTGATTAACGCGCTAAACTTCAGCATTTGCATTGATCACATTTGCCTTTTTATAACACCAGCTTCATGTCGTTACATATCGATATTATTTTAACTACAAACTTTATTTTTTAGAGACTGATATTAAATTACAAACACTTAGATTTATTGCAGAACTCTAAAATAACAAAATAAAGTATCTTTAAATAGTAAAAACTGAATTTAGAGATGTTTATGACCCAGACACCTGCCACTAAAGTCTCCATTTATTTACAATAGTTCATATTTTTCCTGATGTAAAGCCATGTTTTAACCCTGGACCCGTTTTGATAAATAATTACAATATTTTATTTTTAGGATTTAAATAGTTATTTAAATATTATAAAGCTGGCAAGCGATCACATCCTTGGTATTACAATAGTGTGTTTACCTTTCTGAGAGCAGGACGTCCCATCATCAGCAGACATGTAGGAACTGAGAGTACAGATATGACAGATCTGTGGTGTTTTAAATATGCCAGCGCCTCTACAGGAATAAATCAGTGCTTTTACTAATAACTGACCATGTAGAAATATGTGTTTGTGTCTGTTATGTGCAAAGAACCTGCAGTCTGCAAGGATTTTCCTCTTATTGTGATTGATACAAAACCTCAGATCTAAATCCTCTTTCACTTTTTAACATTTGTGTCTGAATATGAGACGAGATTTAAGCCAAATCATTAAAAAAAACATGAGATTTATAAATAAGTATAGCACTTTTGACATAAATTTGGTTTTAACTGCAGCAAAACTTAAATTCTCTCAATATTTCGACTGAACTTTGATCAATCACTTTTTATTACCGAGTCCAGTAGCCTTCGATTTATTTGCCCAGAATAATGAGAACATTCACAGACACTTTAGTCACTGTTGTTATTGTGAATTTAAGCATAAGTATATTTTTTCCTCATTATTTTCAATTTCATTTAAATGATTAGGATGCTTTAATTTCCTGTTGCCGCTGGAGTCATTTGATGTTAAATTTAACAGAATTTTCTCACTTTAGATACAAATCTTTGCTTTAGCAGAGCTGACTTGTCTTTTGTTAAATGTGTGTGGTCTCTCTCTCTCTCTATATATATAAATATAAATATTACAAATATATATATTTCAAAAATCACCCAATTTTTCACTTTTCAAAAACTGTGTTGTAAAGTTGCATGGTGATCTTAAACTGCTTTCATTTCAAATTAATCCTGTATGATGACGGTTAAGAGCAGAAACAGAAAATTTAACCAGAACCATGAAGGTGTAGGGAACCTTTTTGTTGATCAACATCACATTTTTTCCCGTCCAGCGTGTCCTGATGACCTTCTGACCTTCTGACCTTCTGACGAAACACATCAGAGCTGAATCAAATGAACAACAAACCAACGTGAGTGACGCCTCGTCATTCAGTCAGCCGACGACCGGAGTTCTTCTGTTGCACACAGTTTATTTAACAATATGGTATATAAGTAAGAAATGAGTCTTTTACCAGTTTATACAGTGATTTCATTCTCTCTTCCTTATATTTATAGTATTTTGCTTAATAACTCGATTTACAATAGGAGAAAAAGTAAATCCCCCCCAGTTCAAGTTTTTGAGAGACAGGAATGAGGGTTGACAACATTTAAGTTTTCCTCAGCGTGGATCTCGAACGCACCCCCGCATCTGTAGAAAGCACACAGGCTTTAGTGTAAAATTTAAGACGATGGGGGGCGCCGGACGTCCGAGACGTGTCCTACGAACAACCGGTGATCATTCCACCTCAGCTTAGGGGGCTGGTTCTCTTTCTCACACTCTCTTTACACTTTACAACATTTGTATGACAAAAAAAAAAAAAAAAAAAAAAGTATGACAAATTATTTTTTTAATGTCAAAGCAACAATTTTCTACACCTGCAAGACAGAGATTTCCAAATTCCAGCTCACTGAGATGTGGTTTGCAGTCCTTGTTGTTGTTGTGGTGTGTGTGTGAGTGTGTGTGTGTGTTTGTGTGTGTGAAACCAGACGAACTGTAGTTTTTTTTTTTTAATAAATGGCGGTGAGGGTTTGTGTGTGTCAGTGTCTTCATGTGCGCCTGCATACATGTCTGTGTATACACAACTTGCCGCAGTCCGTTTTCCTATTTTTTTTTAATACAACTGAGTGCTCTTCATACACACAAAGAGGAGGGGAACGGTCCCTGAACGCATCGTCTTGGAGTAATGGTACAACACTAGATTACAACTGCCAGGAATAAACAGCTTGAGAAGAGAACGAAAAAAAACCTGGCCCGATTCCCAGACAAATTATTATACAGTTTCAACCAAAAAAAAAGAAAAGACAAAAAAAAAAGCTTTTAGTTTCTTTTTCCAAAAAGGTACAAAATAAAAGATATGAATAATATAATGCAATTGTACATTTTCTTTTTTTAAAAAACAAAAAAAAGAAATGAGAAAGGCATGAAAACCATACCTAAAGAAAAACAAAAACAAACAAAAACAACAAAAAAATAAATTGAGTATTGAACACATTTGGTCTCAACCAAAAAATATATTCTTTGTGATTTAAATTTCATTTTTAAGAAGCAACTTGCAAATCCCTCAACGTCTTAAGAAAGAAACACCTTTCGCAGGTTTAGGAAACAATTACGTTCCCTAAAAGGTGTCGACTCTTTTTTTTATTTTTTCTCTCTTTTTTGTTTTAAACTCAACCAAATTTTTCTTTTTTCCTTTTTCTTTTTTTTTTTACAACAGTTGAAACTTTTTACATGTCAGTACAAAAAAAAAACCGTTCTCAACCTTAGAAAGAACAAACAAAGCCCTCTAACGGCATAAAGAGTCAGAGGGGGGAACCGAGGAGGTGGAGGTGGAGGAGGAGGTGGAGGAGGTGGAGGATGGGTCCCTGGGAGCAACACAAAGTTCTTGAGTTCCCAGCAGAAATGCTACAATCCCTCCACAAACTTCTCCAGCGTGTCCCCCGTAGCATCTCCCACCATCCCCAAGTCACTGTTCAGCCCCCCTCTGTTGGGCGTGTTGAGCTGCGGTAGCATGGCGCTCTGCTCCGGCGTCCCCATGTGTCCCTGCTCCATGGACCCTGACAGTGGGCCCGCCAGTCCCGGATGAGGGGAGCCCGAGTGTGGGGGGTGTGGGTGCTGCGGCGAGGGTTGGGGCTGGTTTTGGACCTGCGGTGACGGGCTGGAATGTGGGCGCTGCTGCTGCTGAGGCGGCTGTTGCGAGGGCGGACATGGCGACTGGACCGGCGCGGGGGAACGGACCTGGTTGTTGAGGGCGTTGGCTAGCGTGGGCTGGCCTGGGAGGTGGCCTCCACCCTGGGGCTGGCCGGCCAGCAGGTGGGTCTGGGGGCTCATGGGGCTAGGCTGGGCTGGGGAGCCCATCTGCTGCTTTAGGACGGCCTGCTGCTGCTGGGGGAGCTGCTGCTGCTGCTGCTGTTGTTGCTGCTGCTGGAGCATTCGCTGATGCAGTAAGTTCTGGGTGGAGTCCATCCCCATGCCGGGCTGGGCCATCTGAGCCATGGGGGGGAGCTGGCCCATCGGCCCCCCTGCTGCTCCTGCGCCTGCCTGCATGGCTATCTGCTGCTGCTGTTGCTGCATGCGGAGCTGGGAGAAGGTGGCCGCCGTCCCCTGCGCCTGGGCGGGGAACTGGCCGGGGTGACCCTGCGGCATGACGCCCTGCTGCTGCTGCGCCTGCTGCTGCTGCTGCGCCTGCTGCTGCGCCTGCTGCTGCCTCAACAGCTGCTGCCGGAAGAGAGACAGCTCCTGGATCTGCGGGTTGGTGTTGTGTGCTGCGTTCATTAGCTGCCTTTGAGCCCCTAACGTGGCCATGCCCTGCGCCGGGGGCTGCTGTGGCTGCTGAGGGGGCATCCCCGGCCTCTGCACCGTCCCTCCTGGCATGGCCATGGCCTGCATCGTGGGCATGCCGGGCTGCTGCTGCTGCTGGCCCGCTTGCTGCTGCTGCTGCGGCTGGTTTGCGTGGTACTTTGCTGTTCGCTGTTTGATGAAAGCAGCCATCAGCTGGGGGTTGGATTTGAGGATGTTGAGGACCTGCTGCTGCTGCTGGGGCGAGCTGGGAGACTTGAGGGTGCGGAGGAGGTCCTGCAGGGCGTTTGGTGCGATAGCTCCTGGTCTCTGGGGGGTCTGCGGCCGGGCGCCGGGCTGCTGTGGGATCAGCATCCTCTGGCCCTGCTGAGGTTGCTGCCCCGGGGGCATCATGGCTCTCTGCATCACCTGCTGAGGGGTCTGACCTGGGACGAGCCCGGGTTGCTGAGTCTGAGCTGCCTGCATGGGCCCCGCGGCCCCAGGCCACTGTCCCGGGGCCATGCCTTGTTGCATGACCTGCGGCCCCCGGGGCCCCGGCACCATCTGCATGGGTGGCTGCATTGGTCCGGCCATGCGCTGCTGCGGCTGCTGCGGGTTCATGGACAAGCCGTTCATGTTGAACCTGTAGTTCTGCTGGGCCTGCGCCATGAGCTCGATGTGCCGCGCCATCTTGACTGCAGCAGGGGGGGGCTGCTGCGGGAGCTGTTGAGGTTGCTGGGGCAGCTGGGGGAGAGGGGACTGCTGCTGGTGTAGCGGGGAGGCCTGGGGTCCAGGCTTGCCCTGAGACACCGGCGCTTGAGGCTGACCGTTGCGGGGTGTGTTGGGGAAAGACGGGGACATGACACCTGCTGAGTTGGGGGTCGGAGGCTGGTTGGAGAGCGGCTGCTGGGGCGTCTGGGGAGTGTTGGGCTGGGCATGTGAAGTGGGAGTACTGGGGGCAGCTGAGGCCGGGGGGGACGGTAGCGGCATGGTTCTGCCTTGCATGGTGGCCATTCTTCTCCTCATCAGCTGGGCCTGCTGGAGGCGGTGCTGCAGCTGCTGCTGGCGGAGCTTGTGCTTGATGTTCAGGCAGAACGGGACCGGACACTTGTTCTCCTGACAGTGTTTTGCGTGGTAACAGCACAGAGCGATGAGCTGCTTGCACACCGGGCAGCCGCCGTTGGTTTTGCGCTTGCAGCCCTTGGTGTGCTGCACCACCCGCTTCATCTTCTGGCAGGACGGCAGAGAGCAGTTGGCGTTGCGACACTGACAGGCGTGGACCAGGGACTGGATGCAGCGCTGGATGCTCAGGCGCCGGCTCTCCTGCGGGCTCTTGGAGGCCTCGCCGCTCTGGCTGTTGCTGTCGTCGTCCAGGCCGAGGCCCCACTTCACCATCTGATGCTCGTGTCCCTTTATGTTGTAGCAACTTATGCACAGATCGAAGTCCTGCAGCAGAGGGAAGACAGGGAAGCGGTTTTTTAAACATGTCTGACCAAAACATGATAAACAAATCTCTGTTCTTGTTGATTATAGACTCTAAAAACTTGATGAAGTTTATAAATAACATTCCTGATTAATCAATTTTTTGTGTTATTTAACTTTTTCAGACACAGGACGCCGACAAAAGAGTTGTTTTTCAGTATAAAAACAAATTCCAGCACACAGAGAGCAGATAGTCGCTCACCTCGCACACGGTGCAGTGCCAGCGCGTCTCCACGTGGTGTTTGCACTCGTTGCAGGTGTAGACGAAGCGGTCCTGTCCCTGGTTGTGCAGCTCCACCAGCATGCACATGGTGCTCCACTTGCACCTCCTGAGGGAGCTGAACTCCCAGTGTTTGTCCCGGGCCAGAGTCAGAAAGGCATCGCGGCCGTCCATCAGGTCGCAGGACAGCAAAGGGTCGGGGTCGACGATGGGCGGCAGGGTGTTGGCCATGGGACCCGAGTGGAGGTGGATCACAAAGAAAACCTTCGGCAGACAGAAACAAACACAGAAATCAGAATTTAAGAAGCAGAAGTGAAGCGTCTGCTCTGAATTCACCATCGATAACTGAAATATTCAGAAAATGCTTTTTAATCTACAAATAAGCCTTTAATATTTATTAAAAAGCAGCTAAAGACTGAGCATGTCGGACCTCTTTGTGCTTCTCCATGGTGGCGTAAAGCTTCTGGGACAGATCATTGGCTACATTCGGCATCCCAGGCTTCTTCTTATTGGCTCGGCTCACACTGCTTTTGTTTTTATTGGTCTTCTTGTTGTTCTTCTTCTTAGCGTTTTTGCTGTCACCTGGTGTACCCTGAGGGAGACACACAAGGAAAACAGCATTTTAAATATCACATTCTCACTATTTTCATAACATGCAGCTTTAAAAGGAGAGAAACATGGGAGATATTCACTCGACGGAAGTCCGAAAATGTAAAATGGCCGTTAAAAAGAGTGACGTTATAAATCTGCATCTATTCTCCCACCACATCATCATATTTCAATGCAATATCGGCACCTCAGGAGTTTCAGAAGCAGCCGTGTTCTCCTCTTTCTTCCTCTCCTCCTCCTCCTGCTCCAGCTCCTTGATGCTCTCCTCCAGCACATTCGGCCAGAAGTCGCCTTCGAAGTACGGCAGCTCGTTAGCGCTGGTCAGACGGTCCTCCGTCGCCTGCTTGAAGATGTCCTGAGAGAAAGACAAAGACAGATGATTAGAAGCTGTTAGAGACATGTTTGACTTGTTTTCAGTCGTTCAACAGCTGACGTGAGTTTTGCATCACATGTAAAACCGTCTTTTGTTTTTACATTTTCACAGATTCTGACGAAAGCCTCTTTCTCACCTTGTAGTCGTGCAAAATCCTCTCTGCAAAGGCCTTGTCCAGCATCTTCCTGTACCACTCCTGTAGTCTCTTGGGCTTTGGGATCTTCTGGTCTGGAGGATGGCAGTGGAAGATGTAGTCGTCTCCTTCGCTGGGCGGACAGGCCCAGATGTGTCCCTGGGCATACCTGCAGACAGACAGACCCGACATGAGACCACAGCGATCACAAAGTCCACTCCAGAGACTCTTTCATGTTTTTTTGTGTGTGTTTCAAGATTTAAAGTGGGAAAAGAAAAACAGAATAAGACTCACCCAAGTTTCTTGACATATTCTAAGTAGCCGATGAGGATCTCGTGGTAGACCGCCGTTCGTAGAATCCGAGGTCTGAAGAAGTGAATACTGTCAAGGTATGATATGTAGACCCGTCTGCAGAGGGGGGAGAGGGGGAACATGGTTGAGTTCAGCCGTTAAAGCATCAAAAAGAGCAAGTTCTGCATTACAATGTGATGTAACTGGAGCCGATTACTGATCCCAGGACGAGTGATGGCTAACAGAGATCTTTTTAAAGCCTGTTTGGACTATTTACTGCTAGTGATACTCATTTTGGACCTATTGAAGTGTTCATTAAAAGGTTGTTTCTTTACATGAGTATCATCTTTAGTTATTTGTTGTAAATTGCTGAGAAAATAAACCTTAATGTGCAGCTGCATGTAGCACATTAATCCACTCCGTCTCTTTCTCTCACAAATGAACTGAAGCTGTCTGCGACTCTCCTTCATCCACACTTCAAATCAAAAGATAATCATGCACGAAGCAAACGGTCTCACGAGATTTAACTGAAAACCGAACAATCACAGATGTTTCTGATGGAAATCAGCCGATAACGATCGATCTCTGACCGATCAGAGCTAGCATAACATGATGGGATGCACATACCTAGTGTTGGGGAATGGGCACTCGGAGCCGTACTCCTGCACGTGCATGCCAAAGAAGCACACATCCACGCCGTCAATCTCCTCAAAGGCGAAAAGTGCTTTGGTTCTGTAGGGAAACGTCTCAGGCATCTCACCCGTGTCCACAAACCTGTTACCAAGACAAACAAACACACGCGTGACGAGCTGGAACATTATGACGTATTTGGTTATTGGGTTATTGCCTGCTGACACACTGGTGTGTGAGTGTGTGTGTGTGTGTGTGTGTGTGACATGATGCTGAACATAAAACTCACAACATAAAAGGTCTGGATCACTTATGCAAGTTTCTTTTACTTTATTTGGAAAGGTTAGAAAGGTTCATTACCGTAAAAACTTAAATTCTTAGAAAAACAAAGTGCACGTCTCCTTAAATGTGTTATACAATAGATTTAAGGGTTATGATAACTGTTTTAAAACCTTTTTTTTTGTTTTATTGCGACTATAAAAGGCTTCTTGTGGACCGGAGTCATGAGCCGGCCGAGCGGTCGCCTTGCGTGATGCAGCTTTCTGCAGCACTCGACAGCATAATGGGACAATTCAAGTCAGGTAGCCTTGAGTCAATAAAAAGGCTTAATCAGTCAACCTGAAGATAAAAGGTTCTTGGATGCCGGCCCCCTCCCTGCGTGGATGGACGAGCATTACACACACTCTGATACAGCGTGGTAAACAGTGAACGGCGGTCTGAGGCACTCGGGGAGGGCGTGTGCTTCGTCTCGTCAAACATACAGGTTCAACAATCAGTCTGAGTGGGTATAAAAAGCTTTATGGAGGGCATTCAGCTCCGCACGGCGGGGGCAATAAAAAAAAATAAGCTCAGGACAAACACGAGCTGTGCCAGAGCGTCTACAATTCAGACAGGTCACACACACACATACACACACACACACACACACGCTAACTGTCTGCATGCACGCATCATGGCCGCCTCGTCTCCACGGTTGAGTCCACGGCTGCTCACGTGTTTGACATTTTTAGCCGATAATAAACGATCAAACATCGTTTTCTGGAAACTTCTGGATCAAAATCCAACCTGAAACGTTACCCCCCCCGTCCTTCCCGTCCTTCCCGGTCACTGATGATGCTCTCACCTGGTTTTCATGCCCGGTTTAACTTCCACTGTTTTGTCGGAGCTGGCCACCACTCGTACGAACACCTCTCCGGCCTCCGGGTGGTTCTGCCTCTTCAAGTATTTATTCACACGGTCCTCTATGTACATTCCTAACCGCGTCGACTGCAGTCCTGCGAACAAACACAGAGGTGGGTGGGATTTAAAACGATGGGAATTCTTTAAACTTTCAAACATTCACCTGAAGTGCCCTTTAATTTAAGCAAACAAACAAACAGATAAAAAAAACAACTCGAGCTCATTTGTGAGACCATGAGAGCTCAAATTAGTTTGGATCATAATCCACAAAGGTCACAGATTCTCAAGAGCCAAAACACCGGAGAAGAATACCGGTGAAACCACAAGGCCAACATCAAAAAACACGAGGCCGCCACCGCTAACGAGCTAAGCTAACGAGACACACACATGCAGGCCACGTGCAGGTGGAGGTGCTTTATTTGGAGGCAAAAAGGGCAACTGAGCTCTTGAAATCTGCATCAAAAAAAAAAACAAGTAAAGCTGCTTAAAAGACCTGACATTTAAAATCCAAATGCAAAGAATTAAACTAACGTTTTGCAGAGAACTTGTTTTCCTTCCGTGTTTTTCCGCTCTTCTTCAAACAGTTGTCACAAATGAATCTGGAAAGAAAAAAGAA
Organism: Acanthurus lineatus; assembly: GCA_029814665.1. Classification (NCBI taxonomy): domain Eukaryota; kingdom Metazoa; phylum Chordata; class Actinopteri; order Acanthuriformes; family Acanthuridae; genus Acanthurus; species Acanthurus lineatus. Next base: position 14,780,518 of record JAPZDV010000020.1, on the reverse strand, counting down.
AGAAAGAAAGAAAGAAAGAAGTTAGACTTGCTGTTAAATTTAACATGAAAACAATAAGAAATCAATTCTGAAAACTCACCCAGACGGCCAAATGACCTCGTAGTGTAAAACGCATATCTGGTGCATCTTCCGTCCGCAGTCTTTACATTCAACAAACCTGAGAAAAGAGAAAAGAAAAAAAAAAGCACACATTAAATAAAACTCTGATATTTTAAAATCAGTCAAACTGTTTCCAGACTTTTGCAGGTCACATAAATGTCGACTAAACTGACTGTTTGTCTGCAAAGTTAAAAAAAAGCAGGATTCTAGCAGGACTTTTTAAACTAAACGTGCTGCGACGTGGACGAACGTTTTCCCAGAAGAACACGGTTTGTATGAATGTTGATGATCTTAACTGCTTAGACAGCAA
>JAPZDV010000020.1:14735135-14760755 GCA_029814665.1 Acanthurus lineatus | reverse complement strand
ATTTGCTTTTTTTTTTTTTTTTTTTTTTTTTTTTTTTGTTTAATAACTTCTGAATCGCTGATGCAGTCAGCAAGCTTTCAAATGTCATGTAAACTGTTACTCCACAACTTCTTGGTAGTATCACATGTTCAAAACTCAAATATTGTATGATACTTGTGCTGACTTTTAAAACATGTTAACAATATGTAAGGGCAATTAAATTTCCTTATGTCTTTCAGGGTTACATTTTTGCACACGCCAGTGTTTTTTAATTTTTTTAAACATACATACCAAGCAGATTAATGTTTGATGTTTTATTATATATACACCATGGTGACAGCAGAGGGTTCTACAACATGCAATTGTTGTATTGTTGCATGAGTTGCTGAAAATATTAATCAGCATTTTTATAATATATCAGTATACAGTCAATGAGCATAAAATAATGGCGCGTCACAGTGTTGCCAAATTGGGCGTTTTCTTTGCCAAACTCTTTGGGCTTATTGTGTGCGTTATGGATGCAGAGTTACTGTATATCTTAAAAAGTTGTACTTCGCCCGGAAAAATTTCACGATATACGGCAACACTGGTAAACGAGGTTTATTATCGCAAGAGTGCCGTTTACTTCCACTAGAGTGTTCAGGTATAACAGTGTTTACAAAATCACATCCAGTGATCTTCACAGAAACAACGAGAGCAAAACAGAATCACCGATCTGAACAACTAATCTGTCATTACGTAGCGTTTCCTTCTCTACAGAGCCTCTTTGTACGATACAGACACATTATGATTCTGTTTTTCGACAGCTACCCTCCGTGTGTATGTGAGTCTAACTGGACAGAAGATCTACTACAGGTGGTCTATAAGAGGTTACTGAACCTGTCAAAATGATTTTTGGATCACATGACATGCATGCTCTTATTGACATTGTTTTGTGACATGGTCTTTTCTCTCTGGGTTTAAGGACATAGTTAACAGTGTGATTTACGCACTAATAATCACCAACCGATTACGTCTTGGTTTGACAGCAGCCTGTTCCTACAGTGGCTCTGATTGGCTACATCCTGACCTGACAGGCATTCAAAGCTTCCTCTTAATGCTAATTTTTGCTTAGCACTGACGCTAACAAACAGTTTCTACTGACAAGGGCAGGGGTCGGCAACCTTAGACACTCAAAGAGCCATTTTGATCCGTTTCCCACAGAAAAGAAAACTCAGCGAGCCGCAAAACCCTTTTGACATCTAAAATGAAGATAATACTGCATATATATTCTTTTTAACCTTTATTCTATGTATAAAAAACTATAGTGTGTTGCATTCATGAATTCAACGAACTTGTACAGAGAAAACGCATTTTTTTTCTGCATGCAACAAAAACATTTTGAACTCCGAAAAAAAGACGCTGGCGATTAAGTACGCCATGGCTGAGTCGATGTCTTTAATTTGCTGTCTGATAAACGTTTTGTTTTCTTCCGAAATTTTTCTTTTCTTGTTATTATTCAAAAGCTCAGTGAATTGCGTGCTGGCGAATGTCGTACATGTCGCAGTTATAACGCATATTTTGAGCGACAAAAAGAGAAAAAAGAAAATCGAAACAGAAAATAATGATGTTTTATTTTAATGTTACAAGAGCACCATAATCTTCAAATTTAGAGTTAAATTTATAAAATAAACGAAATAAAATTAAATAAATTTAAATTAAATACTCATTACTAATTTGTGTCTCTGAACACGTGTCTAATAACATTTGTGTTGGTGTGTATATACAGTATATGTATATATATATTTATGGTAATGTTCGTATACCTAACGAGCACCTACCATGTTTGGCACACTGGTGACAGCGGCCCCTTTCAGCTCGTTCGGGAAGGGTGGGAGGCTGTTGGCGAGGGCAGCCTTGTTCTGGAGCTGCTGCTGAGGGTTGAGCTGCTGGCTGGGCCCCGTGGCTCCCTGACCGTAGGTCTGAGCCCCGAACGGACCCCCATTACTGCCCAGGCCCATCTGAAATGACAGACAGATGACATAAAAGTTTACATAATGTTAAAGCGTTACAGTCCACTTTAAATCACTGTGGAGTCCGCTGAGATGAATGTGAAAACAGCAGCTGACTCGGCACTGTGACAATGTGGTCTTGACTGCTGGTCTATAATAAAATAACAAGTAGGAAGATGGTGGGAATTTCTATATAACATTATCATAATTGAAAGTTGAGTTTCTGTGGCAGTAAAGTCAGATAACGCCATTCTGACCTCACTCCCTTGACCCCGAATCTTTCTAGTTTGGAGAGAAAAATTTCCATCTATGTAAAAACGAACATTTCTTTCAAGTTATTACGAAACTGAAAAGGGGGCATTTGTTTGAGCCCATGTCTTTACTGCTTTTTCAAATGAATGATTCATCATCAAAAGAACCAACCGGAGAAACGTGTGTAAAGTTACAATAAAGTCATTTCCTGTCCATAAATGTACTGTAGTTTTACCATCAGCCCAAACTCTATCAGGATAAGAAACAGTGTGACTGCTGTAGCTTAAATAAATAAGTGTGTCAGTCATGTTAGCTGGTTAAGTGTGCGATGTAAGCACACAGAGAGCTAAAATTAGCTAAATAATCGCTGAACTAGCTAGCAAACAACACTAGTCACGCTGCTATCAGTTAACATTTATTGACAACAGTCACGCCACGGAGATAAGACCGGAGACTTTCCAGGAAGTGTTTTCCACAACACTCAGCCCGAAAAAAAGCAAAAGAAACAGAATATATTTATTTCTGTTTTTTACCCAGTTCACTTCTTTCAGAGAGGAAGTAGAGCTGAAATTACTGCGGATTTCAAGTCATAAACGCTCTGCAACAAGGCTGATTCATTCATTGATTTAAACAGTCAAAACCCAATATTTGTATATTTGAACCAACATGATCCCAGTCTGGCAACATCATCTTTTTAGGGATGCTGGAAAAAATCTGCATCCCTAAAAAAAACAGGCTGAAATCAGTCATCTGGGGTCCATCAGCTAAACCTTTCTGATAACAAGAGTCAGCCCTGTTCCTCAATAGCAGATAGACTACATTTTTTTTTTAGAAAAATGGATCTCAGGATGAATAAGAATTTACTTGGTGGTTGTTAGTAAACCACATTTTATAAAACACAAATATGGCAGCTGAGGTTCCACCTTTATTTCAATGCCAACTTGTCACTACATGAGCCTCTCTGCCAAGGCCATGTTCTCACACCAGGACAGCTCAGCATGACACCCACTGTTGGCAGGAAGGACTTCCCCATGACCACAGTAGCATTTCCAAACTCCTCTCCTTCCCTTTCATTCTCTTTTTTTAAAGATAATTTGGGTGCATAAATGAACTTTTCTGCACACAGAAAGCGATATGTGCCAACAGAGTTATTGGAGTTACCTGTGGAAGAGGAGCTAAGTTTTGTGTTTTTGAAACTTCTGGCATTAAAAAGTGTTTTTATCTTTAAACCGTCTGCAGCAGCAGGCAGCAGAGGTACTAAGCAGCACTAAGTAGTCTCCTTTAATTGACTTCTTAACTTAGTTGGATGGGAAATGTACCTGATGCATGAACCTAACAGAAGGAGGAGGGTAAAAGAAAAGAGCCTGGAAGGAACCAAGTGAAAGAATGAAGTCTGTTAGAGTTCAGCGCTGCTTTGAAAACCAACACAGAGAGACACACACACACCCTCGGTACTGGCTGTATTGTAGTAACTGACTGTTTGAGGAGACTAAACACAAGTGATCCTGTGGTCAAACTCATGCGAGTAACGCAAATAAACACAAAAGTAATCCTGCGAACAAGCTCACACTACTAACCTGAGCCACAAATTCTTTTTTTTTAAGGCTGATTACAATTTGATCGACTGCCTTTTTAGTTAAAAACATTCAAAACACTAATTAACAAACTAAATCATTTAAAAAGCATCCGTCATTCTTCTGTCTATCTGTTTAAAGTCGAGGCAAAGTGCTCTTATGTTATTAATGTGTCGTCTCCAGAGGAGCCTCTCTTTCGGCCTCCCGGCTTTGATTAAGCAGCTGCCGTCCAAGTTGCTGATGGGGAGCAGAGTTTGTAAAACAAACCGAGCACCGAGGTCTTTTCTTCCCTACATAGTGCTGGTCAGACAGTCCTGTTTGTTCCTACTGATCACTCTTCCATTTACGTCTCTGTGTAATGAAGCATTCACAATGAACTTCAGAGGTAATTGTTCAGTCATTTAACCAAAAACCTGCAACTGCTTGTTTAAGAAGAACACACAAGATACTGTGGATGAGTTTCACCTTTTTCCTTCCTCATCCTCACATTACAAGCCAATATTTACAAAATTATCCAAAAAAGAAAATCATGGTTTCTGTAACCTAAGAGCTATGCATCAAGATTCTCATGTGAATCAATTTTGCGCCCATTTCTGCGATAAGAAGTTTCTCACACTGTGAAAAATGAGTTTACCCACATTTATCAACCCTCAACTTCAAATACTATAAAGTGCGATTCACCGCAGGGGACAAAAACCTTGCTGGTGCCATGCTTTACACACTGATTAACTTGCTGCTGTCCCCCCCCCCTCCATCCACAGAGCTGCTGGGGAGAGACCGGAGCAGAGACCGCCATGCCAGGCCAAGCTGTATCCCCTCAGGCTGTTGACACCGCTCCAACAGACCAGATAAAAAAGACCCAGCTGAGACGACCAGACACTGGCAGCCTTTCAACACAGCTGAGCAGGCAGACACACACACTTCACAAACACACACACCGCCCCCCCCTCCACTTCACTCTTCCCATTCAGTCCCCGGCTCTCTGACACACTCCACACATCGGCAGGCTGCACAGTTGCCAACTATCATCTCAGCGCTCCGCTGCCGGGGCCAGACTTTTCAGATGGGTTGCCCCCCCTCTCTTTTTTCCTTGTCGCACCCGCCTTCTGTCATTGTAACTGATTAAGTGGTTTACAATACCCCTGTTTCCCTGCATGACTGACAAGGCACGCAGCCATCCCGCGAGCCACAGAAAGCAAGGGGGAGTGAGTGTGTATACGATAACAAAGGGGGCGTGGGGGCGGGAAGGGAGCGACGGCGGTCTCTAACCAACACAAATGCCCCAAAAGAGATTTTACACCCAGAGAGTGAAGCACAATGGTGGAAGCCAAACACAAAGCCTGGGTCCAAGGCTTTTTTTTTTCCTCTGGAGGTGCTGGTGACATGATAATCACAGGACACAGACCAGGCTTACAACACACACACACACACACGTCTTTTCATGCAAATGTTGATAGTCCCACACACACACACACACACACACACACACACCATCTCTTCAGGTCTCTTCTCAGTAGTTCCCAACATGTATGTTTGTTGTGGTTGACTGTTTCATCGGTGTCTTTCCTCTGACACAGCTAGTAAAAATTATTGCTTCCCACTGATTTTCCTGTGAAACCACAGTGGTGGGAACTTTATTTAGAGGCAAACAATGACAGCACCAACTACATCAGTCGACCGTTTATAGGCCGTTTTCAGTCTACCACAAATATATCATATCGAAATAAGTGTTTCCGATATGCGCCAATTTAAATACAAAATGCTGAAAACAATGCCTATGGTTATTTAAAAATGGCATAATGTTTTGAGAGCACTGTTGTTGTTTATTTGGCTATTTAATTCATTTATTTAAATGGTCATGCAGAACAGTGTTAAATATTTTAGAATAAAGTAAGCTATCTGTTAACAAAATTAGCATTCTGAATACATTAACATAGTCACATCGGTACAAAATTGGCACACAATGAACACAGAAAGGGTCTATTTTCAGTCCAGCACATATATTTACTGCCTTGGTTGCACATATCAGTAACATGCTTAAAAAAAAAACTGGATTAACAGTAAAAAACACCAGTTTCCGATCATAGTGACTGCTAGCTGAACAGATGATCCACCAGGATTTATTAAGCCTGGCTGATACGCTGGTCTTAAACAAGCTATCAGTGCACATACAGGAACTCATGTGCCACTGTTTTACTGAAGAAAAGTTGCAGGTAAAAGATCCTGGCCTATGTAGGTTTTGTGGAATGTGTCCTACAAGTACAGGGGCAGAAAAAAGACAGAAAACCCCCCACACTTCTGCCCACTACAGAGATTATTACTAGTAATCCAGAGTATGGTTGTACAGTAGACTAAAGGCAGCAATGTGCCAAAATAACTGGAAAAGAAGAAGACATTACAGCTTCAAAAAACAAAAGCCGATGAAAAACATTTCTCTGTGGTTTTAACAACATGCTGCATTGTTCGGTGAGAAATAAAACCTCACTTGTTTACAGCGGAAATGCCGCAGGATTGATTCAACTTAAAAAGTCCGCTGTCATAAGGTCATGTCTGTCACACACACACGACAATGGATAATTACTTTTAGTTTTCATCTGATGATGCTTTCTTGCTAAGAAAGCACCCGGTCCCAGAGTAAAATCTTCTGTGATTGACATATTTGGTCTCCTTTTGAGTTTAAGCTGATTCATGAGACAGAACAGGTTCATTTATAGGGACATAATTTGATATTATTCATGATACTGTGTACACGATACCATTATCGTTATTACAGACAAATTACGACTGAAAAATATTATTTTAATTATTTTAAACACATGGGGTATAAAATGCAAAACACAACCTATGCAATTAATGTATATTTCCTTTTCTTTGAAAAAGAAAAACTGAACATTTTTTGTCTTAACTAAAAAAAAAAATTGAATTTTAAAACAAATACCGCACAAAAAAACTAAGCAAACAATGCAAATAAAGAGAATCTCTTCAAATGACCAAACTAAGGGTTTGTTTTTTTGTTTTCTTGTAAAGTGCAGGCATTGCGTTCTGGCTTAATTGCTGCCATGACAGGATGCAGTTTTTCAGCTTCAATGTGTTAAACACGGACCGAAATCCTGCATTTTCAAACACAAAAATGGCCTCATAACAACAACGGACCTCTTAATCTCTTTGGCTCTTGTACTTTGTTGGGCGAGCAGGGCTGCAAACCCGCTTGTCAACGTGGTTCGGCCTTTCAGAAGTCTTTTCGGAGCAACGCTGGGCGTAGGTGAGTCTGACAGGTGCTTGCCGGCTCACCTGCTGCATCTTGTTGGTTGTTGTTCTATTTTTGTATTTCGACACCCTTTTATAATATCTGAAGACTGTTTTTGACTTGCCTGTTACCCTCACGCCTTTATTATTTCTCTTTTAAAGGAAGCCAAAATATTGCCACGCCTCCGTTTTTTACACTGGAAGGTGGATCCTCTGTTTTGATATTGCCTGCAGCCGCTGCCACGGCGTCTTTACGCTGCCGAGCTCGGCTGTTTCTCTACAGGTGATGCAGGATGTCAAACACAAAGTGATGTGGCGCGTCGAACAGGCAGAGTCAGAAGTAGATTAGCCCCCCTGCTAATCTTTTTTAATCTCTTTTTATCTTTTATCTATTTTAACCATCTTACGATGCCTCGTTATATTCCTAATAATTTAACCAACCAACATTTTAGTCTGGATTAGTTGAGAATCAAAGGAAGAACGGGACCCAAAGCACAAACACACAAAAACGCATCACCAACTTAGCTTAGCAGGACACCCCCCCCCCTTTTAAATGATCACATCCATGTGTCCCACTCACGCACCATCCACACGCTCTATGAATGACAAATTATCCTGCATGATTAATGAATTAAAGCCGGTGACGTGTCATTTTTACATGTGCTGAGTGTGTATTTAAAAGCCTGGTTATAGGAAATGGCCGCATGACTCACCTTGTTCATGTTGTTTGCTTGCTGGGCGGCACTGAGGGTTGCATGAGCCCCCATTTGTTGCCCCCCCTGGGTGAGTGTTTCTGCCAGCGCGCTCCCCGCTCCTCCTGGACCTGCTGCAGCCCCCTGCATTGTCGATCCTTGGTACTGCATGCCTGCCATTCCCGCTCCCCGTCCTCTCCCAGTTTCAGGTCCAAGGCTGCCATTCATCACCTGCCCAGGTTGGGGCTGCCCCCCCTGGGCCAGCAGCCCTCCATGGCCCTGGCTATTGTTAATCATAGCTTGGTTGAAGCCTGTTGTGTTCAAGCCCATTGTTGCAGTATTATTGTTGTTGTTCTGTCCTGCTACTCCAGTTGGTGTTCCTGCTTTTTGGGCCTGGGGGGACGGGTGGTTGTTGGGTGAGCCCTGGCCAAGGGGGCTCTTTCCCAGAGGTGTGCCCAGCTGAGGCCCCATACTACCTGGCTGAGGGCTCGCCGAGTTCAGCCCCGCGCCTGTCATACTGGAGGTGCTACCCGCTCGAAGAAGCTCTGAAAGCTGCTTGTGCTTGGCTGCAGCATCTGGGACCCCCCCACCACCGCCAAGGCCCGCTGGCGTGCCACCTGGACCGCCAGCTCCGGGCGCCGCTCCACCATTCGAAGGCATCCCACCCATCAGGCTCAAATCACCTCCATTTGGGATCAACTCGTCTGGGAGGTCATTCTCCAAATCATCCCAGGACAGCGACCCCAGATCTGGATCAGGAAAAGGAAGGAAAAATAAGATTTATTCGATTAGATTTCCAAAAGGTTTAACACTTTCAAATGTGCTGCAAATATCTAAAACGGTTGCACATAATCACTATTGTTCATTCACTCTCCTCAGCCTTTGTGGTCCATCGTATGAGCCTGTTCAAAAATTATTTGGTTCCAAGTGCTTTTATATGCAAAGATCTAGCAGTCTCAAACTAACTGGCTCAGCCTAGATATCAGGTTTCTATTAGCATAGTGTAAATCTGAAATATTTTCTTTTTTTTATAATTATCTTTATTGAATTCATACTGAACATCATGAGGTTCTACTTACAATCTTTCAACAACAAAACTATTAATGCCTTTAGACACATAATATAATATATTCCATAACATGTCCTATCCTAGAATGGTGTCAAGCAACTTAAAGCATCACCCCGTCCATACATTTATATACACGAGACATAAATTATAAATTATAAGATACAAGACGTTCATTCCTGCATCCTGCATGCTATTCACATACTTCTCATTCCAGTTCCAGTTCACCCCCACCCCCCAACAACAAATACACACACACACACACACATTAAAATCTGCATAAAATCTGAAATATTTCCAAATAAGCTCTTTTTTTTTCTCACTTTGACACCAAATCCTGAAACCATCAACCTTTCCTACTCTCGTCAGGTGAAAAATGAATTACATGCACAAACTTTAACGCCGCTACCCACCCAAAGCAAGTCTATATGACGCTGATTAATCTAAGAGTCAGTTAACAAATTAAAAATTTAACATGACCCTAAAATATCTATCTCTGCATTAAATTATTTTTTAAAAAATAGGAAAATCTTTCACATCGGACAACTAATGCTGCTATCGAGGTAAACCTAGGGATGCACGATAACTGTTTTTTAAAACCGATACCAATAACCGACAACTGATAACACACACATATACCTAAGATCAAGACATCAATACTATGAACAAAACCAAAAACAGTTTTGACTCTTTAAATGAAGAGATATTTATTTTTTTAAAAGTAAAAAAACTATTGGCAAGCCTCTTAAACATTTTCTTAAAGGTATCAAACAAACCTATTTGATATCTCACATCAATTTAAATAAGGTGCATTACTTACTGATATAAAAAATAAAGGCCCTTTGAACTGCAAATACATGCATGCATCAGGATTACAAACTGAAAAAGTGCATTCCAGAAGTTTACAAAAAATAAATGTACATAGAAAATTAATGCACTGACACAAGTCAGATTCAAACATTTCTATGTAAACAAACTGAAAAAGTGCATTCCTCAATGAGGCACTGCCGTGCTGACAAAAATATATATGTTATCGGGGCTATTCGTCATGATATCGGACTTAACGGAATGACGTCATAATTTCCTGTTATCGGCCCGATAGTTATCGTGCACCCCTAGATAAACCTGGTATATCTTGTGCTGCACTATGACCACGTCCCTGCAGCAAAGGACAAGAACCGAGATGCAGCGTGATAGCAAGAGCATCACCGCTGACTTGCAAACACAGCGTTAGGAGAGGATCCAGCAGCACTCAGGGTTTCCTGTTGGGTTGTGGAGGAACATTTGTGTCACACCATCCAGAGGTGTGAGACTAATGCTGACAGCCTGGGGAGTCCTGATTTGTCTGAGATGAAGTGACTACGACAGGAAGAGAAGATGTGCTGTATGTTTGTGTCAATTAGTTGGACACGACAGACTTGCGTGATTGCAAGTTGAGAGATGTCAATGTTTGTGATCGGTGTGCAGGAAAACACCGGTTTAATTTCCTTGGCACCGGCTCGGCTGTCGGTTACGTGTTAATCTGAGTCGGTGTATTTTATGTAGTAAGTGCATTACAGGTGGTGGGTATGCAGTCATACCTCAACAACAGAACTGCTTTGTGTACTGCAGATATTTATGATCGCACCCTGTGGGGTACGTGAGACACTCGGTTTTAAATGTGATAAAAATAACGTTAATGAAAGCTGTTAGCAGGGATTACTTTCATTAACACGATTAAAATCTAGGGAGTCTCACTCTAATGTAAGCACGTCATCTGTAGCTTTTAATCCAACTAGACCACAAGTGGTCAGTTCCTATTTTAAGACTTTGCTCTTGTAACACAATCCACCATAAAGAAGTTTTTCTTTTTCATTGCCTTATAGTAAACGAACAGTACAATCTTTTAATGAGTAACTGTACCCCCACTGAAACTGTGGAAGTATTTTAGGAAGGAACACAAAAGAAGAAACTAATAGCAGCCTTATTTAATAATTAAACCTAACAGGCTAATTGATTTTATATTGAGAAAACTTGTTAAAAAAAAAGTTTATATCCATAAATTAAGCCTAATGTGTTCAGCTCTACGTGAAATCAGTGCAGGCATATCATTCATCGAAACAACAGTGCCAACACACAATGCAACATCAAAAAAATGGGGAAAAAAGTAAAATTTGCCCTAAATTTTACTGGATCACAGTGGCCAAGTGAATATGTGCAAGTGCACATTTCTGCTGTTATTTAAAGTTAAGTGTTTCTGCTGCTTTCCCCTCGATTGTCGCAAAGCAAAGCAAAAAAAATGTCTGTCATGATTTAATTAATAGTTGTAAAATCATGTCTGTGAGAGTCTGTAAACCACACTATGGATCTTCTCCTTCAGCTTGACCACCCTGATTGTATTTTTGATGTGCAATGTACAGCTGGATCAGCTAGCTTTAATACTAAGCATTACCATTAAGTAAGTAATGCACTACCATTTTGGCTCTAATTGCCCACCAAAAGTGACATCTGGAACCCTAGAAAACCTATCTGAACACAGCTTTACTGAGCTAAACTTGTCGTCTTAATGCACGTCCTGCCAGTTCACTTCTGAACAGGGAGCGACGGATAGATTTGTTAATTTTTGACCAAGTTATTGCACTATGTAAGCAACTGGTAGCACCATGGCTAACAGAGGCAGCAATTTACAGTGGCCACACAACTGAAGGTGCTTAGAGCTAAAGCGTGTCCCTTTTCCTGAGACAAATCCAGATCAAATCAGGCTTATCAGTTATTAAGATGCAATGAAGAGGACTTAAAGCTACAGGACGAAACACAGCCGTCGAAGTAAGGCAGTCACTCTCCCATCAGCCACTGCTGCTGGATGTCTTCATTGAGATTCAGTCAGAATCCAGGCCTTTAATGAAGGCACTTGGCTTTCGTACTTCCCCGAGTAAACACAGCCGTCCAGATCTGCCGTGCAAGCCCCCCTGTCTGTCCCTGGCATCAGAAAAGCAGGTGTTCGATGTGGAGGAAGCTTGTTTAAGGTTGAAGGACCATCCGTCTTTCCCCTCGCTCCTCTCAGCCCCTCCTCCCTCACCAGCAGCCACATGGACGGTCTCAGAGCAGCAGCGTTTAATTCAGCCACATGCGCTCAGGACTGGCCCTGCATTCATTTCTGAATGGGGACACACACACACACACACACTGTGCAACCTCGCCCCCAGGGCTTCTTGGCTGGAGACCAAAAATGCAAAGCAATGTTTTGGTTAGGTAGCTCCACATGCAGTCAGGGGAGCCCCAACCATCAGAGGGGGGCGGGAAGACAGATTTGGAGTACTACTCTTCTCCTCTTACAGCCACCTTTTTTCACTTTCTTGGCATCCATTTTTCTCATTTCTCCTTCTCTCTAATGCTCTTTCACCCAATTATCCCCCTTCCTTGACTGACTGATCGCCACACTTTTCTCAGCTTTTCTCTTTTTTTCCCCCCCAGATATTCCCTGTGGCTCACGTCTGCGAGCTGGTGGCTATAATTAACTGCAAAGAGTGGGGATGTCTGTCATCTTGCTCTAGGGCCGAGCATCTGGCCCAAGAGGGAAAGGGGCAGCATGGCCGCCTGGTCTTTCACTTGCTGGCAAGTATCACAGCAGGGACAGAAAGAGAGCCACTTAGTCCTGAGCAAGTAATTTATCCTCTGCTTTTTTCCCCCCAACAAACCTTTAAGGGTCATTAAAGTAACATCAGAAACAGAGAGGAGGTGTGGGGAAAAGATCTGACCAAAGGCTTCTTAGGTAAGGCTTTATGGTATTAATTTGGACACAAAGATGGTGAATGCCTCAAAATTTATAAAATCAAAATTTTACGCAGTTATGGCCCCACTTAAAACTTGTTAACACTACTTTCATACTCTGTCTTCGAACTCCAGATATACACATATTACACGAATCACTCTGAGGTGACACATGCAGGACTTTAGCAAAACATTTTAAACTATATAAGCTTTAAACGGTTAAAACATCAAATTTATTTCTATCGTACATTGACTTGAAAAAGATTTAACGATGTCTTTGTCTCAGTCATTTAGCCCCCTGCTCACCAGATGCTAAACTGACATGGCTTGTGTGAAGGGGAGTACGATTACTGTGCATGACGCTTTACAACTCTGTCTCACACACCAACAACAACATTAACTCACTCGGTATTATCATGCCGTCTGCTTTTGCCTCAGATTTTCTCCAGCAGCTCTTTCTCAAGTCTCACTGATCTACTGAGTTTTCTGATGGAGAGATGGCTTTACTTGTTGCTACAGTAACCTGAAACTGCTAGTTAGCTCTGTTAGACGTGCAGCCAGCTGACTGCGCTCTAAAATCACAGCAGCTCTGAAAACACACAACTTGATCACACTATCATTTACAATACAGAGCATACTTATAGATTATGCATTGATGAAGGAATGAAAAGTGCATTAAAAGAAGGGCAATAGAACATGCAGCTGTATACTCAAATAAAGTCATTAGGGGAGAGAGAAAGGGGGAATGACACTCAGCAAAGGGCTGCGAATCAAAACAGGACATATAACCTCTGTACATGGGACGCCCGCTGTACTGACTGAGCCATTTGGCGTCCCAAACAGTAAATCAGAATCAAAGTGACATGCTCTTAACTTATGCATTACGTTTATCAACTGCACACTCCAAAAAGAAAATATGTAACTTTCAATGATAGTTTGCCTTTTGCCTTCATTTCCTTCTTTACAAACAAAAGTGAAGAAAACCAGAAGCAGATGCCAGGAGCTGAGTTTTTTCATCAAAACAATATATGACTGCTGTGTTACATGTATGCCAAATTATTAGAGCGCACAAGGCCATGCTGCCTTCAGTTACTATGAGACTGGGTGAAGAAAAGCAACCTTTAAAACAGAGTCAACGCACCAGAGTTACAATACTCCATCACTTTAGCAAACTTCATGAAAAAAAATGGGGGGGAAACAGCATCAGTTTTAGGAAAATCCTTTGGTCCAGCTCAGCTAAAATTACAAAAACATCAAATTTGTGGGCACATTAGCATGTCGATCAATACGGAGTCGACTTATAACTTCTACCCACAGCATTATCTTTACTTCATAAGTCCACTAATATTACTCCATTAAAATACATCGTTTTAAACTCAATGACTATTTTGGTTCGAACCCACCAAAATGGCACACAGCATTCTGAGTCTAAATGCTTCTCGCCCGACAGAAAACCTTTTTGCATTATTGTCCTTTGGCGGCTCTTCGATTAAAACCCTGGCTACATAAATGGAGAATGCACTGTGTATTATAAATGTTAATTTAAACTTCAAAATCTGTAAAATTGGAAAGTGAAATATACTTTTTTTCAGTTCTCCAGTGAAAAAAATCTTATTTTCTGCCCAGTTTGTTCCTCTGACTGAGTAAAAAGAGCTTCACTCATGCTGTTATTTGATGATCATGACTTTGCAAGGGACTTAAATTTTATAACTGCGGCAGGCCACGACTTTAAAATATATTTAACGGAAACACTGTAACATATGGCCCGAATAGAAAAGGGGGCCCGTGTTTGCAGTCTGCCACTGCAATAAAACAAAACCTCCCTGAATGCACACAAAATTTAAATGCATAAAAACATCACAAGTGCATATATATGCTTCGTCCCACATTTAAAATTATGCAAACACTCCCCATGGGCCAAATTTCACCCCAAAAAAAACGGGAATTGCTGCAAATGGCAAAGGCCAAATGTCAGTGCAGAGGGGTGCTGCTAACAAAGCTGCAGACATGACAGTCATTTAAGAATGAAAGCCTGCTCTTTGTTTGCAGTAGTTTACAGCTGATAATAGTGTCGCCCATCGCTGTCCCAAGGGGTCTGTTAGGTCCCGATTGTAACTCATGAAAACTGAAAAGAGTAGGCAGGGCAGGTTTAATGATTAATCACTGCAGACATTTGGTGCCTCTGCCATGTGTGATGGGCGTTGTAATTCATTGTTCTCGTGACAGCTGCTTTTGCTGAAAGGCTGTCCAACTTATTTTTCTTTAAGACTAAACATAATCAAACTCTAGTAAAATCATAGGCCGTTTCAATGACACGATACTCTTTTAAAAACCATTCGCCATTTGCAAAATATCCTTTTTCAAACATTCATTTTACTCAAAACATTATGCAACAGATTTCAAACCTGGCAACTTATTTAGGCCACGAGAAATACTATTTTTTTTGTTTGGATAGTGAAGGTCTTATTATATTTGCAGTCTGTAACCTCTTGTATTTGCAAAAGCAGACAAAGTAAGTGCACTTGTGTTCCAGAGTCACATTGAAGCTGCATTAAACATGTTTTATCCAGTAGGGATCACACCGAGTTGACCAATAGACCGCCATTACATATAGCTGGACAAAATGAATTTTTATGGCAAATATTTTAGAAAGCAATGGAGTGCTTACAGATCAAGTTACAGAATCATTTATTTGGATTCATGTTAGCTCTTTAGCACTCTTTTAGTTTCCCCTAATTCCTGAAAAAACTTCTCTCACCAGCCACTTTTGGTGAGTTTGCCAGTTGTTCAAAGATGTGCACAGTGAGTATCACCAACTTTATCTTTTGAAGTCAGCTGTCTGCGGGGTTTAATGATACCAGTTTAAACTAATTTGCTTATAATCAATGTACAGCTCCAAAATGAGAGTGATGCCTGCAATACCTTATGATTGCAATCTGTTTTTACACCACAAATACTGATTGATGATGATTTAATGGAGTGTTGTAAGATGGGTTAATTATGGGCTTAAATCTGCTTCACAAGCAGGTTTCTACCCAGGAAGTTACTTACACCCATGTCTGCTGTTAAAAAAACATTCCCAAGAGTGTCTTGTGAACCCAGTTTAGCCTACAAGTGGGTCTGCAAGCTAACGTTACGTGTTTTGCTGCTGCTGAGGAAATTAATTACTTTCACCTCTTTACATCACAAATGGATCATTAAGTCATCCGTCAAGCAGCCAAGAAAAACAGTATCATAGTGTATCGTCTTTTTAGAAAATAACTAAGCTGAAGAGACTTTTGAAGTGTTTGAAAGAAGTTTAAGGAATTTTTTCCTCCCTTCTGAAATGAACTGCTTCCAAAAGCATGACAGAAGATTGTTTCTGTTGTTTACTAAACAAGCAACTATTATTGGATTTTTACATTTTTCTCTGTTTATATTTATTCAATTACGATAATGTAAGTTGTTTTACCGTTAATTTACTTTCAAACTGTATTAATGCAGAAACAGGCGTTCGGAAACAGGGTTGGTAGTGATCCAAACAGACCCACCAGATTTTTTGAAGTTAGACAGTTTTAACTGTAGTATCTTTTAAAAGTAGAATGACTGTGGTCAAGATAAACAGACAGCCGTTTCCTGCTCCTAATCACTTTCAAAGTACACATACAGATTTCTATAATGTGCTGCATTACACGTCGATGTGTTCGGCACATGGGAACCTCACACAAATTATAACACAAATACCGTAAAATGCCATTCAATCAAAAACAGTCCCATCACATCCAGTTTAGTGTGTAGATTCAAATGCAGTTTAGTGGTTCTTACCCCAAGGACAAAACTGTGCTTATGTCTCTGCTAATTAATGTTCTTTATACTTGGTAGCACCAGTGAAAAAATTTATTTGTCAGCCACTCTTTTATTCCTCAGACATGCCTCATTATTACACTTTACAGACCTAAACACTGACGGCAAGACATAAGATGAAATCTCTCTTCAAATGAATAGAACTGCTTTAGAAGTCTCATCCTGCAAATGCAATTAGCTCTATTACATTAACTTCTGATTCACAGCAAGCCACAAATCAAACGGCATTTTTGAAAACAGACATGCATGTCTTGAGCGAACTCTGCACTATGTAAGACAGACAAGGTACAAGATGTTTTACTGTCTATATCATGCCATCAGATTTTTTTTGCTGAAAAAAATCTTTTTACCATCACAACTTTCTGAAACGTTAACTGCTGCATGCAAATGCTCCATGCTGACATGCATATGTGTATATGTACAGTGTACAGTGTGCTACACCCAGTAAGTCAAATGCAACAACACTGCAAAGCATCCAACTCTGCTGTTAACTTCTGCTTAACATGTCTTAGAGATTTCGCTTTACAACTGTGGTCATTTTGGAGACTATACTTTACAATGCTGTTAGGCTGTGTTGAGATCTTAGGACCACAACTATGACTGCATCAGCACAAGGCAAGTGTACCTGATAAACTGGCATTTAAGTATACAGAGTAGGCCCGTCCAATTACACACTAAACCACAGAACTTAACCACAACACTGCAGTACATGCAGTAAAACCACAGTAACTACGACCAGCAAACAGCTCAGCACACCTTGCTGACCTGATGACTTCATCTGCACTATGTTGGCGCTCAATAAACGTAATTAGCAACATCACACGGGGATGAAAGTAACATAGGATCTTTATGGTGATGGTGTTTACATGTGTAGACAGTATTGAGGCCTGTACCTGGTCCATCAGACGCTGACAGGGCAGGTGAATTCAGCTTCGGCCGCTTCGAGTTGGGAGGTCCGACGTCCAGCAGGTTTTCAGCCATAGTTCTTGTCTGGTCCGGCTGGTTACTGAAGTTGTTAGTTATGATTACCTTATGACAGGGAAGTTGTTCCGTTAGCCCGAAGCTTCCCAGTTAGCACATTAGCAAGCTTGTAGCCTGCTAACGTTAGCTAACTGGCTAATAGCTAGCTAATTGCTGCTACCAGCTAAGTTAACTGTTAGCGTTAGCTACTCCTTGCTGTGTGAGTCAATGTCTTTCAAAAGAGATGCAATAGCGCCCCGCTTCGCCACCGCCATTCACCCCATGATAATCCAACACCCAACACCCACATTATCATCGTTAAATAACCCAAAATAAAATATTACCCATGTAAAAATCAAACTTCAGAATGACAATCCAATAAAATCAGTCGGACTGCAGCATTCCGGGGGAAAGGTCGTAATTACTAGATGTTCGAAGTACCCATTTTGCGTGACGTCAAATTTCTTCATGCAACAATCACGCGAAGCTCCGCAAAAATGCACGATTGCATTTAAAATCTTTTATTTTTGCAGATCACCTCGAAAGTCACGATCTGGTCTCCAGTTGCGTACGGTAAACAATACTGCTCCCGAACGGCGACAGGGGCTGAATCGCCGCACTCTGAAGGGGAAATCAGATGTACGGAGCTTTTTTGCCCGACGACCACCGATCCAATTCCCGTTTTTTCGCACAAAATGTCTCCGAGACGATGTTAAGATGTCGTTTTCGGGAGAAGGACGCTGTCATATCGCGGTTAGGATGATCGATTTCTACGTTAAAACCAGTGTTGTACCGAAATCCTAATTCCGAGCCACGACAAGATGGCGGCTGTTGATTCCTTCGATACAAAAAAGTTTTTTTTTTCTTTTCCAGATCGGCTATGGAGGGGGAGGGGCCGCGCAATCACGCCCTACGTGAAAACACCGCCCCCGTCGGCCACTGGGGGCGCTACGACACCGCCTGAGATACATGCAAGCATTTTTAAAAAGTCAGTTGTTTCATTATTTATACATTTTTTTTTACTGTTGCATTACCTTTTAAATCATGTATGAAATATATTATAACATATCAACGTTAGTTTATTATAGTTTAATTAAGTTTTTAAAGAATAATTCTGCATTTTAATTATAGACCTGTGTCGCATTTTTTTTGTTATTTTCATAAGAAAAAAATTACTTAAATTCTTAATTTTTAACATGACTTAGAAAAAAAACCACTACAATTATTATCTAGATGGAAAATTATTACCTAGGTAGAGTGGTGGTATGGTTACCTATCCTTTTAATGTGAAGTAAACATTAAAAAGGCAGGTGAAATAATCATTTTATGTATTCTTAAGTTTCAGTATGATGAAAGTATGCATGTTAGTCCACAATATAGATGAGCAACAACTACAAAAAATGCAAAAAATACAAAAAATCAGTTGGTTGCTATAAAGTTTTCTGGTTGCCTTAATGATCCAATTTACTCATATCTTTGTAAATGTAAATTAATAACAAATGCAGGTTCTGTTGTGAATGTACTGTACATACACACTGTACACACATTTTGGTTTTTAGCTGGCTGGTCAAAAACATTTCCACCTTATGGACAATGCTGATATTCTCTTTATTCCTTCTAAAAAACTAACCTGGAACGTGCAAAGAGCCTCTTTCCAACCACAACTGTGATTTGCTTAGCGATTATTTAACATAAACAAAATAATAATTGGACTAAGGTGCATATGGTTTGGCAGGAAGTCATCTTCACTTCATATGTCACAGTGCACTCATCTGATCACTGCTCGGAGGTTTATTTCTCTCACACTGGAAAAAAAAGAGAAATAAAGTCATAACACTCACACTTACTCAAACAGACACACATCATATCAATTTGATAATACGTGTCAATTTTTCATTGTTTTCTGGCAAAATCCGACACATGCACATGTATAAAAAAAAAAAAAAATCAAATGTGACATAAAATAACTGCATATGTACAAACACTGAGTGCTTTGTGCAAATGTGTACAGATTACGATCATGTGTTGATAAATGATACATGAGTAATGTGCATAAAACATACATAGTACATATCATTCATGAACATAAAACCAATACACAAAGATTTTTAAATCAAACAGTTCTGTCTAATTTTTTGTCCCAGTGTAATAAAAAACACATACGGGTTGAATTTATTAGGAAATTTATACTGAAAAGGTGTGAAGCTGTCACCATTTAAATGAGCGATTTGGCGATGCTATTTTTGCTGTGATGATTTTAATAAATGTTGATTAAACAGACTTTTATGCCTCTACTTCGTTTTCTGTCACAATTCAGAATCACGCTTTTTTAAACACAAAGGGCCTCGGCCGTTTTCATGATTGCATTGTTTATAAGTGGAGCTCAGGACATCTAGTGATGTTTTTTTCCCCTTTGCCAAAATTAAAACAAATCAAACGAAACAAACCATCAGAGGACAAAATCCAAGAAACCTTAAATGAGCAAAGCTTAGTGATTTGGAGAATCCTGTGTGTTTGCAACTTATGCTTAATGTTCAACAAATACTGTAGAAAGAACGGAAAAAACGAAATAAAAGGATGGTAGAATGATGCAGAATCCAAACTGGAAGAAAAACTGCTGATTCATTCGCATGCAAATAAGACACACACACACACACACACACTTCTCCCTTCCCTGTATCACAGACCACACAGCCGGCAGTGTTCGCTTTAATATTTTATTCATACGTGTACAGACTTGCCCTATCGGAAAGGTGGTGTTGCCCATCAACCTGTGGAGTTTAAACACCTCAGATCTGCTGTGGCTAGTTTCTGTCACCACTGTGCATGCTGGGTACTACAGTGACATGGCGTTAAGATCACCAAGGATAACCCGACAGCATACGAGAGCAGAGGAAATCTGGGAAATGTGGTGAAAAATTAATGAATATGTGACCTTCTGATCTGCTTTCATAACTTAGTTCAGTTTGGTTTAAGTCCAGCTAGCATGAGCGTCACGAGAACAAGACTGTTGAGCCAACGGAGCAGTGCTAGCTTCCGGAGAAACTTCTTCGGATGTTCATGTGTTATCGTGATTATTTGATACAAATAATCACCTCTTACAGACACGATTAAACATGTTAATTCAAAAGGCACTGGTTGTGTTTGTTCAGAGAGCACAGTGGCAAGGGTGCTTTTTTATGCTACAGGTCAAATATACGAACTTTTTCTCTTTAATGTCTCTAAAATGTATGTTTTCAGAATTATTATACAGATATTAAACTTAAGGGCTTTTTTTTTTCCTCCATTGTAATGAATGTTACTCCGTGCACAGAAAAGGCAGCGAAAGCAAAGTAACAGTCAAACAGCGTCTTTGTTACGGTGATCTCGTCCGTGTTATTGACTCAGAGTAAATATTAAATATTTTTTTCTCACACCAACACACACACACGCAAAGAATTAAGGTGGAAACAAGTGCTGACGGGAGAGAAGACGAAGCATGTAAAGAGCAAAGTGCAGAGCAGAGAGGTGCCAGCTGTTGGATGGGAACACCACCACACCGTCCGTGGCCACCGGTTAACGACAGCACGAAGGGACCGGAAGAAAAGAGCAAAACAAAACAAAAGAGAAGAAGAAGATGGAAGCTGTCAAAAAAAAACAAATGCAGCAAAAACCTGCAAAACAGGCATAATTTTCTCAAACATACAATCATTATCTATCCTCGTTATGAAAACAGCATGATAAAAAAAAAAAAACTTTCAGAAAACCAAAAATACTCCAAAAAAAAAGTCGATTTTTAGGCACCACAAAACAATCAGCTAGTTTAGGTTGCACTGCACCTATAGATCACTCAATTAAAGTGGCACAATTTAAGTATATTGATACAGTAGAGGGCTCCCTCCGTAAAAAAAAGCTGTGATGGGATAAAGTTGAAAGTCCCACTCCTTCAACAGTAAATCACACAGCTAAAGGCAGACAAAAACTTACCTACTGAGTAAATCTATAGTGACAGACTGACTGACAGTTGTTGTTTTGTTTTTTTTATCGTGGCAATGAAGGCAATGGATGGAAACGTCACAAAATCTGAGTCTGAGGTTTGAGTCCGAAGTTCCTACAGAACAGCTGATGTGTGCTCCGACAGCATCGTGGACCATCCCATCATCTACGGAGACCTACGCAGTGATTGTCCCTCACAGTCTCACTTCAAGTGTCACTCCACTCAAAATGTTTGCGTTCAGAGTTTTACCCCCTGTAGGCCTTAAAGAAACAAATCTGAAGACTAAAACGAAACCAACTATGAAATGATCCGAATAAAAAGTACGTAAAAACCTTTGGTGCTTAAGAGCTTCATTGTTCAAAAACCGATAAAAAATGTATCAGTGAGCAACATCTTTGCACAAGCTGACACGTCATTTTAACCAACATGGGCTCTTGTTTTGAGTCATTCCTGCATACAAAGTCCTGTTATTATAGGCTACATTCAGCATAACAAACCAGCCACCTCCAATATCTCCAACAAATTACCCCCCTAGTTACCCCTGTTTGACAGAAAGTTTGCTATAAAACTACAATGGCCAGATGTGGCCGAGGGCTGAAGGTGCAATCATCACCCACTTGCCCTTTATTTAATGTATTGCCCATCAATGTCATGTTCCCCCCATCTCTCTCTCTCTCTCCTTATTTATGGTCATCACTCTATTGCTGCTGTAACTGAATAAAATATGTAAAAGATGTGTCAAAACACGTTGGTTTCGGCCTTTTCACACGACACGCTGACAACTAAAAAATTATGAGTGAGTGTACAAAGTTTATAGGCGTCTTTTATGCATCGCAGCAGGTTTCAGTGGAGTTTATGACCGAGCTCCGGGTCGTTCTGACCAGTTGCAAAGCAGGACGGGTCACATGAGTCGCTCTGACACCGCAGAAGAGTATTTAACTTGGACAGCAGAGAGGTGGATTAAGCTGCAGGATGTTAACGTGGAAACCAACATCACTTAACCTGATCGCATTCGTCCTGCTCCATTCACGATCAAGCTAAAACTGTTTCTACACCCACTCCTCAGGTCTACAGGGGGGGTTTTAAACTCAGAAGTCACATTTTGGGTGGAGTATCACTTCAAGTATATTTAAAGTGCCTTCCTGCTTTTGTGATGATCTCACTTTCTTTTTTTTTTTAAAAAAAACCACCAGTTTTTTAAAAATCTATTGTCCCTTATCTGAATTGATTTTGTGCTTTTGATTGTATTTGTTGTGACAGACACGAGTTTTGTTTAAAAGCTATTTTTTTTTACTGTAAAAAACTACCAAAATACAAGTGGTCGAGAAAAACACTGTGCAAGAGCTGTGCTTAAAATGTGCATTTAGCTGCTACACAAGCTAAAAAAACCTACGGAGAAACTGCTTCGTAGCACGTCCCCTTTTACCGAGACTCGAGCACAAATGAATACTGTATCAAGCCCTCATGTTAAAGCAGAATACATACATTAACACTGCTTCGTGTGATTCCCTCATTCTTCCCATAATTCCCTGCTCTGCCCATCATGCTGCACTGGCACTTTACATAGAATCTGAAGTAAAGTTTCCCTTAAGAAAGGTCAAGGATTTGATCGAGTCAAGACAATGATATGGCACAACAACAATTTTTTTTTTAAGAAAAAAACACTTGCATTGAAAATAAAAGCATGGAGTAAGAAACCACAGCATGAGTCTAAGATCGTTAACTTTGTTCAGTATTCATGTGTTTGTTCACTGTTCTAGTCCTGAAGGCACTTAATAAGAAAAAAAAACCAATAAGAAAAAACATTAAGAACGACACCAGCATCACTTCCTCCCCGTCTGAACCCCTTTCAGCCCCACCCCCCACCTCAAATACACACTGCTGTGCTCAACACAGGTCTCGTCCACCCCCCAGCACCCAAAAACATCCCGTCAAAGACAGCGGTGGCTACTTCAACAGCCACTGTAGTCACTGTTTGTGTTGAAGTGACCAACTTCCTCTTCTTCGTCCGTGCAAAACGACACACTTCGCCCCCGCCTGATTGGAGGGATGTCCTGCCGACACCTGAAATCAGTCCTGGAGGGGCAGAAGCTGGGGGCGGGAGGCAACGGGGGGGGGCTGGAAGACAGGGGGAGGAGGAGAGGAGGGATCAGAGACGAGCGTAAAACTCCTCGTTCAGTTTCGTGAGCTCGTCGGCCTCCTCTTCTTCATCCTCCTCTTCTTCTTGAATTGTCAGAGGGGCAGGCTGCACCTGGGGGGGCGCCTGTGCAGCCCCGGGCTCAGGGCCCAGTTCAGGGTGGGGAGGGAGGTGTGCAGCGTCCCTGTATCCCTCCTCCTTCGCCTCTGTGGAATTCACCTGGACAGGCCCTGCTTTCGAAGGCTTTACAGCACTTTGTGGTTGAGGAGGGAGGGGGGAAAAAGAGGAGGAAGGAGAAAAGCAAGAGGAGGGAGGAGGAGCTGCAGCCATGGCAACAGATCCTGAAGTCTTATTGGATGCTGATGCCAAAGACGAGGGTCCGACGCCGGCACCCAGCTCCTTTTGATCATGATATATACTTTCCCCACTTCTGGGGTACAGAAAGGTCCTCATCTGACCTTTGCCCTTAACATTCACTGTACCTCTGTAGTCAAACTCTAAGCCCATGGCGCTCAGCACAGCGTGGCTCTCCTCGCTCACCTGCACCCGACACTCCACGCCGGTGGAGTCCATGCGGCTGGCGATGTTGACCGTGTCTCCCCAGATGTCGTAGAGCAGCTTGGTGGTGCCGATCACCCCGGCGGTCAGCGGCCCGTGGTTAAATCCGATGCGAAGCTTGAAACCGAAACCAAGCATGTTCTTGTTGAAGTCGTCCAGGACGCCCATCATCTCCAGGGCGAAGTTAAAAAGAGCCCTCAGGTGTGCGTGCGGCGAGTCCTCGTCGTTCTCCGCCAGCTGCTGCACGTTCAGGCCGGACGCCGCCATGTAAGTGGCTCCGATTGTCTTGATTTTTTCCACGCTTTTGAATTCGTGTTTGCGAAGGAGCTCGTCGAAGTCTCCGATGAGCTCGTTGAGGACCCGGTAACACTCTTTCCCACCTTCATAGCTTTCTTCATAAAACTCACTGAAATTCACGATACTGGCGAAGATCACACCGACGCTGTCGTGGTTCTTGGAGTAACTCTGCGTCACCTGAAGAGAAAAACGTAAAAAAACAGACACATTACGACGAGAACACCAAGAATTTGGCACCGGCGACCTTCACAAGTACAATATTTCGGTTTTAAACATCTACGGAAACCTTGAGCTGGTCTGCAACGTGGATGGGGATGATGTTTCCCAGTAACCACTCGGCCTGGTCTCGCATCATCTGGATCTTGGAGCGGTGTTTGTCGGCCTCCACGTTGCCGTGGTAATGGAGACGGTAGCTGACCTCGAACTCTCGGTTGAGAAACCAGACCAGGAGGAGAAGCAGGAAGAAGGCCAGGACGACCTCTGGGACCAGGAGGTCGAGAGGTCGCGGAGGAGGGTCGGGGCCGGGAGTGACGAAGGCCGAAGCTCCATCGGCAGATGTGGAGATGTTCAGCCTGAAGGAGAAAAAGAGGAGACGGAGGAAAACTATTTGAGCTGAATGTGAAGATATCGAACAAAAGCAGAAAGAAAGAAAACGATTAACAAAATAAAAGCAGAGAGAAAAAGGAAGCTGGAGAATCCACCAATGACACAACTCGGCTTGTTTCTTAGATACTCAACGATTCTTGCTGCTATTGGCTCTAAAACAAAACCCGGAGCCAGCATGGGCTGCATGAGTCATTTCCACCACTGGTGACGTTCAGCAGCCATTACTGCTGGTGCACAGAGGGGGGAGACGGAGGGGGAGAGAGTGAGGGATGTGGCATTAAAGAGCAGGAAACAGCAGGAAGGAGTAAAGAGCTGCAGTTATGGAAAATGTACAAAAGAGCCGCGGCTCCTGTTGACCCTTCAAATGTCACTCATCCATCAGACCCCTCTGTTTCCACGGAGACACTCACCCGTGAACTGGAAAGCTGTTATTACCGGAGCTGAAAGATGACGGGAGGGGTGTCAGTCATGAGAAAGGAGAGGGTCTCACACACACACACACACTCACAGAAGCGAACATAGATAACACAGGGTGGATTAAATCCTCTTTACTGGCTGGAGAACAGGTGGATGGAGGTGGATGGAGGTGAGCAGGACCGAACACATGAAGCATTTAAATCAGTCCCTCCAGGATTTCGCGGGCGTTTTTCAAGATTGTTGCGGCCTAAAATGCCTGAATTCGCGGCAGCTTTT
>JAPZDV010000020.1:14698024-14711110 GCA_029814665.1 Acanthurus lineatus | reverse complement strand
TTTTTCAGCTTTTAATGTCTCAAAACTTTATTGAACTTGTCAACTTAAATATATTTTAAAAAATCTTTAACTCTTTATCAGGCAAATAACCATTTTTCGGTAACTTGCACACCCCTTACAAATGGCGTCCCTCCCACCTCTAAGTGAGGTCGAGAAGCACGTGAATTACATCCAGCCAATCAGCGAAGATCGTTCTATGTCACAGTATACGTCATCATGTACTGCAAGTTATGTTTTAATTTGTATAAAGATGTTTTTCTTTCACTTTATAAGTGTTTTTCTTGTATTTCTTATAGATGCACTTTTTTGGAATTTTTTACCATATTAGGGCAAGGAACCGTTTTTGGTAAATTCATTAACCTCCATGAAAATTAAAATTTTTTAAAAAATATCACAAAAGTAATGAAGTCTTGTTATGTCCTCCAATAACACTCTAGGGTTGAAATTTTTATTTTTAAAGTATTTCAATTAGTGCCTAATAAAGGGTGAAAGTACTTTGGGAGCTAAACGTTGTGCATTAAAAAATACCCAGTGAGACGAGTAGAATAATCTTTCAGAGCAGAAAAATGCATATGAAATGCTTTGGAAAACGGTTGGCAAGTGTTAAATAAATGCAATTTGTTAATAAAATTGTTTCAAAAAAAGCTTTTGTGTTCTTTTTCAGCAATAAACGCTAGTTATCGACGCACAACAGACTTAGCAATCACTGCTTTTATAGAATATTAGTTGATGATGATGGATGATTGATCAGAATCTATAAATCTGGATCCAATCTAATTAAAAGTCTAAAAGACTTTATAAATTTGCTTTTTGTTGGTTTTTCATGGGAAACTTTATTCTTGGGCACAATAAGTGATGTGCTTTACATTTGTTTACATGTGTTTTGTTTTTAGCTAACAACTTTTTAGTTCACACAAGCAGAAAGTAGAGAACAGTGGTGCTCTAATGGATTTGAACAAAAAAGAGGATTTGACCAAGAAACTAATTTTCCAAACTGCTTTTCACTGGTTTTCACTCTCAAGTCTCATGGATTTCAGTTTGGACGGGATTAGTGATAAAACATGAACCCTGATCCTCTTTAAGTTTCCTGCTGCAGAGGCGGCCGACTGGAAGTTTCTGCTGTTGATTTCACTTTTTATAACACTGATGGAAAAATCTGAGGACCAATCATCATTTTGACAAACTGGAGTTTAAACTACAACAACACATAATTCATACACAACAATAACAATATCAATAACAATCAATAACCAAATCAGTCCGTTGGAAATGACGTAGTAATATATGTTTTATGTGTGTTTTTATGTGGAGCAAGCACTGCTACGCACTGTGTTTAAAATAATACCGTCTTCAATATGCTGCTTTTCTCATAAGCAGCAGGTCACACGGGGACTCCGGAGGCGAGTCGGCTTTGTTTGCCCCAGTATGCAGTTAACACACCAGGCATAATAATTACATAACATTCGGATGAAAACTCGACCGTGACGTCAGGTGACGCATTAAAGAAACAAGTTCTGTGGATCAGATTTGTATGGACGAGTTTTGGGATCATGGATAAGAAAAAAAAAAAGAAGAGGAGGAAGAATTTTTTTAATTTTGCCAATCTCGAAAAGTCGAAATTTTGAGAATGAGGTCAAAATGTGGCAGACTTTTTTCATGCACCCAGAGAAAAAATTTGAAATTTTGCACTTCGAAAGTGCATAATTTTTTTTTAAATAGTCTTCATTTTAGCTTTAGTCTCAAAATTTTGACTTTTTTCTCTAAGGGCATGATAAAAAATTCTTCCTCATTTCAACTTTATTCATGAAATTTGGCTGTAAAATTAAAAAATATCTTCCCCCTCAGATTTCTTCTCTTATCCATGACTCTAATACTCCTCTGTATATTTGTGCCGATGTAAAGAGTGATTTATTTGAATTTCATTACAAAACTATTTAATATTCTTTGGCAGATTCACATCAGTATGTTTTCGTATAATTCGCTCTTTGCTGTCATTACAGAAATAATAAATCATTCTTCTAATTTCTTCGGTGTTTCTGACATGAAAAAGGATCAGTGGTTTTTTCTTCGTGCACTTACTGATCCATAATCTGTAAATTTGTTTTTTTATATCAAATGTTGTTGTGTCAAAGTTGTTTTAGCAGATTAAATGCATTTCAAAAGGCTGAGCCGTTCTCATTTAAAAAAGGAAAATTAAAACGATGACAGATTTTTAAGGGCCCCGTCTAAAAGTTTAATGCAGCATCTTGTAAAATAAGAAAAATTGCAAAAATGTTTTTCGCCTCCTTCAGCAGTAAATTCTTTCCTGTTTTCTGTTTTTCCTGCTGCTGGGGAGCATTTTTCTCTTCAGTCTGTTATCATTTGAGCGACAGTCAGACACAGACACGCTCGTCAGACCACCTAGTCAAGTGATTACAGTTGACCTTTGAACTCTGCAGCGACGGCGGCGCTGAAAAAACTCCGAGGTATGAAGGCAAAACAACACCATGTTGGGTTTCAGACTTCAGGACGACTGTTTCATCTCAGCTTTATACAGATCATCGCTCTCAACAAACACACATATAAAACAGACACACAGGCGGTGGTGGTGTGTGTGTGTGTGTGTGTGTGTGGGGTGGGCAGACAGAAGACACACACACTGAAGCTGCTGTGTGTGTGCGACAGTGAAGCAAAGTTTCGTCAAACATGCTGTTTGTCATTTGGTTTTCCTTTTCAATATTTGGTTTGTTTGACCGAAAACTACTTAAATGATTATTTTTATCCAACATGTCAATAAACAATCTCCTGTTAATCAGTTTATCAATAAATGTGGCTCTGCACACTAAAAAAAAACTGGTTAAAACTGACTCATTGTGAAGTCAATAAAGCGACGTACCATCGGTTAAAAGAAAGCTTGTAACTCTGTTGTTGATGATGATCAAGCAGTGAAACTTGGGACACTTTCTCATGAAAGTTCAATCTTGTTTCTGCTAAATGCACATTACTCTGCTGTATTACATCAATGCACAACAGGGACAGTCCTTTACGTTTCTTATCACATCTTATATTCTGCTGATTGTGTGTTATGATGATCAAGAAGTGGAATTTTCATGACTCAACAGGCAAAAATGAGAAAATTGAGGATTTTCATGAACATTTATCTACACAGAAGGTCAATCAAGAGGATTATTAACAGGTCAAAGTCAAAGCATACGGGTCACTTGTGATGGGAGGGAACACAAACTTAGTTTTACAGCAACAGACAGGTTCATGGAGGAGATAAAGGAAGTGAAATGTTCTCTGTGAGACAGGTCAAGTGTTAAATTTACCAGGAAACAGTGAACACAGCTAACCGAAGAGTGGCAAAAGCTCGTGTCCGAGAAGCGGTGGACTGGTGATGGTCAACCATCTTCCATTTGACGGAGCATATTTGGATGACATGTTTGATTCAGCACAGACAGACCAGCTGAAAGGTCTGGATGCTGCAACGCACTCAACAGGAAGGATGGTCCTGTTTGTGCACGAGAGTGTGTTGGTGCAAAGATGGAATAAAAACACACATGGTGGAAAAAACCTTTCTGCAAACACACAAAAACTGTAAATCAAAGTCAACTAAAAATCTCATGCACACAAACAAAAACAAACTCTAAGAATGCTACAAAATTCAACAAGAGGATCCTAAAAAAGCAGATTCAGGCTCAATTTAAAGACCGGCTACATAAAAACTCAAAGCAGAAATTCATCTGTTAGAGCTGGACAGGAGAGGATGGAGGAGACATGAGCAGTAACTGATGACAAGAGTGAGATTCAAGAGGATGTGAGTATCAAAAGCCCTTTAACATAGAAAACATGTTATAGAACCGCAACAGCGTCTCTTCTTGAAATTTTCTTTGTCTTTGCTTTGGCAGAACTTTCTACCTGGAAACCAGACGAGAGGAAACAGCAGCAGCAGTGGACAGAAACAAAACTTCTCTTCTTCTTCTTTTAAAGCACTAAGAAACATGAAGGTGCTTCTCATTTTGTCCAGTATTTAAACTCCTCGCTGCATATCTGTGAAGTTAATGCACTTGTCACCAGATTCACGACTTACTCTTGTGTTTCGAATTAAAATAAAAGTGCAGCATCACCTCACAGCCCATCACACGGGTCATTTACTTACACTGCATTTAGATACAACTACTGACAAACTGATTATCATATCAACTGACTGACTGACTGACTGATTCAGGATCAGACAAAGCTAAGTTTGCTTAGTTGTTTTTGATTGAAGGAGAGCAGAATGATGGATATTTAAAGTCTAACAGAGAGACTGTTTGGCCTGCTGGAGGATCTACAGACTTTACTACAGACAGACAGACAGACAGCACAAAAGCAGCGTTACACAACAGACCACATGTGCACAGCTGGGTGGCAGGTGAGAGGCTGAGGCCATGAAAGTGACGACACGGTGAGGATGAAAGGAAGCAGAAAAGGATGCGAAAGCAGAGGAGGCGATTAAAAACACCAATAATTCAGATCGTCACAGCCGATAGCACTTAATAAAAGAAGCTGTTAAGAATTAAAAATGTAGAAAGACACTAAAAGTGTCAGTCAATAATTTATGACACCTACATTTTTCATACGTACTGAACATTAATAACCAACAGCGTAACTTCTTTTCAAACCAGTCGGCATTAACGTTTGTGAGTCTTGAATAAAATGAAATATAGCGGACGAAAACAGAGAAGAAGAACGAGCTGATTTGCATTTGAGAGTAAAAAATCTCCAGAAGGAAATTTCTCTCAATCAAAGGATCATTGTGTGACACAAACCAACATCAGCTGAGTGTTTGATCACTTACTAACTCATTCCCACAAATTAAAAGTTGCATCGCTACAAAAAATCCTCTCGACATTTATTTCTATCACGAGAAGCGTCACAGTGTTTTCACTCTGCGACATTTTATTTCATTTTTTTTAAAATGTTGTGGCTGCAGTTTCAGGAAAGTCATGAAGTCGCAATTAACCACAGAGTTCCGCTTAACTGAACCACGACGGTTGACTTCTTTTTCTCTCTCTCCACTTTGAACGGCGACGAGGCGTCAATCATTCGCAAAAAGTCACGACGAAAAAAAAAAGCGAAGTGTTTTCACCTTCAACAGAGTGACAGACCGGACGAAAGACGAGGCTACGAAACTGAAGAACGAGCTGGAGATATTTACAATCAGCAGGGTCTTTGACCAACTGAACTACCAATTAAAACATCTTATGAAACTGTTATCTGCAAACTCAACCATATTTGGCCGAAACAGGGACCAAAGTTCATCTGTAGCCATGTTTTTAAGTTGTTTTGCTGCAGCAGTTTTTTAATAATCAAACACTGAAGTCAATCCCAATTTGCACATGTTATAGTGGGTAAAATAAAATAAGCTCATCTGCTTTGGACAAAAAGGTAAATTTGGGACTCTGCTCCAACAGGTGCACCACCCGGGAACAACAAAAACAACAAGAGGAAGTGCCGTGCCAATTTGATTTCTTTCAAAATAAGACTGTGTCCACTTTCTTTCTGCTAAAAAAAGAAGCTAATTGTTAATTTAATCTCCTTCCCTCTGCAGGAAACTGTGAGTCTCTGTTTCAGATGGAAAAGTTGGTGCCATTCTCCGGTTTTCTCTCCATCGACAAAAAGCTGCGTGCCAGTGTCCAACCGTTGCTGACTGCTGGACTGGAAACAGTAAGCGATGGCACCATTTAGAGCCAAAGTGTGAACACAATCTGACACGAGGCCTGACGATAAACCAGAGAGCCTCTGTTCGCAGGAGACCTCAGATTAGATGGACCAGGAGGGATTCACTGCTGCACAGATTATCTGACTCTGTGTGTGTGTGTGTGTGTTTTCAGACATTTAAATTTAGTCTCCACATCTGTAAGAGCACGAAATGACAAATACCTGTTTAATCCAGCTAAAATCCAGCAGCAAACACGCCTGAAAACCAGTAAAACGAGTCAACTCTCCTCTTATCAACCACAATCTCTGAGCTCAGATATTCTTGCTGACCACAAACACATCACAGTTAGAAACCGAAACCTCGTGCTTAACGCTTATTAGACTTAAACAGAACAAACAGAACATCGGGGTCAGAAACTTAGAAACTTAAAGACGAACTAAACTCATTTTTTTATGGTTCAAAACTGTTTTTAATCCAGAGGAAGTGTAATCTCGACCTCATCTGACTTCATCTGAATGTCTGATTCACACTCATGAGTCGTCTCGGCTGTATTCGTCCACTTGTTTTGTCATTTCTGAGCTGCAAGTTTCCATTAACAGCGTCACTAAATGCTGTCGACATTTATTTGCCTGAAACGAGGATTTCAAAAAACCATTTGTTTTATTTGGAGATTAAATGTTTTAATCTCAATGACACAAGCCTTTTTTTTTTTTTTGTCATTCGAATATGAAGCTCCAAAAATTAATCTGCAGGATTCTGACCCAAAAAAAACCAACAAATCCATCATCAGTACGAATTTATATAAAAGCACCAATATGCATTAAGCAATTAATGCTATCTCAGACAGAGTGTGTGTGTGTGTGTGTGTGTGTGTGTGTGTGTGTGTCAGGGTACAGCGTGTCCTTGAGCAATAAACCGGCAATAAATGCAACAGCTGATTGCTTTTATATTTACACAGATTTTGAATGGTCTGAATTGATTTGCTGAGGTCTAAAAATAACTCCACGGTAAACAACAGCGGCGAGTGTGTAGAAACTAAAACAAGTTTCTCTTTCAGGTGCTCTGATCTCTTAATCTCGCAGCCTGATCTCCTGATTGTGTCGCCTGCGCCGTTTCGACACAACGAACTGGTCAGATAACATTTTTCCGTGCTGCCTAGACACGCAGTGACCCCGCTCAACCCCGATGACCATGTGCTGACACGCACACGCTCAGACGGCGAAGGCTTTCAACCTTTATCCTCCACGTGTTCGTCTCAATGCAAATGCAACGTCTTCCTCTTCCTGTTATCATGTTTTTAAGCATTTGTTGCATTCATCAGGTTTTTATATGAAAAGTTCAAGAGTTTTTACATGAATATAGGTAGTTTTTTTTTAAATCCAATGTGTGTTTTATAGTAATAACCATCAGTCAGCAAAGCTTGTGTTTAACACCAGTTATTCTCTCTGCAGGGTCGCTTTGAGTTTCCTTAACTTCTGCATAATAACTTTCAGTTTTTGCAGAGAGTTCATGAGGAAGTCAGAGGAGTAAAAACAACAACTCACCTTTCAGTTTCTCCATCACGCTCTGCCCGGCTCTCTCCGCCACCCGTCCGTCCTCCCTCTGGTAGTGGTCATCCAGGAATCGGGCGGTGGCTTCGGACAGGTGCACCTTTCCCGCCACGCCCAGCTGCTCCATCAGGTTTGCCAGGTTGACATCGTTCGACCACACGTCGAACTTAAAGCGCTTCATTCCCAGGATCCCGCACAGGACGGTGCCCGTGTGGACGCCGACTCGCATGCTGACGGTCTCGCACGTCTCCTGGCAGAACTGCTCGATGGCCTGGATCATCCCCAAGCCCATCTCCACGCAGCAGTAAGCGTGGTCCGGCCTGGGGTCGGGACAGCCGGCTACACAGTAGTAGCAGTCTCCCAGAGTGCTGATCTTCTCGCAGCAGGTTAGTTCACAGAGCCGATCGAAGCGTCCGAACAGGTCGTTGAGGAGGCCGACCAGCGCCGGTGCTGATTTATTGGCAGACATTTTGGTGAAACCCACAATGTCTGCAAAAAGGATGCTGACGGGCTCCATGCGCTTCATGTTGAAGGGCCTGAAGATGATCTGTCCTCGGGGGATGGAGGTCTTCTTGCGTTTGTGATTGTTGTGAGGGTAACTCTTGGGGTTTGTGGCACTTTGGGCTTGCGAAACTCCGCCTCCTCCTCCGCCGCCGACTGAGACGGCTGATGCGGAGCAGGCGCCGGAGGAGTAACGCTTGCCAGAGTTCTCGCCGACGCCCTCGTCGTCGCCTTGCTTCATCAGCTCGTCCGCAACTCGCCGAGGCATCACCGAGTGGATCATGCGCTCCTTCAGGGCCTTCTCCACCTCCAAGTCTTTGCCGTGCATGATGGCCTGGCCCACCTTGAGGAAGGTGCTGCGAGAACGCACCTCCGACATGATGAACAGGTGGATGCCGATCACATGTGCACACAGGTGGAGCAGAGCTTTGGCCGGACACAGCCAGCGGAGGGCTTCTCCTTCCCAGCCCGTCCCCCATCCGGTGGTGTCGTAACTCCTCTGAAGCAACGGCAGCCATTCTAATGCTTCAAATAAAATAGAATAGAGGAGCCCCAGCATCACCGAGGCGTACAGACGGACATGGAGGACGCTGTACAGCAACAACAGAACCTCCATGCACAGGGAAAAGGTGCCTACAGGGGAGATACAAGGGGTCGGAGGTGGTGCTGCTCTGTTCATCGAGAGGTACGATGCATTCCCACCGCCGGCCCACTCCAGCTCAGAGTAACCAGCCGTCTGTATCTGTGGAGCCAAGGTGATGGCGAAGGTGACCGCGATCAGGAGCAAGGAGGTCTGGTTGTACAGCCAGGTGTACGGCTGGGTTAAGGTAAACAAAAAAAGGAGCACCAGGAGGACCAGGAAGGCAGCTGTGGGGGCTAGAAAGGTCATGGGGTTGCAGCGGTCGTTATTGACACCAAAGTAGATACCCCAGAGGACGGCGGCCACCGCCAGGTAGAACAGAACGTAACGGAAGCGCCGCTGCGTCTGAGGGAAGCACCTCTCCTGGCATGCCTCCTCCAGGATGGGGGAGTCAAACTTGGGGTCCCAGCACTGAGCTGCGGAGCGTTCGAACAGCGGCGGCGCCTTCTTCTGCACCCTGGAAGTGGAGGTCGCAGCCGGTCTGGAGTCTGCCGAGCTGCAGCTGGAGGAGATGCTGTATTTGTGGACGTTAGAGTTCATTTTGCTCACAGCCCCGCAGCCTCCAGCTCCTCCCGCGCCTCCCGCGCCGCTGTTGGCAGCCCTCAGCGGCTCATGTTGATGCACGTGCGGCGCGCTGTTGGTAATCCGCACGGTCACGGCGCCATCCCCGCTGGAGTCGCAGCTCACTTCCGTGCCGTGCATGAGAAGCTGCCGGGGATGTTGCAGAGTGGCCATGTTGACTGGTGGTGGTGGTGACGGAGGGTGAAACAAGAGGGCGTGCGGGGAGAGATGAGTTAATAATAAATTTATATGTGTATATTTAGCCTCTGATGGCGCTCAGGCAATTAGACGCGGTGCGGTGCGTGGGCGCCGTGTGTGCACATGTGGCACGAGGAGGGAGGCGGCGGCGGCGGCGGCAGGAGAGTGACAGGCGGGCAGACAGAGAGAGAGAGAGAGAGAGAGAGAGCAAAGGTGTTTGTTGGAATAATCACAGTGCATGAACAGTGAGCGCGGCGCAGACGTCTTTGCTACGCACGCAGCAGCCCGCACACTCTCTCACACAAGACGCGCTGTTCCAGTTTCTTGAGCAGTTCATTATCCGAGCCCGGTTTTGCGTCAGTACTCACGTTACATGTACCCTTCTCCAAAGAGGCTCTGGGTTTGAGCCCGGCTTTCTCTCCCGCTGCGGTAAAAACACTGTCATCACTCTTTCTGCCTCCTGAATTGAACATCCTTTCCCGGAAAGGACCGATTTTTGAAGTGATGCAACGTGTTCGGTGCCTTCATCGAGTCGGTCCCGGCGTTACATGACAGGAAATCACCTCCTCTGGACGTGCGTAACGTTACAGAGTCAGACGGTGAAGATGCTCGGATCCGTGTTCATCCTGAAACAGCTGCGTGGTCGTCTGCGTGGAAGAGTCCGGGTTCATCGCACGAGCAGACACGCACTGTCAACAGTTGGCTTTGAAAGTTACACCGTCACTTTTTATCCCCGCAGCCACAGACCCGGTTACACTTCCTCTCCCTTTCTAAAAAAAAAAACAAACAGAAAATGTCATTACGATCAACTAAAGGTGCTAAAATTTAAAAAAAATGTGATTTTATTATGAAGTCCGTCATCATGAAGCATCAAAACTGAGTGAAAATCTTTTAAAAAAGCTCTAATTTATCAGTTTTCACTTTTAAAAAATCCCTTTTTCTATTTTTATATAAAGTATTTTACTTAGAAGCTCTGGATGTGATGTGAGTGCATGAAAAATAAATGTGAACAAACTGTGAATCAGTTAATTAATAAAAGTTAAAGTTCTGTGATTTACCTTCCTCTACATCTCCTCTCATGAGCAGCTTTTCGCTTTTCTCAAACGCAACATTCTCCTTCCATCTTTTTTTTTTTAAATCTTTTTTATTCCAGCGAGTCCGTGAAAATAATCCAGACTGGAGTTATTTTGGAGCTTTTGTCCAGTCCGAGATCCAGATCAGCAGAGGCCTGACAGGCAGGCCTGTTCCCACGGATCCAGCCCCGTCCTTTCCTGAACTCCCTCTCCGGATCTCCACCGTTTATTCCCCCCTCTGCCTTCCACAGAGCGGCTCGGGGAGGGGGTATGCGCTATTCAGAGACGCGTAATCCGAAAAGAGAAGCGCAAAAAACACCATCCGCTGGCCCAAATAAGCGTCGGGTTTGCGTCTGCTGGGAGTGTCTGCAACTTGTTGCGCGCAGTTGGCAAAACATCCAGCTATGAGGAACAGCCTCGGTCGGAACAGGCTGCTCTATAAATAGTGATGATCAAAACTCTTGCAATAACAACACCGACGGCGTGTAAACTCCTGAACGCGTCTCCTTCCTCGGCTTCTTTCTGCGGAATCTCATGAGCGCTTATTAACTCTCTCCCCACCCCCTCCTCACAAAAAAAGAAACTTTACTTTTTAAAAAAATCCCATCGTAAAAACGCGTGCAAAACGTCAGCGTTTAGGGCCCCCCCTCTCGTTTCCAAAAGCTTCCAAACTTTTTTTTTTTTTTTTTTCCCAGGCCGTATTTCCTGCGTTTGGAGAGGAGACCCAGTTAGGAGTCTCTGGTTATTTGGAGCTAAGGCTGGATTTCCTCTCCTCGCATTTCCCCCGGAGCCAAAGAGTAGAAAATCCCCAGAGCAATAAAGTAAAAAAAAAAAAAAAAAAAACTCTTGGGTTTTTCTTCGGTGGGAGTTTCTTTGTTTTTTAAATTAAAAAAAATAATAATAAAAAAGGTCCCAGAAGCGGCGCTGCCTCCGTATCTGAGCCGATTCCTGCCGTCTGGACTGCACTAGTTTTCGCTGGCATGCATGTGTCCAACAGGCACAACACTGTGCGCTCCGGCTGTGGTGCGTCCTCTTCCGTCCACCGCTGGTTGCCTCCTCCACCCCCCTCCTCCTCCTTGTTGTAGCTCTCTGCTGGGCTGAGTTGTAGCTGGAGTTGTGTGTGGTGGTTGTGTGGGGGGGGGGGCTACACAGAAAAAGACCCACAGCGGGAGTTTGAAGGCTGTTTTTCTGCTGTTTTATCCAGGCGAGCGGCTCCTCTGCGCTCCTGTAGCTGCCACCATCTTCGCTGTGACTGGGTCGGAAATCCTCCCCCAGCTGTTGTGGCGGTGCGGGCTGGTAGGATCAGCCTGTCAAGCGCACCACGACTCAAAGAGTCACAGCTTCCTGTTTTACCTTTCATGGACTCCAACAATATAGTTAAAGAACTCAAGAAAGGTCAAACAGGCAGTAAACTACCATTTTTTAGATGCGCAAAAGTGTAATATTTTGTCTTTTAAACCGCAAATTAGAAGCAAAAAAGTAAAAGATAATTAATATACCAATTAATTTGAAAAATACTCAGACGACAGTGAACATATATTAATAGCTGATCGATAACTAGTGAGCATGAGTTCGATATTAGTCCGTTTTTATTCTTGTATTTGTCTACAACAGTTTTATTGCGTACAATATTTTTGACATGTTTTATTAATTTTTATTTACTTATTTCACGGAAATAAAGTTTATTTGACAAAAAAATGTCAATTTCTCCACATTTAGCCCACGAAAAATAATCTTTATACGTAAAGACAAGTTAAACTTTAAACAAAACACCTTTTTTAAGTCAGTGAACTTTAATTTAGCTTTAATTTGAAGTCTGCCTCTGACTTCCGGTGCCGCTGCTTCCGCCTCTGTGTAACTTGACGGTGGGTGTTGGGTGGGTGTCCGGAGCAGCTACGTTCAAGTCACATGTGAATAACAGATAAAACAGTTTCTGCTGTTTAAAAAACTGATGTTTTCTGTTCAGGTTTTTTGTCGCTAATTTAAATTATTTCCACAGATTTCACACTCAGTTAACACAACTGATCTATTGATTACTAATAACAGTTGTGTTTATCGATTATTTTCTGTATTTACAGACTGGGAGAAGAGATGTCCTGCTGTAAAAGTTTACTTACAGACTTCTTCTTATTAACATGATTTGTTTTGATTAAAATATCATCCCTGAACATGCAGGCCTGAATATTTTATCTGCACTATTATTGATTACTGATATTATTAATTAATTTATAAGGTTTTAGCTCTCAGATGTCAGTGTTTCCTATTTACTTTAATGCAGCATCTCAGTCCATTGGATGGGTGTGTTAATCAGCTTAACTTGGCTGAAGTTTGAACTAGTTAGTTTGACTTAACTGCCTCTAACTAACTCACTCTTGGGTCACATTGTAGTTTTTTCTTATTTAGCGTTTTGAGACTTTAGATTGTTGTTATTTTATTATATTTTTTTTTAAATATCAGCGTCTGAGAGCATAAATCCATTAACCCACTTGCTTCAATTTTAAAATTCAGACCATTTAAATTTTTTATTAGAAGTCATTAAAAGTGTTTTTGATCATATTTTGCAGCTTTAAGTTGGTTGAACATTTACTCACAATGAAAGACGGATGAAAAATTAACTTAACAAAAGATTTTCATGGATATTCTGTTTTTATATTAAAGGAAAAAAAAACTCAGAAGAAGTAAAACATAGAAAAATCCTTCACCATCAGTTAGTTTATTTTTATTATATTATTTTATTTCAGAGTCAGAATTCAGTTTACAGATGAAGGACGCTGAAGAAGGAAACCTGTCTGACTACAGTGACCTGTTACATAACGAGCACTTTTAAGGGAAGATGTTAAGTGTTTATTTATTAATTATGTCATAAACTTATAAAAATAT
>JAPZDV010000020.1:14658487-14673547 GCA_029814665.1 Acanthurus lineatus | reverse complement strand
TCCCTTTTCTGTATCCATTTCTGCTTTGTAACCGTTTGCAGTGTTATTTTAGCGCCACTTCCTGAAACTACGGGAGCCGGCAAGGCACAGACCGTGCATGCGTTAATCGTGTGTTAAAAAAATTAGTGTCGTTAAAAGGAGTTTTAACGTTATTACCGCGTTAACTTCGACAGCCCTAATCTTTGACGGTTACTGTTACGAGGTTTTCCCTGCAGATCTGAGACAAATGTGGTTCTGGCTGCCATCTTGGTTGAAAAACAGCAGAAAAATGCTCTTAACACGACTTATAAAAATATGAGCATTGTAGCGCCTCTGCTGGACGGATGAGGAACAGCCATCCTCTACAAAAACGTCACAGGCGTTAAGCGTTTGTGTGCATGACATGTGACACTTTCCAGTTCCTGTTTGATGATGGTAAACCAACAGAATGCGACATATCCAAGTTTATTTTAACAAGATAAAGGTGAGAGATTAATTATTTGTGTGGCAAAAATATTTTTGTTTGCAATAAAAATATTGGTTTTCCATTCAATGCACAACACTCTAAAGGTGTGTGTGAGTGTGTGTGTTTTCCTGACCTGCGGGCTGTGTGTTTGTCTGTCAGCGGCGTGGATCTGCTGCAGTCGTAGCAGCGTTTGGCTCTGGAGGATCGCCTGCTCCTCCTCCACCTGCTGGGTGATCACCTTCAGACGCTCCGGGTGCAGCTGAGTGTCCAGAGATCGCACCTTCACACACACACACACACACAAACACACACAGAGAGTCCATCTGTTAATGTGTGTGTTCATTCAAGAGCCACTTCAGCACCAATTTAAAGGCAACTAAGGTAACTGAACTACACTCAACAGCACTTAAAGCACATTAAACATCCCAACAGTCACACAAAAATCTAAATTAACAAGAGAAATTTAATGTGTAGTGATAAGTTATAAAACAAAACTTTGGAAATAACACAACCTGCACTTTCTTCCTACTGTTTACTTTTCTCTTTAAAGTTTGTTTGTCTTCACCAACTTTTCATTCACCCTTTTTTCTTAACCTGCTGTTCAGGTAAATCCAGGATGTGAGCATAAAAAGCAACTGTTGTGCTCATAAATTTGTCAACACCTGCTGCTGCTTCCTCGTTAAGGTGGCTGATGTTGACACAGGAGATAAAGCAGGTTTGGGTTTTTTGGGCGGTTTATTCCCACTGTGACCTCATGACAAAGACCGTTTTGATGCATGTTGTCAATAAAATAAACATCTAACATCTTAATCTGAGTAAATAACTGAAACAACATTAATAAAGGAGGTTCACTGCAACCTCGTCTCCACCTTCAATCCCACCTGCTCCTCCATCTGCATCCGAGCCAGACGCTCCTTGTCCAGTTGCTGTCGCAGCTCCAACATCTCCCTCCTCAGCTCCTCCACTTTCTCCTCCTCCAGCGTGTCCGGAGAGCCAATCCCTTCATCCTTCTCTTCTGCTCGCCTCCTCTTGGGGGAGGAGCCACTGAACTCCTGCAGTGAGCGACATGACGACCAGGTGTGATTAATGTGAAACAGACAACGTGCATATTATCAAACGTATATGTGGTCGGGATCCTTCAGACTCCGATCAGGTGGTTTTTACAGGATCTGAGGAGTTTCTACTCCTTTTAAAGACATCCAACACTG
The DNA here is from genome assembly GCA_029814665.1 of Acanthurus lineatus. Classification (NCBI taxonomy): domain Eukaryota; kingdom Metazoa; phylum Chordata; class Actinopteri; order Acanthuriformes; family Acanthuridae; genus Acanthurus; species Acanthurus lineatus. The sequence continues at coordinate 14,671,894 of JAPZDV010000020.1, read as the reverse complement.
CTGGTGCTGAACGGAACAAGTTATCAGTGTAGCGAGAAAATAAATTACCAACGGCGTGATAAGCAAATGAGGGCGGTAAACAGGCATTTTTGCACACGGATGCATGGAGACTGAAGGTAACGTCTGTTCAAGCTGCACATGTACGACATGGAAGTTAGGCTGTTATACTGCTTTCACAGGTTGACACAACCACTAGGAGATGTATGTGTTTTTTAGACTTTAATAACTAAACATCAAGGAGCAGCCTCTTCCCACCACATGCATGCATGCAAACGCAACACGAGGTAATAATGCAGCACTAACAGGCCCTGGTTGTTACAGCATGTCACTGAAAAACAAGCACAATTTCTTATTTTTAGGGGGAAAAATTATGTTCTGAGCTCTTTGTAGAAAGACGGATACAGGATGTAAATTTAAGTATCGGACTTTAGGTAGTGTATATTTCCCAAACTGCACTGCCTTGTATTTGTAAAGATTACTGTAAAAACTTGATGATTCAAGGTGAGGGAATTGCCATCACAGTTGCCAGATGCTTGCTGACGGTTTACTTCCTGGAGTTCAGACAGCTGTGTATCACAGCACACAACGAGGCAAACAAACAAGACTTTCCACTGTTTCTGTTCATAAACTGTATCTTTTTCAGTTAAACAACTCAACTGTCTGGTTTCATCAGACTCAACTAGTTTTCCTCTTTAAACCTCTTTAAACAGGCAGCAATATCAAATTTTATTTTTCTTGTTCACATCAATTATGAGAATAAATAAATAAATCATGCAACCATATTTTTTATGCCAAATCATCTGGCCCTTGAAACAATTATAATAAAACCAGGAAATTACCTGGATGAAGCGTTTGAGCTGGTTGTTCTGTGCCAGAAGCTGAGTCTTTTCCTGCTCCAAGGCGAAGATGTAGTCTGCCGTCTGCTGCAAGATGGCTGCCTGCGAGGAACGAGAAAGAAAGAAAAGAAACTGATGTGATAGATGGAAAAATTAGGACCACGCTGTCAAAAACTTAATGTGCAATTCAGCAACTGCGCCTGAACAGACGGAGCTTCGTCATGAAGTGTCAGATCGACACAGATCTTCTCTGTGTGTCGTTGTTTGTGTGTTTTCCGCACCTTGCTGAGTTTCTCTCCGTCTGTGTGAGGCAGGAGTGTTTTGAGCGACTGGAAGCCTGCGTTGATGCTTTGCATGCGCCGGCGCTCGTTGCTGTTGGCGATCTCGCGGCGGATTCGTCTCTCCTGATCCTGAGCCGTCTCCGGACTGAGCGGGATGTTGGCAAGGCTGAGGGAGGAAAGATAAAAGACAGCGATGATCATTTTTCTGTAGTTTGTGTCCAATCAAAAGGTTTACACTTCATTTTTAGCACATTTCATTCTTCTTCATCGGGTTTTAGCTTAAAAAAAAGAGGCAAATTTCTTCATCATAGTTTGTTTTACCAAGTTGTTAATATTGTTGTTAACTGTTGAAAAGGGTAAAAAATTAATTTACACAATCAGCTGACAGCAGAAATCTTTTCTTCACCACATAAATCAGAAAACAGTTAAATTTGCATTGAGTTTATCTCTTCTCTCTCTTCTTTGTTGCCCATTTTCATGTGCTAATAAATGTCTTCATGCTCTCTCGTGGCAGGATTGCTCAGCCTTGCTCAGACTGATCGGCACATCAGCTGATGTGGAGTGTGACGTCCTTTTGGGTTTCGTCAAGAATTAAATCTGCTTCAACATTTTTACTGCAGGGCTCTTGTGTATTTTTTGAAAACCCCCCCAGCATTTCACACTGCTGCAGCCTTAACGAACCACTCACATCAAAATGAATAGAACCAGAAAGCCTGATTTGGTCTAAATGAGGTCTAACTCTTTAAACCTTTAACCTGAGGCTTTGCTGTTGACTTGACCTCTCTACATTCCTCAGTCCGTTTGCCTGGAGGTCCTTGAGTTTGGCTGAACTCAGTAACCTCCTAACACATCTCCTGGAGCCGATGGTATCTTGGCAAAAACCTTCTCTGTCATATTTACCTGACCCATTAGCCTAACGATGACAGCGGTGCCAAGAAGACGACAAACTCGGAAAACCAGATCTGAGATGTTTACAGGGAATGAAAAAGGTCAGACGGAGGACGCAGATCACATGGCTCTGAAAAGCTTTCTTCTGCAGAAGAAGAGTGTTGGTTTGCAGAGCTAAATTTAAAAAAAGCCTGATTTCTAATTGTGTGATTACAAGCCAGTCAGGTTGGCAAAGAAAATACACCTTCAAAAGACCATAAAAACAACTTCATCACTACATGAGGGATGCACAATTTAAAATAAGCCTCATCTTACTTTGAGAGCAGCTTTGATAAATATCACATAATCTTCTGGTAAAAGCTCTTTCATGAATGAAACGCCAAAATTATGCAATATTAAGGACATAATTTGCTAATTTCATCCCTTTTTACACACTCATTTGGCTTCTTTTAAGGTAAATTAAGAGAAATTGTGTTACCTATAGTGCTGTCTAATATATTAACTGTTAAATATGTTATTGTATAATTTAAAAAATTAACAATTTGAGTTTTGCAAAATCTCAATAAAAATAGACTTCAACCCATAATCATCGAGCAAGTGAATATTATAGAAATGTACAATTATGTACTAATAATGTTCTAATACTCCACATATCTATATATATTTCATTATTCAGGATCTTTGGGCATAAACGTAGTTATTTACTATCGTTTGTTGACACAGATCCATGTCACACGGATGAAACGTGTCAGGGCTTTTAAACTTTAAGAGATGAAATCAGCTGTTGTGCTCTGTTGTTGCCAGGAGGTGCGCACATCCAACATGGCCGCCGGAGGGCGCGTCTGGCAGTCTGCACGGTAGCAGCAGTGAAATGTGACTCCGCCAGCCAGCAGCAGCTGAAACAGGCCCCCCCAAACAACATGGAGAACAATGCTTTCTGCCATTAGCACTGAGCTAACACTCGCTGGTGTGCTATTAAAAGGCGCAGAGCAGTGCCCACTGTTAAAATAAACACAGACATCTTGCTTTATTTTGAGAATAACGTAACTTTACACGACTTAAAATGAGTCAGCACACACACAACGCGGCTAAAAGGCGAGTGCGCTGTTAGCTAACTAGTAAGCTAACTTAAGCTAATTTTAGCTCAAGACGTAACCGTGGCTGCTGTGCGCAGCTTTCAGTTCAGCCGAAGCCACATTTTACCCTTCAGGATTTCATAATCTTATAACTTAATAATACACAGATGTTATTCAGTGTTATTGGTGGGTGCTGTGAGAAACCATGTCGTAATAAACATGTGGTTTGGTGGATAAAAGCTAAGCGGCGGGGAACACGTTAACTACCACGTGGTTGGTGTTCAACTGGAAGCAAATGTATCGATTTCAGCTCGCTTATTTACATATTTCTACGCTGCAACGACTGCAAACATCCCCCCTGTGGCTTGTAACATGTAATCCTGTCGTAATAAAAAATAAAATAAAACTAAACGAGCCTCTGAGCTTCCTCGTCGCCAACAACAGCAGCTGGCCAAACAAGCTGCTAATTTTCTACAACCATGTTTCCTTGCTGCCAAAGACATCGCGGCGATGCTAACGCGACTAGCATGCTAACTGGAGTCAGACCGCATCTCACGCACACATACACACACACTTACAGCCGCACGAGGGCTGATTTGTGCGGGCAGTTTCGTATCGACGTTAAATTTAAAAGATTACAGACCTGCAGAGACCGCCGATAACATCCTTCTCTGTCTTCTTGAACTGCTGTAAGGACGGGATCTTCTCTGTCGGCATCATGAAATATTCCATGCTTTCAAAGCCTCCCTGTGAAGTCCGTGTTGTCTGTTTTTTGTCTCTCCACCGCTCTCCTCGTTAAAATATACTATAATCTTCGGGGTTTTTTTGTTTTCAATAAAGCACGGGGGCTTTCGTATCACTCCTCAATGGCGCATATTCAAAATACGAATCCCCCCCTCCTCAAAAAAATAATAATCAGGAAAAAGAGTCAGAAAAATAAAAGTAAGTTCAGGCTGTGTTGCTCTCCACAGCTGATGGGGTTCCCTCCAATGTGTGTGTGTGTGTGGCTTCTTTCCTCCGCCTACTACGTGTCCGTGTGTGTGTGTGCTGCCTCCGCCTACTGTGTGTGTGTGTGTGAATGTGTGTGTGTGTGCAGCTGATCCGCGTGAGGCGGGAAACAGCTGGTTGGAATCAGAGCCCGTTTTCCGGAGAGCAGAACAAACAGAGCAGCAGGAGAGTGTGTGTGTGTGTGTGACTGCAGTTTACAGAGTCTGCAGGACGAACCTGAACACAGCAAACACCGCAAACACCGCAAACACGACCGAACAGCGCTAACAACACTGCGTGCATCACGAAATCAGCTTAAAAAAAATAAAATTATACCATCCCAAAGGAAAATATTTGTATTATTAGCATATTTTTAAAGATTTTCAGCAATTTTTTTTTTTGCAATCCGGTGGTTCTTATAAAATCTGTTCATATTTTGCCCGATTACCATCTGAAATTATTATTTTTTTTTCATTTCCTGTTGGTAATTTTAATGGTAATTTATTACCAGAAAACCAACAATATGCCGGGAAAAAAAGCATAATATAACAAAACATAACAAAATATTCCGAATGTTTTTTTCAGAATAATATATTGATATACTGGAATGAAAGTAAGACCATGGTCTTGTTGAGTTACTTACACAATTACAATCATGCTAAAAAAATAATACACCCACTTATGTAGTCAGGAGTTACATAGTGTACCAGAATTACGGTTTGTGCAAGCGCAATGGGTTATGTACAAAAATTGCGCACAAAAAATGAAAAAGTTTACAAGACGTAATAGCTGACTTGCATGATAGTTGACTATGAATGGAGATAGTAAACATATATATCCTGCAAACGCAATCCAACATAGACCAGCAGGTGGCAGTAATGCACCATAATGTTGGTCTAAATAACGGATGCGATGCTGCATTTACATGGAAAATATTACTGTCAAAGCGGTAAAAAGCTAAAAACCTGCAGATTTATAAGAGTTGAGGGATTGTGCATTGGTGCATAATATTAAATAGATATACATAATAACCTGAGGGTGAAATAAAAAAGTACATTCTGGATTTAATGGAGATAATGAAGAGAATAGATCCAAAATTAACATCAGTGACAATAAAGTTATTTTCAGTTGTTAACTCTTAACAAAATACAAATGACAGATTCTGTTCAAACCTTTTTTTTTGTTGCGAATGAGAAAACTAATCAAATTATTTTGATCTAAATTCATAAACTAGTGTTTAATTTGCAGGACGTGTGTCACTTTATTTTCTCTCTTCATATTTGTGAACTCAGCTTTAATAGTTTGTCCTCCTGCATGAAAACTCAGAGTGAAAGTCAACTAAAATCCGTTGGATGAGATCTGGAAATGAGTCATTACCCAAACTTTCATCTTGACTCCCGAGATCCACTGAAGGTTTGATTTGTTTGGTGCAGTTTTGCCAGTAATCCACTTCCAGTCTGTGGTTTGAGGCTCAGAAACAGTTGGATTCGTCACAGAGAGAGAGACGACTGATTTGAATCCAAGGAAGGTTTGGAAAAATCAAAACAGGCTGGATGAACGAAATGATCTTCAGTATGAGTTTGTGGTCATTCTCTGTCAACCCTCATGTGGTGATTCGCTCACAGTAACTAATACAAAGCATTGATTACAATATGCTGACATGCTCAATCAGTTTCATCTAAATAAACAGGTTCAGACATGTTTTTCTGTCCATGTGTTCTTTGATTTGAGCTGCTCAGGTTGGGAAACCACAACGAAAATATCTCCTAGATTACAAAAACTGTAGTTTCTCTGCTCTTTGCCTTTTGCATGTCACTGTATTTCATGCAATTTACAAGTTCTTTAAACTTATTTTTTTGAAGTCTTAGTTTCTCAAAAGTTGAGTAGTTTTATGAGACAGCGTAAAATCAAAACATGAAGTTGTATTTTTAAGGTTTTTATTTTTTTTCCGTGCAGTAAAAGTTTTCTATACAACCACATAAAATATAACTTCATATATTGTAAAATGACAAAGATAAATATTTGGCCAAAGAACAACCTGATAGTTACAAAATACAACTTAAATATACAACTTTCCTCCTTTCACCTTCAGATATGATGAGATTTATGGAATAATACAAAACCTGAAAGGAGGCAACTCTTCATTAAAGAAATACCATAAAACCTACATTTAGATATCTTTGTATCGAGTGGGTTCAGTTAAACATCTGCAGCAAAGTTTGTCCTGCGATGTTAAATTATTACAAAACTTCCGCTCTGCTTAATGATTCATCTTTATGATTTAAACAGTTAAAAGAGCTGAAGCAATAAAGGATATCAGGTGAAACACAACAAGGCAGGTGACACACATCTCCTTTGGCAGGTGCATCTCTTCATGATACAATAAAGCACTTTTATTTTTTTTAGCATTTAATAAACTTAAATTTGGACTTTTTGCTTCATGCTGCAGATGAAAAGGCTACAGACTCATATATTTGTATGTTTAACCCTATAAAGTCTTTAAACGCAGCATTCAAACAAAAGGAGAACAGTCCAGACACACGACATGATAACATATTTACAAGTACGATTCCTCTCAAACAGGCTTTTTTCTTTGGCAAAAGAAAAACTTGGAATGCTTGAAGATTGTAATAGGAAATATAAGATATGACAGACAAATGAGGGACATTTAATAAAGGAATGTAAGTGTGTCACGACATCAGAACAACAAAATAGCTTCAATGTTTGATTGTCAATCTCGTGCTGAAGTCCAAATCCCATCTTCAGACCTTTTAAGTAACTCGGTTATAATGCAGAAGTCTGCTGTTAGTGCTTTAAGTTTTAAAGATCACTGAGCTATTGCAGCGCCTCCTGCTGGCACTGGTGGTCTGGTCCTCTTGGCAGCAGATTCCTCCACTGCAAAAGTGTATTTGTACTGTGCACAAAAAACAAAAACAAGGTTTATTCTCTGTTGGGATGAGTTTATGTTCTTAATTTAAGACTCAGAGTGCTGATGTTGGGAGTAAAACGTGACCAAACCTCATTTTCGATGTCCTGGACTGATTTTATACGAATGTTGTTCAGCTGAAGAGTCTATGAGATGAGATGTGAGAGAGAGAAATTAAAATGTGAAAAATGAGAAATGAATTGTAGAAAAAAACATGCATTTTTACATTTTAAAGTTTAAACAATCAGTGTTGTTAAAAAAAGTCGCACCGTGCCGTTTGCTTGGACATCAAACTTTGGGTGAAGGCTGAAGGGAACTCCATCTAGAGCTGCAGGGAGTGGAGGAAGGTCAGTAAACAGTAAGAAAACAGTGATGTTTCTTGTGTTTGAGGAGAGACTTTGACTACCTGTGATTCCCTGGAAGCTGCTGTCTGCAGGTTTGTCTATGTCGTCCTTGCCTTGGAGGTTGCAGCGTCTGTGACTCAGTTTGTTATGTGGCACCGGAGGCGGAGGGTTACTGCAGACACAGATGAATGAATACTAAACATTGAGAGTGAAATGTCTAAAATCTGCTTTGATTTAGTTGTATTTTAATGCCTTTATACCAGTGTTTCCATGAATGATTCACTTTAATTATCCCACTTTGCTGCAGATTTCTCTCCGTCAGACATTAAATGAGTGCTGTACCTGGGTCTGAGGGGCAGAGGAGCTGAGGGCTGCTCCAATGAGAGGCTTCGGAGGTCCAGGCTGACGCTGCGGGGCTTTGCTTGGGGCATGGGGCTGGAAAAAAAGCCCTTTCTGCACCACAACACGTAGCCATGGATGTCTCTGGGAAAAAACATTTTAAAAAAAACACATAAGTAACTGTATCCAGTTAACGTACTGATGCACAGTTGAAATCTAACAATTTTTAAATAAAGCTTTTCTGATGACAAGCCCCTTTGTTTTGGGATTTTAAGGTTCAGTTTGTAGGATATAGTGGAATCTAGTGGTAAGTTGTAGACTGTACCCAGCTGAATATCCTTCCCCTTCCAAGCACGCAGGAGAGTTTACAATGGCTTCAAAATTTGCAAAAGACCCTCACTAAAGCCAGTGTTTGGTTCATCCATTCTGAGCTGCGAGGGTGGACTTTTTCATCTGCTGTTTCTGCAGATATAAAAGGCTTTTGAGGCAGTAAAAACCCTCTAATTTCTACAAACAGAACTGTGAAATAATGCTTTGATAAAAGAGGCCAAAGTCAAATATTATATTGTGCTACCAACCCCACATATGTGTAGTGCTGCAGCATCATCTTGCTTTTGGCCGTCAGTTTAATATCCAGCACGGCTGAATCCACGCTGCCCACCGGGACGACGCGCACACACACTCTTTTTTTCTTCGAAACTGTAGCCTCTGGACACACAAACACACATAACGACAATAAGACAAAATTAAATCAGCTGTGACCTCCACTTTTTTAAAGGACTGTTTGAGGGTAAGAACTGGTTTTAAGGATATGATAATGAATGTAGAGAAAGTAGAGATAAATAAGAGTGTGTGTGTGTGTGTGAATAAACTCACTTGGCTCAAGGTGCTCTGCTATGTAGCAATAACCGTGAGGAATAGACTCTTTGTCTGAAATAAGGCGAATGTCTGACACAACCATACCACCTGCCAAGTCCTGGAGAGACAGACGGAGAAACACAGTCAGTTTATGGAAAACAGGAAACACACAGAAAGGCAGGCGGGAAGGTGTGTGTGTGTGTGTGTGTGTCCTGTTTCTCTCACCTTGCTGTAACAGAGGTAATATCCAGACTTCATCGCAAAGCTGCGTGTAAAGTTTGCAGCTGATCCGTCTTCTGTGATGCTGATCTGCAGGTGAAAAATGGCTTCGCTTACATGAACAACACTTGACGTCACGAACACATCTGATAACGGCAGATTGAGTCTGTTCGTGGTGGCTTAAAATGGACTTGAAGGAGACGTTTCCTGAGTTCATGGCTGTTTATTAAAGCAGGCAGTGCTTAATAAAACAAATGTGTTCAGCCCACTTGAAGACAGGATGACAAAACTGGACTATTAACTTGAGTTAGGAGTCAAAACCAGAGAGTATAAATATGAATATAACATCATTAAATAACAAGCCAAGATGCTATTTAATATAACATCGAGTCCAACACTTACAGTAGACTTTTATCAGCCTTGCAGCTACAAAACTCACATTTTTGTCCAAATCTTTACAAAAGATAGTTTATATTATTTTTTTAAACATCCACTTTGGTTTTAAAAGGTCAAGTTTCCAGATCATCAAAACACAGCTGTCCCACTTAACATTCCCCCGCAACATTTCATCGACCATATATTCAGCTGTCGCTCTTATCCTGACCACCACTTTTTTGCAGCACCTCAGCTTAACCGTTTACATTCCAAGACTTTACTGTTTTTAAGCACACGGGTTACGAATCCACAGTGCACTTAAGTTAAAAACGACACAGTTTGGGGTCAGTCGAGGAATGAAGTGTTCAAAATACCTGGATCCTGTTTATTTGATTTATTATTATTACATTATTTTCATAATGTACTGCTGTAAACTGAAACATCTCTGTTCCTACCAGGTTGAAGTCTTTGGGGCAGGTGCTGGTGTTGGAGGTCCACGCCACAGCCGTAATCGGCCGGACGGTTGCATGGTCGACCAAAGACATCTGAGAAAGAAATAGAATAAAAATACAGTGAACAAGGAAAGAAGAACAATGTAAATGTGTGTTTTAATGGTGGAAGTGAGCATAAAGTCTTCTCATCGTCACAGCATTTTAATACAAGTCACACAGCTGTGTTAGAGGAGATAGCAGAATGTTTTTCCTCTGTGACCGGTTTGCATTGTGAGAATCAACTTGCTGAAGGTAAAACAGGCTCACAAATCAGTCTGAGAATTCATGTCAGCCCAAGGCTACATCGCCGAGGACAGAAAGATCCTGTTCGGGGTGACGAGTCATGTTATAGTTACGTGTTCACTCACAGAAAGAAACTATTCAGTGCGAGAATTTTATCTAATTACAGCAGCGAAGTCGCAGTTCATCCTAAAGAGTTCTGCATTTCCCTTTTCTGCAACAGTTTTATGATTTAAAGTTCGTTTAAGTTTTCACATTTATTCTGCTAAAAACTAAAAGTGGTCGATATGGAAAAAAACATCAAACAATGAGTATGTAATTTAATAGCACAATGAGGATTTGCATTGTTTCGTTCAAATTTATTATAAATCAAGAAGCAAAGTGTCTGTTTTAAAACTTACGAACATAATGTACATTAATGCATTGAACTGATGTGAAAAAAATCTTCAGTATGTTTGCTTAATGAATTTTTTTTACACCGTCCACAACAGTCAAATACACTCAGAGATATTTAAATAGCAGCTTTCATAACAGAACAGTGCGTCAAACAAAAACCTGCTGCTTCAGCCTGAAGCTTTTTCAGTTTGTGACTCCTGAACAAACACAGGCATCAACTCTTAGACTTTTATTTTAACATTATTACATTATTACATGATGTAATATCCGTTTTTGAGTTTATGGTGAAATACCCAGATATTTACTTCTGCTCTCAGTTTTTCTTTAATTAAAAATAATCAGGTCAAAGCAGAGAAAACTACTGAATGAAACTTGAAATGAGGGCTGATTTATAGGAGACTGATTTATTTACTCACTTTAACTTACGTAACTCTAAAACACATCTTGTAACTTTATATTATCATCGTTTTAAACTCTATTTTAGTATCAGAGTAAAAATCATCACCAGAAACTCAGAAAAACCGAGTGAACTATTTTAAGAAACACTGGTTATGAGTCATTTTCCATGAGTGATGGCAAACCGAGCTCACCTTAAAAACAGTAGCGACTCTTCCAGTGACAAAACTTCGCTGCTTCTCGTTTAAAATTATCTAAATAATTCCTTTTTATTACACATTTCGACTGAAAACACAATTAAAAGACGCACTTACTCTTTCTTTCTGTCCGCTTGTGTCTGTTCGAGGGGTGTCGGTTTGGCAGGCGAACAACTTTTTTGGTCAGCAGCCGAAATGTCTTGGTTTTCCTTGTTAAAGCCGGAAGTGCCGAATCCATTCTGACTCCAATTCCCGTCATACCGCGCGGCAGCACGTCAGAATTCCATCCAAACAAGTGACCACCAGGGGGAGCGTTGTGACAATCAGAGGAATTTCACAGCCTTAATGCTTCTTTGTGACTTAATGTGTGTTTTATATTTTATATTCTGTGTTTTTAATGTGTTTTTGTGTGAATAATGTTCTTTAATAACAAAAAAGAGAATAAATATTTACCATGTTTTATGCTAAAATGCTCGATAGGTGCAGAGAACAGAGAGGTGGTGTGAAAGAAAATCAATTATTTAATTTGTATGAAAAAAGGGTGAGCGAGGCAGGAGAGAGGTGGAGGAAACAAAGGAGGTGGAGAGTGAAAAAGGGGTGAGACGAGGAGAGGAAGGGAGACAAAAAATAAGGAGAGAACAAAGAAATGAGAGCTAAAGAGGGGATGTACTGTAGGGAAATGAGACTCTGAATGAGGAAGATGGGATATGTGAGCAAGAAAAAAAAGACCAAAACCAACAAAAGCAAAAAATCCTGATGTGGTTTATTCTGTTGTGCCATTTACCTCCATTAAAGTTCAATTAAAAACACATTCATGAGCCCTGTAGAGTATTTTGAATTAATTAAACAAACATAAATATCACTGGTATCAACACAAATGTGAGCTAAAGTGTTCAGTGTGCTCAGTTTATTCCTGACTGAGTCATTTTTCCTGCATGTCTAGGAAATAGCTTTGCCTTTTTTAAGAAATTAACTGAAATAATTCACTCTGGACCTTTTGTTTTGTAAAATGTTGATCTTTAAAGGGAATCAATGGGGATGAAGCTGAATGTAGAGAGAGGGAGGATGACATGAAGGACTGACATATAGTTTGTTTATGTTCATTCATGGCTAGTTAACAAAAATAAAATGACGTCACCAGCTTTAGTAATGAATGTTAACACTTTTCAACACAAAAAGCATCAGGAAACAAAACAAATGTGGCCTCTTAGTCCCTCACAAGGTCAGTGTTTCCAAAATGTTTGCATATATTTTAAATATTCAAAGACATTTTAATAAATCTGGTAAAATTCCATAAAAAACACACGAGAGTTTCTAGAATAAGAAGTCACACTTGACCTTTAATGAAGCCGAGCACAGATTCGCTCCATCTTAAGACCCTTTGTTGGCCGCAGACGTCACACACACACTCACAACAGACACAACACACACACACACACACACACACACTCCTCTTAATCCACTCTGATGTTGTGTGTACATGTGTGAAATCGAGAGAGAGAGAGAAGAAGAAGAAGAAGAAGACACTCGGAGCATCCAGAGGTGCTCGGGTCCCTGTTGGCATGGCAACATGCAGAGCAGACCACAGGGGTTGGTTGTCAGAGGGGGGGTTGGGGGGGTTGGGTGGGGGGGGTCTGCAGAAACCGGACCGTTCCATCTCAGAATGAAAACGGAAATCAGAGTTCAAACTGAGCATTTAGCTTAATTGGCCGGCCGGTTAATGAGAAAGAGCCAGCTGTAATCTACTGAGACTGAAGCTAATGGGAGGAAAGTGAATTAGCAGCTGTGTGTGTGTGTGTGTGTGTGTGTGTGTGTGTGTGTGTGTGAATGCCTGCACATCTATGAGCATGCGCCTGCTGGTGTGTGTGTGTGTGTGTGAGTGGTTGTAAATCTGAGGGTGATTGACTGAGAGATAAAGCAGCTTCTGGTTGGTCTGTGTGAAAAGATTCATTCATTTTTTAAATCAGCGACCTCGTGAACAACAACAGCAGCACGAGACTCACATGCACGAGCTTCATGTACACACACACACACAACAGCATCTCAAACACACTGAATTTAAACAGGAAAAAATACATATTACAACAAGAAAAGGCACACACATACACACAAAACACACAGATAGAGAGCTGCGTCAAAGCGACAAAACCAAAACAGGAATTTGATCAGTGTTCCTTTCAAAATAAAAGTATAAAAACTCTCAAATATCATTCCATAGCCACTTTTAAATAGCTGTGCAGATTAACTGGTTTTGCAGGATAAAAAATTACAGAATAATATTTAGTTTAGGTTTTTTCTTCTTCTTTTTGCTTCAGAAAGATCTTCTGCAGATCTTTAATCCATCAGGGAGTTTTAGCGGTAGATGTTAAATTTGTTTTTTTAAGGTCTGGAAAACCTTGTAACATAAAAACATATTTTTTAAAATGTTTTCTCAAGAAGATGTAAGAGCTAGTGAATTAAATGCAACACCAATGGCATGATTAAAAAGTAACTGGTTTGCACAAAGCCCTGAGATAGATAAAACAAGCGATTATTCACTAGATAAGCTGTCTAAATGG